>NC_069498.1:16099729-16190447 GCF_026875155.1 Cherax quadricarinatus
TAATAAATTGGCCAAATTGCCAATTCTGACCACTTTATTGGGTAGTTCAAATCGGTAAATGGGTGGTTTCTTGTACTCAAGTGATAGAAAAAATGGAGTTCTAAAGAAATAGCTATGAGTTTGGTCAATTGGAACAAAGGAATTGACCAAAAATAGGACTCAAAGTCGGCGTAATCGCCAATGTGTATATGTTGCCGAGATCGCTAAATTCGCGGGACCGTAATTCCGTGAGTTTTCGACCAAATTTCGTACTTTTGGTGTCATTACCATCGGAAAAAGATTCTCTATCATTTCATGAGAAAAAATAATTTTTTTTCCAAAAGTTTTTTGACATAGAATGACAGTTTCAGAAAGGGGCTTGCGACAGTCAAAGGGTTAAGCAGTTGCAAGCACAATAAACAATGGACCATGCATTATTGTGAAATGAACCCATGGGGTAACAGTCGCTCATTGAACAATGGCACATTGAGTGTGAATGGTGCGGGAGATTGGCTTTGTGTGTGCTCTGACAGCGGATGCATTTCGGAACCGATTAGATTTAGATTTTGCCACCGAAATGGCTAGTTTATTGTGCACCCCATATCCATCCTGTGGACGGTAGCACGAGAGCATATGGATACACAAAAGGCCTAGGAACTAGGCCCCTAAGGGTTAACAGGAATACATATGGATTTATATCTACATATCTATAGTTCACTTATCTGTTACAAGCAAATTTAGGAAATTTGCTTAGTATATCTGGTATCTTATTTTCATTAATAAGATATCTTGACATGTCACATAGGTTATTATACTGTCTGTCTCTGTATTCCTCAATAAGTGGACAATTAAGCACTAGTGTTCAAGAGAGTGACCATATGCCTGATCACATAATTTACATTTAGTTTGATCATCATCTGTGTGTCTCCCAAACTGTCAGAAGTACTTGTAACCAAGCCTAAGCCTGGCCACTACAACATCAGTCAGTCTGTTCACATTGCACGTTGCTCCATAAACATACTTATCTACATTCATGTTATCATAGTGGGTTATAGATCTACTCAGGCTTCTAACTGCATTCCTATAACAATCATTTTCATCATTTACTTCTCTCCTAATATTATTCCTAATGCTAGATACAGTTATACTAAAGTTATATTCTACATTCTCCTTCTGGGTACTCTTCTTGGCTAACATATCAACTTTATCATGAAGGAGTAATCCAATGTGTGATGGGATCCATAGCAATTGTACATTAATTCCTTTGTCTCTGATTTTTGAGTATCTATACCTGGCTTCTCCAATGAACATGTTGTTGGAGTCATTATATGAGTCAATAGCCTTCAGTGATGACATAGAATCAGTAATGATGATAGAGTCAAGCTCAGTGTCATAGGTTAGCTTTAGCGCCATTAGGATTGCAAACAATTCAGTTTGCAGTGTAGACGTCCAGTTGTTAATTCTTATGCCTAACTCAACAAATTTATTATCGTTTTTAACTAGGGAGGTGGCAACAAGAGCAGATGCAGCCCTGCCAGAAGACTCCTGTTTAGTTCCATCAGTGTATATAACTTGTGATAACTTATTACTTCCAGCTAGGTGAGAAATTTCTTCTTGAGCAGTTGCTCTAACAAGTGATTTAAGGAAGGGATTACTAGCAATGAGCTTCTTGGGAGGGACTTGCAGGTATGTGATATTAAATGAACACATCTTCCACGGAGGGGTGAAATGCTCTTTTTGCCTACAGTGATACAGTTCATGCAGGTTATAAAACTTAATGCAATTGCACGTTTTCACAATCCATTTAGATCTGTGTGTATTTACCTCTAGACACTTGGTAAGATTCATTGTGACAGTGTCTGGTTCGTTTCTCAACATTCTAATACCGAGTACAGTGTTAATCTCAACAATCGTATCACTGATACTAGAAATACCAAGCTCCTTCCTCATGTTAAGAACTTCTGTAGATCTGGGACAGCCAAGAATAATCCTGAGAGCTTCATTTTGCATTAACTCCAATGGTCGGAGAGAACTTTCTCTAGCTAATATCAACATGGGAGCAGCATAATCAATTAAGGACCTAACATAGGCTATGTACATCATTCTCACAATTCTCACATTAGCACCATAGTTGGGGTTGCAGCCAGCAACAGCTTTGAGAGCATTTAGCCTAGCTTTTCACTTCTTATTTAGTTGTGGTATAGTGGATTTGTTAAAGGGTACATCTACACCAAGATATCTGTAAGCTTTAACGTAGCTAATGATTTCACCCTGTAAATAGATGGGTGGGGGATGTCGTTTGCTTGTTAATATCTTTCTTTTGGAGAAAGATATTATGAGGCCTAGTCGATTACAAATTGCTTGAACTTCATTAAGAATGGTACTCATCTTCTTATGCCCTGTTGTATGGATCATGATATCATCAGCATAGCTTATAGCTATATGTTTAGGTGAGGCAGGTAGAGCATTTAGGAGAGCATTAATCAGAATATTAAATAGCATGGGACTAAGAACTCCTCCCTGCGGTGTACCTAAAGACATTTCTTTAGACTCACTTCTGAAGCCTTGGTAAAGGACAGAGGATACTCTATTTGACAGGCATCCTATTATCCAGCAGAGTAAGCTACCACCAATATTCATTTTGGCTAGTTCATGTAGTATAACGGTTCTGTTCACAATATCAAATGCAGATTTTAGATCAAGAAAAGTGGTAAAATTAGTAGAGGTGTGTGCAGTGAGAAAGGTGGAAATACAGTTCTGCACACTTTACCTTTCATGAAACCCATGAGGTAGGGGGAAAGTTGGTGTCTGATTCTGTAGTACAGTCTGTTAAGTATCATTCTTTCAAAAGTTTTACAAAGACACTAGTTAAGGAGATCGGCCTAAATGTATCAGGCTGTTGGGGCTTAGGGATAGGCACAATGAGACTATTGGTCCAGGAAGTAGGAAGAACGCTCTCAATGTAACTGAGATTATACAGTGCCAACAAAGGGTTATCAGCACGTGCCTTAGTGTTCTGAGAATATCATAGGTTATTCCATCCTCTCCAGGAGCAGTTGATCGACCTTTAGTTATTGCATTATCTAATTCATACTCGGTAAAGAGGCAATCACTCTCATCAATATTTTGGTTCATAAAATTAATCAGTTTCAACATTTCTTCAGAAGTACTCTCTAAATTTTTTCTAATATGAGATGGAAGGTTTTCATGCCTTGATGTTTTGGACCAGTCATTTATGAGGTCATTTGCTTTTTCAAGAGGAAAGGGATGAGCAACATTGCCAGTCTTTTTCCTGGTTATTTTATTTATACCTCTCCGAGCCAAACTTAAAGGGGTGGACCTATTTAATCCACTAACAAACTGTTCCCATTCCTGTTGCCTAAGTTCTTGCTTTCTATTCCTTGCATTTGTTAGTGCAGCTTGGAACGTTCTGAGACAGGTCTGGGGTTTTACATTCACGGTATGCTTTACCAATCCTCCTAGCTGCACGTGTTAGATTGTGTAGCTTTGGATCATTATAGTATTTACATTGGTTTTTATTGTTATTTATAGTGGAGGGTCTTTGTTTCCTATTCCTGCCCACTTGATCTGTGAGAACACTCTCAATAGTGGTAATTAAATCATCATTAAATTTTTGTGTGCCATTGGGCTCATAATTCTTATACCATTGATCCAAGTGGTTAATAAAGTTGTCTCTGTGTTCTGGTTTGAAAATAAGTTTCCTCCTTCTGTATTTAGCTCCTTGATTGCTGGAGATGTGATCAAGATTGACAGTTGTTAGTCTTGGGAAGTGATCAGATAGAAGATCATCAACTATGACAGAGTCATGCATCGTATATGATGTATTAAATCCAAGGCACAGATCTAGTATGCCACCATGTATGTGAGTATACTCAGTATTGCCCACAATTCGAACATTATCATGCTCATTTAGCAATTTCACTAGTTCCATTGGTGTTTGTTATAGACCCACCAATATTCTTATGTCTTGCATTAAAATCTCCAAGAATGAGGGTTGGTTCGCTATTGATGTGATCTGGTAAAACATCAGGTCGAAGCTGGTTCGCTGGGGCATAGAGATTAAAAATGTTTACGGAAAAATCGCCTGCATATACTCTGACACCATGATACTGCATGTTTACTCGACTCTGTAAGGAAAGGAGTGAATGTGGCAAGTTCTTTCTGACATACATCACACAACAGTTGGTTGACCTTAGGTTATAAGCTGCATATCCAGGCAAGTTTGGTGGAGGTGCTCCATCTTTCAATCTACATTCCTGCAAACAGATGACATCAATATTCTTGGTTGCACTAATGTGATGTAAGTCAGGCAACCACTTCCTGATGGAAGCAATGTTCCATGAAAAGATTTGTAATGCATCCATTGTAGTGAGTTATTACAATCTCTTGCTCATAAGATGATAAAACTATTATGCTTTGACTACAGTGTGCAGGCACTTAAGAGCAAATAGCTTAGTTTGTACATCTTTATCTTCATGACCTTTATTTTTTAATAATTTTTTGGCATCTTGGCAGCCAATTAAAAGGCAAGTCTTGAAGGCAAGAGTCATGGGCTTTTTTCTTACAAATTGCTGGAAACTGAACGGAGATTGCTGCACTTTTAACATCATCACCATGCTCAAGAGCTTCATCCTGATTACATATATTTATTAAACTTGTCAGGATCTGTTCAAGATGCTCAATTTTTTTCTGGAAATTTGTTATAATATGAGGAAGGTCAGGTGAATCCAATGCCTCTCCAGAGGATGGCACTTCTGAGTTAGTGTTTTCTTTAACACCTATCACCTTGACAGGTACCATGGTTACATTAGTGTTCTCTGATGGTGCCTGTGGCAAGTCTGTTTCATCATTCATTGCAGGTAGGTCCTATGCATCTGACTCATCTCCAGTTTCCAGGGGGGTTACCTGTGTGGTGTCCGTCTGACTGTTGTAGTTGTGTGTATTGTGAAAAATGACAAGCTCATCCCCATATTCAGATGTAGCCATAGGTATCAGTAGTGGCAGACCAGTAGTTCCACATGTGCTAGCAGGGATGGCTAGCTCCTCCACAGCTGGTGTGTGTGATGGCATTCTGGTATCGCCAGAATCCTTTGCAATGAGGTGGAGTTCTTGCACACTTTGCAGAGGTTCAGTCTCAGATCTGGCTGTGGTAGACTGGATGGCCTCATCCTCAGTTACCATTAGAGGACTGTTATCAGGTTTACATCGAAGGTTGTTTGGGTTCTGACTGCAGCCCTTGTGGGAAGCTGTAACCCCAACTCTTTACAGTTAATACACTTAAATTTTTGGCTGTCAAGGCCTACTGTGCATTCTCTAGTGGAATGTTTCCCAGCACACTTACCACACCAAGAATGTAGTATTTCGCAGTCTACTGCAACATGGCCATAGTGCTGGCATTTGTAACACCTACGTTTAGGGGGTAGGTACACTTCAATGTTTAGGAAACGTAGACCATGCACACAGATATTTTGGGGGAGGGGCACAGGACCTACCCAACTGGCAATAATTTGGGATTTTCCTTTAAGTCTTTTAGGCTTGATGATATGCTCACTGAGAGTCAGATGGGATGGGTCCATGTAGAGAGGGTATCCAAAGATTATGATACTGACCCATTTTTTAAAGTGGTGAGTGTCTGATGGAGGTCGAAGCAGCTTAATACCCCCATAAGGTGTACTAAGTAGATCATTGATCAGTTCTTCATTCTGTTCCACAAACACAAAGTTGTGTGTGTTTTTCCTAGATTGGATCCTTGAGTTAGGATGCTTCTTTACAGCTTCCATTAGCCATGCACACTTAGCAGGCAGCAGGGTGTTGTCAGGGAAGTTCAGCTTAACACATTCTTCCTTTGAAGAAAGACTTCTTGCAGCCTCTATGCACCAAGGACGTTTAGTTTCACATTGACTACGAGTCAAGTGAGTCTGACTACGTCTGCGCTCTAGTCCTTTCTCACTTTTTCTCCTTTGTTTACTTTTAAAGGTCTTGAAGCTATCATCATTTCCATCACCTGCTGAAATAGGTTCCTCTATGACAGTTGCCATGTTTGCCAGTGATGATATCTCGTGTAAGACTCACAGCACAAGAATTCCTCACTTATCTTCCCCTTATAGCTTATGCAAGAGTAAATATTTACTATAGTCAGAGGTCTAAAATAGATCATATGACACAAGTGTTCAAGCTCAATGAACACTTCCAATTATACTTAACTCCGATTACTACTACTTAATAAGATACACACCTTACTAAAAATACATTCAGAGACTTCTTGTGTGTGTGTTAATAATATGGTACATATAATGGTGGTACAGACGAGGTCTTACACCTTATCACAAATTACAAAGATGAAAAGGGAGAGAGAGAGGAGAGGAGAGAGAGAGAGAGAGAGAGAGAGAGGAGAGAGAGAGAGAGAGAGAGACAAAGTAGGTAATATTGAGCATAAAATTGAATTCTGACATATTTCATATTAAACAAGAGGTTCGAATTCAATGATAAACTTCCACTTGAGTCAGTTCAGGCTACTGCCACCTAATGTTACCTCACTGAAATAATAATATAGCAGACATCACAATGAATGCTGAGGACAACCTCTTACCCCAACCATACATTGTAAACAATATTACTAAAAAAAAAAAAAAAAAAACACGGTAACTAGGTAATGTTACAATGACAATGAGATAAATCACTCTGGTTGACTTCCTTGGTCCATCCTGGGTAACTCACACGTTACTATGTTATATATGTTTGCAAGCATAGTGTGCAGCTGTAGATAGATGAACCAGTACCTAAACAATCTCACTTACACATGCATTACTACGTATGACAAGTGTTACCAAGTACAGTGGACCCCCGCTTAACGTCACCTCCCAATGCGACCAATTATGTAAGTGCGTTTGTACGTGTATGTTTGGGGGTCTGAAATGGACTAACCTACTTCACAATATTCCTTATGGGAACAAATTCGGTCAGTACTGGCACCTGAACATACTTCTGGAATGAAAAAAATATCGTTAACCGGGAGTCCACTGTACACCAAGTGTACACTTTATCACTTAGAATACACTTGTGTTGATGTAAATATGGCTGGTCATAATAAACACACTATCAACTTCTCAAGGTCACACACTAGGCCAGCTTCTGTAGAGTTACCAACGTTTTAGTTTAATATGTTTATTATGTGTCAGTGCGAGTCTGCAGTCATTCACTTGTTGTGTCAGAAGTTAAACACTACAATCCAGTTGACCAAATAGTCTAAAACAATTTACACAATGTATAACTAGAAATATAATGATTGTAAATTGTTACTATTATAATTTTAACTAGGCGCTAAAACCCACTAGATGAGATGGCAAGGAACATAGATGCTAACAGGCTGACTCTTGCTTAACACACTTAAAGGTAACCGAATTACTCAAGAGAGGACAGTATTCATGAAACTGAACATTATGCAAGAGTAAGCTTGTTCACAGCAAAAATGCAAAGTATAAGTTACACACTCACACCACAGATGAACAGTGCAATTTTGAAATATTACTGGAATTTAGCAGTAAAGTTTCAGTCTGAACGAGAAAATGTGTTAGAAAACACAGCAATGACACTAGGGCAAGCAACTTAATTATGTAACCGTATTTAATAGTTCAGTTACACTGAGCAGAGCATATATTACACTGATTTATCAAATGTAAGGAGTCACTACACTGAAGTACACTCTGAGCTTTTAACCCTTTGAGGGTTTCGGCCATACTAGTACGGCTTACGACCCAGGGTTTTGACGTACTAGTACGCCTAAATTCTAGCGCCCTCAAATCTAGTGGGAGAAAGCTGGTAGGCCTACATATGAAAGAATGGGTCTATGTGGTCAGTGTGCACAGTATAAAAAGAATCCTGCAGCACACAGTGCATAATGAGAAAAAAAAAACTAGTGACCGTTTTTTTGGAATAAAACAGCGAATTTGCACTGTATTTCGTATGGTATTGATGTTGTATTCTAGTTGTTTGGTTCAATTTAGAAGGAGACGTTTACAGAATTGAGGTGATTTTGACTGGTTTTACATGAAAATTACTTGTAATTGGCTCAAAGTACATGAAATGTTCGATTTTACCAAGCTCAAGAAGTAAACATAATCAGCAAGGTTCAATTACACGTCACTGGTGAGTCTAATACTGTTTTGCAAGTGCGTCAAATTATTATACCTTATTGCACTAATGCAGTAGTCTCATAACATAATTCTTATTTTTTGTGAGAATAAATTTAAAAGTGGAAAGCAAAAGAATATAAGTAGGCTTGAGACATGACTAATTGAACAGAGGGTAATATGCTATTTTATGCCGGATTTTTCTATGTTTATTCTGGACCATATATCGGAAATTGGATGTTTTGAATTGTGTGAAATTGCAAAATTGCTAAATTCTGACCAGTGGAAGTTAAATGATAAATGGGTGGTTCTTGCACATGATATGCAAAAATGGATTCTTAGCAGAATTCTTCATGTTTATTTGCGAATTAGTGCCGTGGAAATTGGCCGAAAATTGGCTCAAATGTGGCAAAATCGCCGTGCATAAATCGCCGAGACGCTAACTTGCGAGAGATATTCTGTAATTTCCAATCAATTTCAACTTTTGCTGTCATTATGATCGGGAAAAGATTCTCTATCTTTTCACAAGAGAAAATTATTTTTTTTTTAAATTTGGCCGACCCTGAGAACGAGTCTTGGAAAGGGCCTGTCGACCCTCAAAGGGTTAAAGCCTTAATACAGGCTTACAAATGACAATTAATATGTTTATAGGTGAACCTCTGGCATGTCCCACTTAAAAAGTCAGTACTGCAATGCTCATTAAATTGTTCTTAACTAAGCCACTACAGGAAACACTGGTATGCCAGCAGCACTGTAGAACGTATTCATAGACATGCTGGGGGTCAGGACAGCTGTAACTGCAGGCTGCCTTAGCTTGTTCTGGCTAGCTTGGAGTGCTGCTTTCAAGCTTGCTTGTATGTGCTTGCTAAGCCCGTGTCAACCACCTGGATGTTTGCTTGTAGCAGGCAGGTAGGCACACAGACACATTCGTAAGATGAGTGGAGTTGCGGCACAGAGAACTGACACGGGCACTCAAGCACTTATGTAGTCTGGCAAAAACTGCCTCTAGACCATAAGTAAATAGAGGCGAATGGCTGAGTTCCAAATCGAGGAAGGAGGGGAGGCAGGCGAGGCGGAGTGAAGGTAGGCCTCCTACAGCCATTTCAAATCAACGTGTTTGTGTTTCACTGGGGTATATCACTAGTCACAGCTCACACGTAAGAGTTCGCTAGACACAGGCAATATGGGTGTAGTGGCCTGTGGGTCGCAGTGCCTTTTTCAAGGTCATTCACTGGGCCCAGAGTCGTCTCGAGAGTTACCAACACTGTACTACTCGTTAATTACTACAAACCCGCAGCACTTAACACATCTAGCACACGTGTCTTGGAATGACAGACAAATTTTCATCTTGTGGACAAACAAATCAGCACAAACTTACTATGTTTATAGATGAACCTCTGGCATGTTACAGTTTAAAAGCCGTCTCCAAAAGGAGTTACCAGGTACTGCAATGCTTGTTAAATTGTTCTTAACCACTCTTGTTGTGTTCCAACTTTGCAGTATTCCTCCCAGAAACACTCAGTGCATAGAAGAATAAAAGGTCATCTTCCTCAGTTAGAGATATAACACATTTTGCACAAACGGCACAGCCAGGTCTGGATCACCAACTCATGCAGGATGGGAGATTCGTCCGTATTTCTCAGGTAGGCAGAGGTGACTAGCTGTGCGGAACTCTGATATTCGAGCACCAGTGGAGCAGCAAAATACACCTCTACACTGCACGTTGATAGAGGCGAACGGCTGAGTTTAAAGGCGGAGAGTTGGGGATACAGGAGAATAGCAGGGTAACTGAGCACGCACATTCGCCTCTCTTCACATAGTCAATATGGGCGAAAGTCCCAGGCAGGTGATGCAGTGCCTCGCTTAAGGTCATTGACTTAGGCAGTCTTCTCAGATCACAAACCGCAAAGCTATATTTTGGTGAAAAAAGTTGCCGAAAGTCAGATTTCATGAAAGTTGCAGCCGCTGAATGGCTGGGGTTCACTGTATTGGAGACTGTTGTTGGTGGATGGAAGACAGGGAGGAAGGGAGAGGGAAGGGAGGTTATTCTTTGGAAAGGGAATCCCCTCCATAATGACTCTAGGTACCAAGTCCTTATCTGGGGTCATTTCCCTTCTTTGTTTTTTAATGCCACTAGGACCAGCTTGAGAGTCACTAGACCCCTGTCACACAAAATATCTGTCCAGATAGGTCTATTTCTGGTTTCTCTTTAAAGATTTGCCTAAAATGGGACATGGCAATGTCATTGTAAAAGTCGCCGGCATGGATTGCAATGGCTTTCTCAGGGTGATGTTCCTCCACAAATGAATTTGCATCCTACTCCACATTACACAAATCCTCTTAATCTCTGAAGAGGGCACCTTCTTCCATCTCTCTCCCTCCTCCTCTGAAGCAATTTCCTGAGCTGTGGTCTGTTGCTGTTGCATATGAAGCTCTTGCAGCTCATCAGTGGTTAGCTCTTGATTGTGGTCCTCCACCAACTCTTTCACATCCAGGCCACTCACATCCAACCCCATGGAATTCCCCAATGTCACAATTGATTGCACAACAGTTGGGAGGGTCGACAGGGTAAGCCTCAAACCCTTCAAAATTCTTCTTTGGACACAATCTGGCCACAGTTTTCTCCAAGCAGAGTTCACCATCCTGGAAGTCACTCCCTGCCAAGCCTTATCTATAAGGCTTATGCAGTGGAAAATATTAAAGTGATCCCTCCAGAACTCTCTTAGCATCAATTCAGAGTCCAAGGTTATGTCAAAGCACCTTTGAAACATTGGTTTTGTGTACAGTTTTTGAAGTTTGCAATGATCTGCTGGTCCATGTGCTGGATGAGAGGACTGGTGTTAGGAGGCAAGAACTTCACTGTTACAAAACTGAATTCCTTAGGCAATTGGTCTTCCAAGTCTGGAGGATGAGAAGGAGCATTGTCCATTAACAAGAGGCACTGGAGTGGCAATTTATTATCCAGGAGATATTTCTTCACACTGGGCCAAACACCTCATTGAACCATTCCAGGAAAATTTCCCTTGTGACCCATGCCCTGCTGTTAGCCTTCCACATCACACACAATTTACTCTTGGTGACACTGATTTTCTTGAACACTCTGGGATTTTCAGAGTGTACACCAGTAAAGGCTTCACTTTGAAATCCCCACTAGCATACCACAGAACAAGAGAGTTAGCCTGTTTTTCATAGGCTTGTGTCCTGGGAGTGCCTTTTCCTCCTGCGTGATGTAGGTCCTCTTTTGCATTTTCTTCTGAACACTGTTGGAGTTGGAATTTTTCAGCCTCTACATAGTCTTTGAATTCCTGCACAAATTTTTTAGCTGCATGTTTGTCTGAACTGGCACCCTCACCATGCCTTACAACACTGTGTATGCCACTTCTTGAATTTTTCGAAAACCCGCCTTTCATTCATTCATGTTGATTCACCGGTACTTCCGGCCCGGTCTTCTCCAGATGGTGACCTGGCAGTGGCCCCCTGGGTGGGGGGTGACATTCATCTTCTTCTTTCTTGGGCCCTCTGGTTGGAGGATGTCTTCTTCTTCTTCTATCTTGCGCTGACTTCCCTGGAGGGAAGTGTCTTCTCGCTTCAGAAATGCAGGCAGGCAGAGGCAGCACTTACAGGGTCGATTGGAGCCACACCCCAGCTTTAGCAGACAGCAAAGTGCTGGGGAAACTTATCTTCATGGTGATTGGTCATAGATAGTCGTGCTAGAAGAGGGTACCGTTTTTCACGGGACCCATTCTGGAGCGTCCTGAATTTCTTCTTTGAGGTGTAATCGACTTCCACAAGGCGGGGTACAGTGAGTAGTCTGTTCAGGTCTGCAGTGGTATATGAAGTACAGTGGTCCCTCATTTTTCGTAATTAATCCGTTCCTGGGGTGCTACTATTATCAAAATCTACGATTTTCGAATCCATTTTCCCCATAAGAAATAATGTAAATACAATTAATCCGTTCTCTGACACCCAGAAGTGTCAACAACAATTTTTTTTTACCTTAAAGATAGATTTACATGCACAAAAGAATGAACATTCAACATGACAGTTACCTTTATTGAAGGGCTGTTTTTTGGAAAAGGGAAAAACAGGGGGGAGGAGAGGGGAAAAGAGAGGTTATTGTTTGGGGGGGAACCCCCCCCCAAATAAGGGGGGAAAGGAATTGGATAAATGCATGAGTGAGGGGGGTTTGGGATTTGAGTGGGTTTTGCATATCAGGGTTATTTCGGGGTTGTGCAAAAATGGTATATAATATGCCCAATTTTTGGGTGCATTTTAAAAATTTGGGTTTTGGCAAATGTTGGGAATAAATTGAAAAAGGGGCCCCACCCCCTAGTAGGGGCCCAAACAGGCCTCCCGGGCAGGGGTTCCCCTTTCTATTTCTTATAAATTTAAAAAGGGACACATAAGAAAACACTATGACATACAGTGGCCCCCCCGGGTTAATGTTTATTTTTTCAATCCAGAAGTAGGGTTTAGGGGGCCAGTACTGCCCGGGAATTTTTTTCCCATAAGGAAATTGCGAAGTAGTTTAGCCCAAATTTCAGCCCCCCAAACAACATTTAACAAACGCCCCCTTACATAAATCCCACTTACATAAGGGGGTCGCATTCGGAGGTGATCTTTTTTATCAGGGGCCCACTGTATTTATTAGAAAACGTTCGGTCCTGGGCCCCTTGATCACTTCTAACATACAGGGTAAAAAAGACATTATATAAAAATGGGGCGGAGAGTGGGGTGTAACGATTTTACCGGGGGAAAGTCAAAAGAACATAAAAAGGGAAAGGAACATTTGAGGGCCCTACGGGGCCCTTGCGAGCGGGCCCCTTTTTCCAAAACACCCCTTCCCCTATGATAAGGACGGGTAGCAGGGAAATCATGTGACCCCTGTTTGTTTTTTTGGGGTGCTGGTTAAGTATCATTAAGGGCCAATGTTTTTGAAATTTTGTTGTTTCCATGTTGTTTTTAATAGTGTCGGTGAGGGCGATTAGTGGGGCCCTTCTGGGACCATCGGCGTCTGGGGTTTCGGTTCGGTGAGAACGAGTTGTGCCTCATTCCGGGTTTCATAAAATCCCCGGGGGAGAAATCTGTGGGGGACACGGTGTACCTTACATCTTTCCTCTTTTAGGGGCATTTCAATGCTCATTCAGGGGGGACTGCAAGATCCGCCGTCTCGCCTACATATTTCTTGGGACAAAACCCCACGGGGGTTTGTGAAAGACGCCGGGCTGTAGAATTTTAGAGTTGGGGGGCTGCGTTTGAGTGAGGTCTTTGATAGATAAAGTTTTTAATGGTGGAAAGGGTTGTTTGTTACTCTTTGCAAATCCCCGGGCGGGGGTATTTGGGGAAACCCAATAAACCAAAGGGGGGGCACTATAACTGCTTGGGGGGCGGGTTTCCATGGGCCGGTTTTTGTTGGGGTTGGGCTTTTTGCATTGAGTCTGAAATTTTGGATGAAGAAAGATGGGAACTGAAGCGGGGAAAAGGCTTGTGCTATTTAAGTGCTTTCCCTTTAAAAAACAAGGGGCTGGAGATGCAAAGGGAGCTCTAAAAGAAGAAACCAATGAGGGCTCCCCCTTTTAGTGCGGGTGTTTTGGGTGGGGTAAAAGTGTATAAGATCGCCCCTTGTTGGTAGGTTTTCTATACACGAAGAAAATTTTGTCACTGTCAGGAGATCGCTAGTAAACGTCGAGGAAAGGGAAAATTTGCCATCATTTTCCCAGTTCAAGTGTAAACTTTATTGGGGTGGGTTTAAAATGCAATTTATATTTTGAGAAAGGGCTGGAAAATTTTTAGCTTCGGATAGAAAACCCAAAATATCATCTAAATAACTTTTGCCAGGTAAAAAGGTTTTTGGGAAATAAGTTGGGTGAAATATTGGGTTTTTTATTTCCAGACATCTCCCAAAATCCAGGCCCTTCTCAATAAATCAAAGCAGTTGAACCATCAAAAAAAGTTTACACTTGAACCTTTGAAAATTTATGGCAAACTTCCTTTTTTTCGACGTTCTACTATTGGGAGAACTCCGCAGTAAAAACTTCTCTTCCCAAAATGTATAGAAAAACCCACCAACAAGGACGATCTTTACACTTTTACTCACACCAAGACCCCGCCCCTAAGAGGGAAACCCTCATTGGCTTCTTCTTGAGAGCTTTCGCATCTTAGCCCCTTTTTTTCTAGAAGAAGAATGCACTTACATAACACAAGCCTTTTACGTCTTCCCCCGTTCCCCTTTTTTTCTTCATCCGAGATTGCAGACTCAAGGGACAAGCTACCTCAAAAAAAACCGCCCCTTGGGAAAAGCCCCCCTTTGCCGTTATAGTACTCCCTGTGGTTAAAGTTTTCCACAATACTCGCCGGGGATTTCTTTAGTAACACAACCTTTTTCCCCCATAAACACATCATCTATCAAAAACCTCATTCGAAAAAGCCAAGGGCCCCCCAACTCAACCTTTTTACAGCAGGCGGGCTACACTTTTCCCCCCTGGGTTCCGTCCCAAGAAATATGTAGGCCCGGGCCCGGCAGTCCGCCTGAATGAGCATCGAAAATGCCTTTTAAAAAGAGACGGGTTTTAAGGTACGCCTGTGTCCTCCCCCAAAAAGGCCACGGGGCATTTGGATGAACTGGAAAAGAGGCACAACTCGTTTTTTCAACCCCAACCAGACCTCAGACACCCATGGTCCTAGAAGCCTCACTTTAAACGCCGTCCCGGGCACTATAGAAACCCAAAACTGGAAACTACAAAATTTAAAAACATTGGCAAAACATGATACTTAATTAAGAAACACCAACCCCAAAAAACACAGGGGTCAAAATTTTTTTCATCGTCTACCCTCCTTCCATCATAGGGAAGGTTTTTTTTGATAAGGACCCGCCTCGCATGGGGCCCGTAGGGCCCCTTTCAGTGTTCCTCCATTCTTATGTTTTTTTTGGGCATTCCCCAGGGCCCCGTGCCCACCCACTCTCCGCCTATATATATAAAGTCTTTCTACCTCTGTATGTTGAATTTATCAAGGTCCCAGGACCGAAACGTTTTCTAATAAATATGTCATAGTTTTTTTTGTTTTCGTGTTTTTAAACCAACTTGTCGGTTTTAATTTCCAAAAAATTTTTCCCTGTTCTTATGAAATCTAGGTCACTTTTAGGGGGGGGGCTTACCCAGCTTTAAAAATAGATTTAAATGCAGAAAAAGAAAGCCAAATTTAAAATATACACTAATAAAATGGATAAATGAAAATTGGGAATAGGGGGAGTTTGATGTGGAACGGTTTTGCCTAGTAGGGTGACCAAAAACTTTAAAAAATTGGGTAAATTTCAAATTTAGGCTGGATAAATACATTTTTGAGAGGGGTTGGCTTTGAATCGGTCTTGCACATGAGTAAATAGGTTTATCGAAGCTTATTGCTTGGGTATAGCAGTTACGCTGTTAGTGGGTTGGATTTAACATAAGAACATAAGAAAGGAGGAACACTGCAGGAGGCCTGTTGGCCCATACTAGGCAGGTCCTTTACAATTCATCCCACTAACAAAACATTTGCCCAACCCAATTTTCAATGCCACCCAAGAAATAAGCTCTGATGTGAAAGTCCCACTCAAATCCAACCCCTCCCACTCATGTACTTATCCAACCTAAATTTGAAACTACCCAAAGTCCCAGCCTCAATAACCCAACTAGGTAGACTGTTCCACTCATCAACTACCCTATTTCCAAACCAATACTTTCCTATGTCCTTTCTAAATCTAAACTTATCTAATTTAAAACCATTACGCCCGGTTCTCTCTTGGAAAAGACATCCTCAAGAAACCCTTTTTAATATCCCCTTTATTAATACCTATCTTCCACTTATACACTTCAATCAGGTCTCCCCTCATTCTTCGTCTAACAAGTGAATGTAACTTAAGAGTCTTCAATCTTCTTCATAAGGAAGATTTCTAATGCTAATGTATTAATTTAGTCATCCTACACTGAATGTTTTTTTAACGAATTTTTTGTCCATTCTGTAATAGGAGACCAGAACTAAGCTGCATAATCTAGGTGAGGCCTTACTAATGATGTTAAAGCTGCAGTATGACCTCTGGACTTCTGTTGCTTACATTTCTTGATATAAATCCCAGTAAAGTATTTGCCTTATTACGTACGCTTAGGCATTGCTGTCTTGGTTTAAGGTTGCTGCTTACCATAACCCCCAAGTCCTTTTCGCAATCTGTATGGCTAAGTTCTACATCCTTTAACTTATAAGTACTAGGGTTATGGGCACTCCCAAGCTTCAGAAACCCTTACATTTACTACATTGAACTGCATCTGCCCCCTTTTCTGACCAAGAATAGAGTTTGTTTAAATCCTCCTGAAGTTTCCCTAACATCTACGTTTTAATCAATTATTCCTACCTATCTTTGGTCATTGGCTAATTTGCTCATATCACTAGTTAATTTCCCTCATCAAGATCATTGAATTATTAAAAAACAACAACCCCCCAAGACGGCCCCTTGGAACGCCACTTGTTACAGACCCCCACTCGGTTTTAAACCCCCATTTATGGACACTCTCTGCTTCCTGTCAGGAGCCATGACTCGTTTCCACGGACATTTTTTCCCCCCAGTGCCAACCCCTGCCACTTTTTTTTTAAACCCAGTCAAATGGTTATGGAACCCCAAATAAAAACCCTTATAAAATCTAAGTAAAAATATCAAATTTTTTAATCGTGGTCAACAGCCTCAAAAGTTTTACTGAAAAAAAAAAGTTAAAAAATTAGTTAGAAAAAAGCCCGGGCCCCTCTTGTGAATCCATGCTGAGTATCATTAACCCAAGCTATGCTTATCGAGAGGGGCCTTTTAAAATTTTCGCTATAATTAAACTTTAGTAATTTGCCTACAATTGAGGTCGGGCCTTTTTGGGCAATTTAATTTGCCCGGTAACGACTTGCCCCCTTTGGTTTTAAAAAAAAAAAAATTAAATTTAAGCAGAGTCATTGTTTGCCACAGAACTGCAAAACCCTTTCAAATGATGTAGGGGAAGTTTTAGCAGTAAAGGTCGAAACCAAAACCTGTCTTTGGGTGATAGTTTTACAAGCCTCCGGTTTGCAAAAAAACCCAGAAATTTTCCGGGAAACAGTTTGTTAAAAATTGCCCAAATGCTGGAAAACCTTCCAGCTCCGGGCACCCAACATCTTGCTCCTGGGGGTTTTCAATTTAAAGGGCACCTAAAATGGAGGAATATAGAAAATTTAAAATTGTTGCAGTAAAACACCAGGAGGCAGCTCTAAATAAAAAACTCACACCACGCGACCCTTTTAAATTTTCTGCAAAAAATTAAATTTTAAAAACCCGAAAATAATAACCCTTTAATAACTGGAGAATACACTAGACCTTTTTTCTTAAACTAAAAAGGGATGATCTGATAAAAATTTTCCCCAAAAAACCCAAAAACAATATATCAGTTTCAAAAACAAAAATTGAGGTTCAGTCATGTATGCGCGGAGCCCAGCCCCGGACATAATGAGTTTAAAGTCCCCGGGGGGAAGGCATTCCCCAAATTCAACTTCAATAACAAAAAAAAAAGTGGGCCCAAAGGGAAAACCCAAGCCCTAACCGATATAAGGGGGAAGATATACTAAGAAACCACGACCCCCCCTTTTTCCTAGAACAGTTTAAAACTCGGGGGGCACTCGATGAAAGACAAGGTTTATTCCTCTAAGAAAAAGGAGGAGTAGTGTAAAACAAAAAAGAACAGGCGCCCCCTTTACGGGGCGAGGGAAAAAAAGAATAACAGAGGGGGGCAAAAAAGAGGTCAATAATTAAAATTTGCTAGGGAGAAACGGGTCAAAAAATGGGCAAGCCGAATTTAAAAGCTAAAAGAACCCTTTAGGAGTCGGGGAATCGGGGGGGAAGAAAAAAAAAGCCAAAAAAAGGGAAATCGAAAAACCCCCAAAAAGAAATTTTTTCCCCCATGCCAAATCAAAATCGAGAAAAACGCCCCAGTTTGGCCCCCTCTTAAACAAGATGGGCCCTACACAAAATGACGAAAGGGAAAAATGAGGGGAGCTACTCAAGTCCCAATATAAATCAGTTTTTTAGCAAGCCGCTAACCAGACTGAGAGTCGAAGATCAAAAAAAATTTTTTATGAGGGGAGGCCAAAAAAATTTTTTTTCCCACAACCTATCCGATGTTACCTGACGCCAAATGATTTCAAACAGGCGAAAAATTTGGACATGCCCTTCCCACTCTCCCCCCGGGCCAACTCATGGCCCTCTTTTCTTCATCAAGAATGCAAGAACCCCCTATCACGAGCCTTTTAAAATCCTTTGGAGAGGGACATGGACGGGGGGGTCGCCCCACATTTTCTAAAAAACAACAGACATAGCCCCACTCCACAAAGGGGGCATTTAAACCCAACAGCAAAGAACTACAAAACCAAATTAGCACTAACACCCCATATCTTTAAAAATTTTTGGGAAAGGGGCCCTAAGAAGCAAGCCCACCACGCATCTAGAAACCCAATCAGTTACAAAAACCCGGGGAAACAGGGGTTTTGGGAACGGTTTCGCTCCTGCCCTGTCTCAACTTTTGGGACCATACGCCAAGGTCCAAAATGCACTAGAAGACAAAAAGAATCGGATGTAATATATACGACTTTGCAAAGCCTTCGACAATGTAAACCAGGGGCGTAATAGGCACAAAATCCCGTGCAAAAGGAAAACGGGGAAAATTTGGGTCGAGGGATCTATAAATTTCCCCTCACTAAAGAACAAAAGGAGAGTATCGTAAAACGAGAAAAAGTCCGGGGCAGCTACCGGGGGAAAAGCTCTTTTTCCACAAGGCACAGAAACTCGCCCCCCATCTTTTTCCCTCACCTTTTTTCCCCGACATAGAAAAAGGGATGTCACCCACACCCACCGTGTTTTCCTTTGCAGAGGGACACCCGAATTTTGCATGACAGTGCCCTTCCCTTTGGCAGACACTGCAAACCCCGGGCAGACATAACCAAATCTTCAGGGGGCCCGGGCAAAAAACAATAAAAGGGTTCAACGAGGGAAAATTTCAATTACCCCACAATGGAAAACATGAGGAAATTAAATCTTCACCCAAGGGTACAAAAAAATTCGGGCCCAAAAAATGGGAGCGAAACACCAACGTCAAAGCCCTTGGAGTGATCATGTGGGAGGATCTCCCCTTTTAAAGGACCAAAAACCTTGTATCAATCGCATCTGCAAAGAAAAATGACAGGGATGGATAAGGGAAAACCCTTTAAAAACTAGGGGGCCAACCCATGAGGGACCCCTCTTCAGGTCACTTGTTTTTATCTTGGGTGGAATATTGCTGCAAACTAACAGCACCCTTTTAAGGCAGGGGTGAAATTGGCCCCCACCTAGAAAATGTACAGGGGAACTTTCAGGCGCGCATAAAAGGAGATAAAACACCTCAATTTTGGGAGCGTTTTAGGTTTCCCCAAAAACCTTATTCCCTGGAAAAGCAGGGGGGAGAGATACATGATTAATACACCTGGGGAAAATTTCCCAGAGGGAATTTGACCCCAAATTTCACCGGGGAAAAACACTCATTACAAAGCAAAAAACGTTAACGATTTCCCCCATTTCCCCCCCAAAAAAAAGCAGGGGTTTCACTGCAAAAATTTAAGGGGGCCATACAATAAAAGGGCAGGGGCCCCAGACTGTTCAACTGCCTCCCAGCACACATAAGGGGGATTACCAAAGACCCCTGGGGAGGCTTCAAACTGGACTGGAAAGCACCCAAAGTCAGTTCCGGATTTAGCCGGGTGGGGGGCTCGTTGTTGGGTTTTGGGGCAGCCAGCCCGCAACAGCCTGGGTTTTTCGGCCTTTTCCAACCCGGAGGGCCTTGGTCTCAGACCGGGCCCCCGGGGGGGTTTACCCCCGGAACTCTCTCCAGGTAAATTTCCCGGTAAGCCCTCTTCCCTAATCAACACTCACCTGTTTTAAGGATAAATTAAAAATATTAGTTAAAAGGTTCAAAAGAGTTCCATTTTGCATTCCCTTTTTGAACACTTTAAAAAACCTCATCAGGACCCGGGCCCTTTTTTTGCTTCAGTCTGTCTATCTGCTTCACAACCTTTCCCCTATGACTGTTTGTTTTCATAATTTTTTCTTTTTCCAGCCCACTATAAAAATTAATTACGGAATATTGTTTTGTGTCTTCCCGTGTAAAAAATGAGAAAAAAATAATTATTAAAAACTGCACATTTTTATTTTCTTTGTCCCGTTAAAAGGGGCCCCTTTGTTATTTTTAAAAAGGGCCTATCTTATCTCTAACTTTTGTTCATAGACCTGGAAAAAAATTTTTGGGTTAGTTTTAGAATCCCTTTGCAAAAATTTAAAATTTAAAAGCCCCTTTTAGCTTTTTTATCCCCTTTTTTTAAAGTCCCCCCCTTTTTGTCAATATACTGATTCAAAGAGACCCTCACCTCTTTTTATATGCCTATTTAAAATTTCCCTTTTTTTTATGCCCAGTAGTATTTGAGCCTTTTTATTCCCTCCCCCTTTTTGGGGCATTTCTATTTGATCAATTTTTTTTTAAAATGGGGAAAAAATTCCCCTTTACAGCATGTATTTGTTCAGAAAAAATGTCATTTTTGATACTCCCCTTTTGTTACCCCGCAACGATGATAAGTGTTCTCTAAGCCCTCGTAATCTGCTAAGCAAAAACTGGGACTGTTACTGAGTAAACGCTACAATCGTACTTCCAATTTAATTTCTAAATTAATTTTATTTGTGGTCGTAAAACACCCCGGGTTTCCCCTGAAATTTTTAAATTTTTTAACAAGGGGTTCAAATTTTTTTGCCATAACTAAGTCAAGGGAGGGTTTTTTCCCCTTGTAGGGTTTTGTCACAAACTGCTTCAAAAAACAAATCCTGAACTAATTCTAAGAAGTCGTATGATTCTAAATTCCCAGTCAAGAAATTCCAATCAATATGACAAAGTTAAAGTTTCCTAGAATTACTAAACATTTTTGTTTCCTTGGGGCCTTAACAATTTCCCCCCCAAAAGTATCCCCCTTGGTCCCTATCTAAGTTTGGGGGGTGGGATACATTGGGAAAAAATTTTGTTTTTCAAAGCCCCTTGAAAATTTAAACCCAAAAAGATCTGGATGTGTTACTTTTAGACTTAATTTCCCCTTTTTTTGCAAACAGTTCAAACGATCTTTGGACATACAATGCCCCCCCACCCCCCCTTCCCCATAAATTCTATCTACTTGGAACAATTTAAAAACCCGAATAAAGCCCTTCCGCAGGCAAATTTTCCCCACTTTTTTTAAAGAAAACCCCCGTCTCAGTTAAGGCTAATACCCTCAATGTTACCTGCACTTGCAACTAATCTCAAATCGTCCCCCCTTTTAAATTCCCAGGGACTAAGGCAAAATTTGCATAATAAAAAACATTGAAAGACTCTCCCTTTTTCTTTTCCCTTCCCGCTCATTTCTGTTTTTTTTACTAAACCTATTTTTTGTCCTTATCACCCAAAATCCCTGGGTTTTAATATCTAACCCTTTTTCTGCTTATTTCTAGTTTTCCCCCCGAACTCGTAATTTTTACTACACTGGGGCTTCACTTTTTCCTGCCAAAACCCATACCACTAAAATATTTTCCAAATTTAAAGTCCTAACTGCTCCCCCCCCACTGCAGTTGCCAGTGCACCACCCCAGACCCAGATAAGTAACCCCATTCCCCGGCTTTCATGTCCCTTTCTTTCCATAGAAAGGTCCCCCGTTGTCAATGAATTTACCGCATTTTCCTTACTTTTTTGTCCCGGGCCCGCAATTGACCCCCAATTGCCCTGGACAACCTTCATTTCCCAAATCCTCTCCTTGGCAAAATACCAATTATGACAGGGTTCCCACCCTTACTCCTAATTATTTCTATTGCTGACCTATACCTGCTAATCAGGTCTTCACTCCTACGTCTGCCAACATCGTTGCCTCCAGAACTGAAACAGATAATAGGATTGCTCCCATTACCTCTCATGATGTCATCCAGACGGCTAACAATATCCTCCATCCCAGCCCCAGGAAAGCAAACCCTCTGTCTCCTACTCCTGTCCTTCAAGCAGAATGCCCCATCCATATACCTAACTTGGCTATAAATTTTTTATTTATTTTATTTATAAATTTTAGCATACATACAGAGGTACAAAAAAATACAGGTAAGAGCAGCATGCCAAAGCCACTTATATGCATAGCATTACGGGCTGGCTTAAAATTAACTTAAGATTAACTAAGCAATGATGAAATCAGTGATAAGACATTATTGTAAACAGATAACTATAAAATACAAATGAGTATTACAAAGACAGGTCATATGGTTGCATGCATTGCTGTTCATTCAGTAGAATGGAGTATTCTGTTAGGTAGTGTATTTAAAAAAAAAAAAAAAAAAAAAAATAACAAAGTTAGGTTTAACATTTGTGTGATATAATTGTGAGTAACATTTAGGATATACAGTTTATATGGTTCAGTTATTCAGTATTTATTTGGTTTTGAGTGAGTAAGTGAACTTGAGAAGAGACTTGAATTTATAAACAGGTAGTGTTTCTTTTATATTTAACAGGTAATGAATTCCAGATTTTAGGGCCTTTTATGTGCATTGAGTTTTTGCATAGCGTGAGATGGACACGAGGAACATCAAAGAGTGATCTGTGCCTTGTATTATGGTCATGTGTTCTGTTGAGGTTGGCAAGGAGATGTTTGAGGGGAGGGTTAATATCAGAGTTAAGTGTTCTATGTATGTAATAAGTGCAATAATAAGTATGGATGTTTTGTATGGTGAGTAGGTTGAGTGTTTTGAATATTGGCGGAGTGTGCTGCTGTAGTGAGAATTTGTTATCATTCTAACTGCAGCCTTTTGTTGGGTAATTAGTGGTCTGAGATGGTTAGTTGTTGTTTGAGCCCCATGCACAAATTCCATAAGTGAGATAGGGGTAAATAAGAGAGTGATAAAGGGCCAGGAGGGCTGACTGTGGAACATAGTACCGTATCTTCGATAGTATGCCTACAGTCTTGGAAATTTTCTTAGAAATTTGTTGTATATGTGTATGAAATTTGAGTCTATTATCGAGGTGGATTCCTAAGAATTTTCCCTCTGTTAGCTTTGTGATAGGTGATCCGTTTATCGTTATGTTAAGAGGTACATCTGTAGCTCTGCTACCAAACTGAATGAAGTAGGTTTTGTCAATGTTTAGTGTACTTTTGTTAGTCCTCATCCAGGTAGATATTTTCTGTAATTCGGTGTTTACAGTATTGGCTAGCATGACTGGGCTCGGGTGGAGGAAGACGTATGTGGTGTCATCTGCAAAAAGTGTGGGTTTGAGTAATTGCGAAGCATTTGGTAGGTCATTTAGTATAGGAGAAAGAGAAGAGGGCCAAGGACACTTCCTGTGGGACACCAACTGTAATTGGTTGTGCGGAGAGCTTGCCCCATTTGCGTACACATATTAGCTTCTGTTGCTGAGGTAAGACTTGAGGTAGTTGAGGGAGTGCCCTCTAATACCATAGTGTGACAATTTTACGTGGAGCAAGTCATGGTCAACTGTATCAAAAGCTTTACGTAAGTCAATGAAGATCCCCAGTGGGACTTCTTTTTTCTCTATTGCAGTGTATATATGTTCTAGCATGTGTATAATAGCATCATTAGTATTTTTATTAGGCCTGAATCCAAATTGGCAGGGGTTGAGAATGTTATGGGAGATGAGGTAGGAGTAGATTCGTTTATGAATTAATTTTTCGAAGATTTTTGAAGAGGGTGTAAATTGGATATTGGCCTATAGTTATTCAACTCTGTTTGGTCTCCTCCTTTATGGATCGGGGTGACCCTTGCTATTTTGAGAACTGTAGGGAAGGTGGAGGATTCAGTGGATTTGTTAAAGAGTGTTGCAATGATTGGTGATAGTACTTGTGATGCTTTTTTGTATATAAAGGGTGGTAAGGTATTTAAATCTCCTGCCTTGTTTTTCAGTGTGTTGATAATAAGGGAGATTTGTTAAAGAGTGTTGCAATGATTGGTGATAGTACTTGTGATGCTTTTTTGTATATAAAGGGTGGTAAGGTATTTAAATCTCCTGCCTTGTTTTTCAGTGTGTTGATAATAAGGGAGACTTCGTATGGGTTAGTCAGAGCTAGGAACAATGTGTTCGGGTAGTCATTTGGTGGGGTGTCTGAGCTAGGGATATTATTGACAAGGTTTTGACCTATAGTGGAGAAGAAATCATTGAGTGTTTGCTGTTTCTGTTGGTGGGAGTTGGGGTTCATCTGATTTTGCTAATTTTATTTCGCTATGTCGTGATATCTTTTTTGTTCCCAGAATTTCTGATAGGGTCTTCCAGGTCTTTTTTATATCACCTCGTAAGTTGGATAATCTGTTCTCATAATACAATTTTTTTGCCCTTCTTATCAGGCTGGTTAGGATTGACGAGTAACGTTTTGTTTGGTCTCTGGTTATGTGACCCATTCTGTACTGTTTTTCATATCGGTGTTTTGTATTTATGGATTTGTGAATGCTGGGTGTTAGCCAGGGACTGTTCAGTCTCTTAGCTGTCATCTGTTTAGTTTTTTAGGGCAGTGCTTGTTATAAAGGTATTGGGTATTTTTTAGAAAATTATTAAAACATTCGTCAATATCTGTGTAGATTTCTAGCTCAGTGTGCCAGTCAATGTTTGTTACTGCTGTTGTGAAGTTATTAATGGCTGCCTCATTGTGAAGTCTGAAGGTGACTTTAGTAGTGTCTTGGGGTATTTTACCAAGAGTTGTTATGAGGAAAGTAGGGTAGTGGTCTGTGGTATTATCTGTAATTATGCCTGATTTTAAAGGGGATATGGTGTTGGTCCAGATGTGGTCAAGTAGGGAAACACTACTCTCTGTAACTCTTGTAGGTTTTGTTACTGTTGTTAGCAACATGCAGTTACTCATTGTGTTTGTGAATTCAGTAACGTGTGGGTCCTGGTCTTGCAGGAGATTTATATTGAAGTCACCTGAGAGTAGTAAGTGATCTTTGTTCATGCGTGCATCAGTTATCATACTTCCTAGGTTTTGACTAAATTGGCTAATGTTAGATTGTGGAATTCTGTAGATGTTTATCACTGTGAGAGGTTTTTGTAGGTATTTGGATTTGAATTTAGCTATTATATATTCCCCATGTTCATCCCTTGTGCAAGTATTAGTGATACATTCTAGTTGGTCTGAGTAGTATATAGCTGTGCCACCCCCTTGTTGGTCTGGTCTACAGTTGTTTATGGCTGTGTAACCAGGAATGGCATAGACATCTGTAGTATCAGGCTTTAGCCAGGTTTCAGTTAGTGTAATGATGGACATATTGGCATGCAAGGAATTTAGTAATGCTAGGAGGTCATCATAATGCTTGCTTAAAGATCTGACATTGTAGTTAAAGATAGTTATGTTGTTGTTGGCTCTGAGAAGTGCCTTTGATTGTTCTGCTGTGTAGTAATTACAGTAACTGTTTGAATCATCTAAGTCATTAAATAAGAGGTTGGTATCAGGATCGATGCTTGTAATCATAAGATTTGTAGTGAATCTATAGTTAGAATTAAGTAAAAAATAAAGTAAATATTCTAAAGCTAAAAAAAAAAAAATAGCACCTGAATTATTTAACAAATGTAAAAAATAATGAGCTAAGGTAGGTTTTTAAAGCTAAAATAAAGGAGACAATATAAAAGGGACTAAAATAATTTGTGGTGAACAAATAAAGTGATGATCAAATAATGGAGCTTGGGAATATGATAGTAGGTAGTACTTTAAAGGTAATTCTTTAAAGTTAGAATTATAATATAAAATTATAATATAAAAGGGACTAATATAAGTTGTGGTGAACAATAAAGTGGTAATCAAATAAATGAGCTTTGGAGTATAATGGCAAAATAGTGAACTTATTAACTTTAGCACCTGAGAATAGCACCTTGATTAGTTATACAATTGCGAATATTATGATCTAAGGTAGTTATATAAAGCTAAAATAAAGGACAAAAAAGTATATAAGGGACTACAATTAAGTAATGGTAAACAAGTTAAATGGACAGATGGTCACTATGAGATAATATTGGTTTAGGAGTAAGATCTGATTTGTAATATTAAATAAGTTGAGCAGTTTATTGCACAATAAAAAGTAAAACAAAAAATGAGGTAGTTGGTACTAGCTAGCAAAAGATAGTTTTGGTACTTGCAAAAAAGTAATTGGAATATACACTAATTGCACACACAATAAAAAGTGACTAAAAAAACAGGTAGTGGTAAACAAAATTAAATGGACAGGTAAGAACAATGAATAATGTAATGTCTTGGTTATATATGATATGTAAGATGGTAGGCAGGTAAAAGGATAATATAAAGGTTGGAGTTGATATCAACTTGAAATTTGGCACAAAATGTTATGGGAAGTATAAAATAATTGTTTAATGTACAAAAGTTAAATTGACTGGTAGTAATATGGTGTTTAATAAAATTTTAGTGAGTATAATGATAACAAAAAAAGTGAAAAAGTAATGTTTATTTCATTCAATTGCACTGGTAGTTATACTAGAGGTTATGTGGCAGTACAAGGTAATTAGAGTACTCTAAGATAGTAAATGTGGTATAAAACAGGTAAAGGTAATTAGACAAGTAAATGGTTTATTAATGTCAAAAATGTTAAGAGTAAATTGAAATTATAGTAAAAATTATATTTATTAATTTTAGTAAGTAATATCAATTGATAGTATTTAAAAAAAATTGAGGAGTAGTATATGGACAGAGAAAGTATCAATTCAGCTAATGTTTAAGCAAACAATAGTAAATAAAAAATTTACATAAGGGTGACTTATGCTTACTAGTAAAATCACAAATGAGGTAGTTGATTATTTAAATACTAAGAGATTGTACAATGAAATTTGAACAATAATGGAGCAAAACATACACTACACTACGTAGGCTTTTACGTTGGGCATTGTTTAGTTATTCTCTGTAAGATTAGTATCCCTGAGAAATCGTGATAGATCATTCTCGTTCATGATTGTGTACAGTTGACCTACATTTGTTTTCCTAAGAAGAATTTTCCATCCCGTGTGAAGCATTGGTGTATTGTATCGTTATTCTCCCGCTTAAGTTTTCTGACTCTATACAGGAGGTTCTGACGTTTTTTGGTAAGACACTCGTTTATGTATACCTCTTTCTTTACTTTAATAGATGCAATAATTAAGTCTTTTTTCCTGTCATGTGAGTGGAATCTAAGCATAACACTTTTTCTACCATGGGATCCTAGTAACCTGGCTTCTTTTATTTCAGACTTTGGTACAATAAACACTTGTTTGGTCCTTTATGATCTGCAGAGTAATTTTCTTTACTGTTTGTTTGGTTCATATCATGGGAAAAGTGGACTGTTAACTATTACTGCGTCCGATAGTTTTATCTTGTTCGTTTTATCTTCTTGGAGAGCAAAGTAGTCGCTGAACTGGTTATCTAAGTTGTTCTTCCATTCTTTTACTGCTTCTTCAACCTTTGTATTAAGACATATTATTTGTTGGTATGGCTATCTATGACTGTTTGGATGGTCTTGTCACAGTTAGTCATTCCTGGTGTTGATAACTTTTGTTTCAAGACTGAGGATTTTGTTCTCGATTTGTGTCATCCTGGTGTCTTGTTTTGTTAGCGTCTCTCGAAGATTCATATTTTCAATAACTAAGTTGGGAGATGCATGACTTTAGGGTATCTGGAGTCGTTGGTCATACCTGAGAGACTACTTGGTAGGTTGAATCCGGGGAAGAGAGGGGAGGATGGGCTGGTGGCAGCCATGTTGTTTGTTATTGTGGTGGTGTCGCCTTGAGTGTGGTGAGTGGGGTGGTTGCTGGGCCGGCGTCCTCCTGACTACACTTGTTGAATAGTTGATTTTTCGGCGTTTTCTTGCTGGCCTTGGTGCTGTTTCCTCTTAGATTGCGCCTCATAATACTACAGGAAATGTTGTAGTTAAGAAGAAGTTGTAGTTATACAAAGTTTAGGGTTACGTTGTTCGGCTGGCAGCGGGGTGTTGCTTTCGGTTTGTGGGCAGTCTTCCTTTGATCTCTATTATGTTCGATTTGTAGGTTTCACTGTTGGTAATCTTTGGTCATTCTGGGTGCTACGTTGGGTAGTGCAGTTTTGCAAGTAACTAGGTCATCATAGGAGCATTGGTATCTCTGATAGTTGGAGAAAAATACAGAGCTTGGAGGTCGCTGCTGCCGCTGCCGTGACACAAGAATCCCCAACAACAACAATATTCTTACCTTCCTTGGTGTCGTTCGTCGTGATGTTCCCAGTAGTTGACTCACATTCGTCGGGTAGCACTGAGAATGTATTAGATGTTTTCACAATAGTTTCCACGGCAGTCTCTTTCTTCTTCATCGTTTCTATCTTTCCATTCGTCTTCTTGATCGTCAACTTTGTTTCCTGCTGTCCAGCCACTGACCAGTTTCCCTTCTTGACCTGAGGACTCAAAACAGGAGGACTACTACGAATCTTCTTGTTTTCCTCGGTCAGTCACAGAATCTCCAACTTCGCCATCCTCAATTCTTCCTTAAGCTGTTGGTAAAGTTGCTCGATGGAGGGCATCTTGCTTCAATTCGTAGAGAGCGCGCAAACAGGTCTTCACAGAGCTAAGTACACGTCAACCCTGCGCAAAAGCCAACTCAATCAGGAGCTACTGCGCAGCACGTCCGCACGGCCCAATAGCGATGCGAAGGACCGGCCTAGTATGGGCCAACAGGCCTATTGCACTGTTCCTCCTTTCTTATGTTCTAAAAGCTGTGGCTGGATAAATACGTACATGAGTGAGTGGGGTTGGATTTGAGTCAGACCTGCACCTGAGCTTATTGCTTGGGTAGCATTTGTTCTGTTAGTGGGTTGGATTTGTGAAGGACCTGCCTAGTATGGGCCAGCAAGGGTGTTGCAGTGTTGCAGTGTTCTTATGTTCTTATTTAACTTACCAGTAGGGTGATCGAGGCTAGGACTTGGGTAGTTTTAAGAAGAGATTGGACAAATATATGAGTGGGAGGAGCTGAGTTTGATTTATGTCATTGGCTACGGGAGTAAATTCTTGGGTAGCTTTGTGTAGAGGTCATTTTGATAAGGACCTTCCTTGTATGGGCCAGTAGACCTGCAGTGTTCTTCCATTGTTATGTTCTTAGTGGGAAGGACTTGCCTAGTATGGGCCAACAGGCATACTGCAGTGTTCCTCCTTTCTTATTGGAGACTTTGTGTGAGGGAGGGATTGCAAGTTTATTGTTGGAGAATATGACAGTAATATCAACTCTACAGCTTATTTATCCATCACAATTCAACTAATATGACATAATAAACAATATTAATAACATAGAAACATGGAATATACTCAAGAATGAATAAAATAAGTCATTATGTATGTCACAAGAGGTGTTGTGTTGTGTTGTTATTGGGTATATAAGGGCCACTGAGTGTAAGCCGTCCATAATGGTGGTGAAGTAGTTGGTTAAATGTTCACCAACCTACTCCTCCAATGTTGATAAATTAAGCACATGTGCAACTCTTAGGTATCTTTATTAAGGAAACGTATCCTCCAATGTTGTTAGGTAAGACACATATGCAACAGTAAGGTATCTTTATTTCAAAACGTTTTGCCTACACAGCTGCTGGTTCACCATTATGGACGGCTTGTGTAAGAATGGTATATAATACTGACAAGATGAAATTAAGACACATGTGCAACATCTGGATATCTTTATTGTGGTATAAACCTTGGTAATAAATACCGACAAGTTGGTTTAGAAAGACAGGTAAGCAAACACTATGACATATTTATTAGAAAACGTTTCGGTCCTGGAACCGAAACGTTTTCTAATAAATATCTCAATA
This sequence comes from Cherax quadricarinatus, assembly GCF_026875155.1. Classification (NCBI taxonomy): domain Eukaryota; kingdom Metazoa; phylum Arthropoda; class Malacostraca; order Decapoda; family Parastacidae; genus Cherax; species Cherax quadricarinatus. The sequence goes on from NC_069498.1 coordinate 16,129,729, forward strand.
GTATGGAACAATGCTCTTCTCCAGACTGAGGGACTGACCACCTCAAAACTTTAAGGGTGATGGACTGATTACATCATCTTCAAGTATCTTCTGCTTCTATCAACTTTTCTGTACTTGACTGAAGAAGCCTACTGTGTAGGCGAAACGTTTCATAATAAAGATACCTAACTGTTGCATATGTGTCTTACCTAACACCATCTTTATTGTAGAGTATGGTGCTCTTCGCACCTACTCCTAGGTTGAGGGACTGATTACCTCATCTTCTGTACATAGTTCTACTGTCTTCAAGTTATGTCCTAGAATTTGTATTGATAAAGCCACTGGATGGTGAAACGTCTACAATAAAGATACCCAGATGTTGCACATGTGTTTTAATTTCATCATGGATGGCTTACTCTCAGTGGCCCTTATATACCCAACAACAACACAACACAACACCTCATGACATACATAATGACTTATTTTATTCATTCTAGAGTATATTCCATGTTTCTATGTTATTAATATTGTTTATTATGTCATATTAGTTGAATTGTGATAGATAAATCAGCTGTAGAGTTGATATTACTGTCATATTCTCCAACAATAAACTTGCCATCCCTCCCTCACACAAAGTCTCCAATAAGAAAGGAGGAACACTACAGTAGGCCTGTTGGCCCATACTAGGCAAGTCATAAGAACATAAGAACATAAGAAAGGAGGAACACTGCAGCAGGCCTGTTGGCCCATACTAGGCAGGTCCTTTACAATTCATCTCACTAACAAACATTTGACCAACCCAACTTTCAATGGGACCCAAGAAACAAGCTCCAATGTGCAAGTCCCACTCAAATCCAACCCCTCCCACTCATGTACTTATCCAACCTAAATTTGAAACACCCAAAGTCCTAGCCTCAATAACCCAACTAGGTAGACTGTTCCACTCATCAACTACCCTATTTCCAAACCAATACTTTCCTATGTCCTTTCTAAATCTAAACTTATCTAATTTAAATCCATTTACTGCGGGTTCTCTCCTTGGAGAGATATCCTCAAGACCTTGTTAATATCCCCTTTATTAATACCTATCTTCCACTTATACACTTCGATCAGGTCTCCCCTCATTCTTCGTCTAACAAGTGAATGTAACTTAAGAGTCTTCAATCTTTCTTCATAAGGAAGATTTCTAATGCTATGTATTAATTTAGTCATCCTACGCTGAATGTTTTCTAACGAATTTATGTCCATTCTGTAATATGGAGACCAGAATTGAGCTGCATAATCTAGGTGAGGCCTTACTAATGATGTATAAGCTGCAGTTATGACCTCTGGACTTCTGTTGCTTACACTTCTTGATATAAATCCCAGTAATCTATTTGCCTTATTACGTACGCTTAGGCATTGCTGTCTTGGTTTAAGGTTGCTGCTTACCATAACCCCCAAGTCCTTTTCGCAATCTGTATGGCTAAGTTCTATATTATTTAACTTTTAAGTGCTAGGGTTATGGGCACTCCCGAGCTTCAGAACCTTGCATTTATCTACATTGAACTGCATCTGCCACTTTTCTGACCAAGAGTAGAGTTTGTCTAAATCCTCCTGAAGTTCCCTAACATCTACGTTTGAATCAATTATCCTACCTATCTTCGTGTCATCGGCGAATTTGCTCATATCACTAGTAATTCCTTCATCAAGATCATTGATATATATTATAAACAACAACGGGCCCAAGACTGATCCCTGTGGAACGCCACTTGTTACTGATCCCCACTCGGATTTAACCCCATTTATGGACACTCTCTGCTTCCTGTCTGTGAGCCATGATTCGATCCACGAGAGCACTCTTCCCCCTATGCCATGAGCTGCTACTTTCTTCAACAGTCTTTGGTGTGGAACTCTATCAAATGCCTTACCTAAAATCTAAGTAAATAATATCAAATTCTTTATCGTGGTCAACAGCCTCAAAAGCTTTACTGAAGAAAGTTAATAAATTAGTTAGACAAGACCGGCCTCTTGTGAATCCATGCTGAGTATCATTAATCAAGCTATGCTTATCGAGATGGCTTCTTAAATTTTTCTAGCTAAAATTGACTTTTTTAATTTCCCCTAAATTTGAGGTAGGCTTATTGGGGGGGAATTTGACGGTTAACGCTTCCCCCTTTTTTAAAAAATAGGAATTACATTACCCATCTTCCACATTTAGACATAACCTTTTTGAAAGATAAATTAAAAATTTTATTTAAAGGGTTTCACAGATTTCCCATTTTGCAACCTTTAAAACCCCTTGAAAAAAACCTCATCGGCCCGGGGGCTTATTGCTTCAGTGGCCATCTGTTCACAACCATTTCACTGGGATGTGTGTTACATAATTTTTTTCTTTGGCCCCTATAAAAATTTAATTACCGGAATATTATTAGTGCTTCCTGTGTAAAAACGAGAAAAATAATTATTTAAAACGGCCATTTCATTCTCTTGTCGTAAGATCCCCAAGTTATTTTAATGGGCCCTATCTTATCTCTACTTTTGTTTTATCCCGGGAAAAAAACTTTTGGGTTATTTTTTAGAATCCTTGCAATTTTTTCATAGTCCCTTTTACTTTTTTACCCCTTTTTTTAATGTCCCTTTAATGTCAATATATGATTCATAAGATGCCCTCCCCTTTTTTGATACCCCTAAAATTTCCTTTCTTATCCCCTAGTAATTTTCCCCCTATTATTCATCCTTTTGGGTTTTTCTATTTGATTAATTTCTTTATAAGGGTAAATTTTTTTGAGCGCATGTTTGTTTTCAGAAAACTGTCTTTTGGGTTTGCTCTCTTCTTACCCCCCTCAACAGTGAAAAGTGTTCTCAAGCCCCATGTAATTGCTAAGCGAAATTTGGGGCTGTTATGAGTATCCCTACTACTACTTCCATTCAATTCTAAAGTAATTGATTTGTGGCGTAGCCCCCCATTTCCCTCTGAAATTCAAATTTTTAAAACAAGGGATTATTTTTTCCCAAAAACAAAGTCAAGCAGGTTTTACCCCTTGAGGTTCTGTCACAAAGCTTAAAAAAACAATCCGAATACTTTTTAAGAAGGGGGATGATTCAAAATTCCCAGTCAAAAAATTTCCCAATAAATATGAAAAATTTAAAGTCTCCTAAAATTACTACTTATCGTCCCTTTTGGCCCTACATTTCCCCCCTAGTATTTTCCCCTGGTCCTATCAAATTTGGGGGCGGATATCCCCCTAAAGTTTTTTTTTCTGCCCCTCGGGAAAATTCTATAAAACGACTCTGTATGTGTTACTTCAAAATTTAATCCCTTTTTAAATGCAACTTCAAGCGATCTGGAATTCAAGCCACCCCCCCCCTTCCCGATTTTCTTCTCTTGGAACAATTTGAACCCGAATGTGAAATTCTGCAGCATGTCCCGACTTTTTGAATTAAACCAGTCTCATTAATGGAAAAATACATCTTGTTACCTGCACTAGCACTAGTCTAATCGCCCATCTTTTTCCCTAGCCTGCGATTTTTGGTAATTATATTAAGGACCTCCTTTTCTTTATCTTTCCCTGCCCCTTTTCTTTTTTCCCATTTAAACCTATTACTGTCCTTGTCAACTAGGCCACTGGTTTCCAAATATCCCCCTCTTTTCCCTATTCATGGACCCCGTAAGTGGGATCAATAGCGATTATTTCGCATACGCTTCTTTAATCGCAAAATTTTTGCCGCCATACCCATTAAAAAACCCGTCACCCATTTTTTGCCCAGCGGTCCAAAGTGCGCCTGCCGCCTCAATTTTGGCCCCCGCCTTGTTTACCAGCCAGCCTCCGGGTAACTCCCAAACTTCACTCGGAAAATTTGTATTATTTCAGTGTTTTCGGTGTGTTTCTGGAAAAAAAGTGACCAGGGCCCCCAAAAAAGTTCTAGTTTTCCCAATGTCACCAATAAGGGTAAGAATTCCCATTTAAATGAAAAAAGGATCATTGAAAAAATGAAAGTGGAGGGGGGTATCCCCGACCATCAGTTGTACAAAACCCAAACAACCATGAATATTTTGGGGGACCAAAAAGCAATCAAGGGAAACTGTTCTTGCCCAAAAATTTAATGTGTTTCGAAACAAAAATCGCAAGTGATGGAAAATGTTGAGAGACTCTTTGGTGTGGATAAATGAAAAAAAAGCTAGCAGGAGTAGGTCTCTCAAGCGATCATTGTGAAAAGCTGGAAATTGCATGAGGATTTAATTAAAAAAAAGCCTGCAATGTGAGATGTGGTGAATTAAGGCCGCAAGGTTGGTTTGAGAGATTTAAGAAATGTAGTGGCATCCATAGGTGTTTTAAAGGAAAGGTGAGGTGCCAGTTTGGCCCCAAAACGGTAAATTTTTTTTTTTTTTTTTTTTATTATACACTGGCCCATTCCACCCCAAGGGAGGGGGCCCGAAAAAAAAAAAACTTTTCCCCTCATTCCCCCATCACTGTCTTGCCAGGGGGCTTTTCACTCAGTTTTTAAACTGCAACAAACACCCCTCCTTTAGGTGGAGGCACTGTATTCCCATCTCCCGGCTCAGTCCCGGGCCTGCCGGGTTTCCCCGAATCCCTTCTAAATGTTATTTGCTCACACTCCACAGCACGTCAAGTTTAAAAACAAATTTTTCCCATTCTCCTATCAAACACGCTCAGATGCGTGGAAGTCCAGCCCCCGCACACAAAACCTCCTTTCCCCCCCCCCCAACCCCTTTCCCAGGCCGACCCTACCCGCCTTCCTTCCTAAGAGATACTCTTTTAAGTTTTCTGTTTCGCCCCATTCTCTCTACTGTCCGAACCACTCAACAACCTTTCCCTAGCCCTTGGACAACGTTTGGTAATCCGAAACCTCCTCCTAATTCCAACTACGAATTCTCTGCATTATTTTCACACCCACTTCCCCTCAGACATGCATCCCCACTGCCTCAGCCTTCTCCTCGCTGCAACATTCATCACCTGCTTCACACCCATATAAGAGCGTTGGTAAAAACTATACTCTCTTTACATTCCCTCTTTGCCTCCAAGGACAAAGTTCTCTGTCTCCACAGACTCCTAAGTGCACCACTCACTCTTTTTCCCTCATCAATTCTTTTGATTCACCTCATCTTTCATAGACCCATCCGCTGACCGTCCACTCCCAAATATCGAATACGTTCACCTCCTCCATACTCTCTCCCCCCAATTGATATTCAATCTTTCATCACCAAATCTTTTTGTTATCCTCATAACCTTTACTCTTTCTGTATTAAACCTTTAATTTTCTTCTTTTGAAACCCCCTACCAAATTCATCCACCAATCTCTGCAGCTTCTTTTCAGAATCTCCCAAGAGCACAGTGTCTCAGCAAAGAGCAGCTGTAAACAACTCCCCCTGTGTGTGATCTTTATCTTTTAACTCCAGCCTCTTGCCAAAGCCCCCTGCATTTACTTCTCTTACAACCCCATCTATAAATTTTATTAAACAACCACGGTGACATCACACATCCTTGTCTAAGGCCTACTTTTTACGGGGAAAAAAAATTTCCCCTCTTTTTTTACTACTCTAACTGACCCTCACTATCCTCGTAAAAAAACTCTTCACTGCTTTCAGTACCTACCTCCTACACCATACACTGGCAAAAATCTGCCACATTGCCCCCTATCCACCCTGTCATACGCCTTTTCCAAACCCATAAATGCCACAAAGACCTCTTTAGCCTTTTTCTAAATTTACTGTTCACTTATATGTTTCACTGTAAACACCTGGTCCACACACCCCTACCTTTCCTGAAGCCCCTTGTTCATCTGCTATCCTATTCTCCCTTTACTCTTAATTCTTTCAATTATACTCTACCATACACTTTACCAGGTACACTCAACAGACTTTACCCCCTATAATTTTTTCACTCTCTTTTATCCCCTTTGCCTTTATACAAAGGAATCTATGCATTTCTCTCTGCAGTCCCTAGGTACCTTACCTCTTCCATACATTTATTAAATAATTGCACCAACCCTCCAAAACTATATCCCCACCTGCTTTTAACATTTTTTATCTTTATCCCCTCAATCCCGGCTTTCCTTACCCCCTTTCATTTTACCTACTGCTCACGAACTTCCCCCACACTCACAACTGGCTCTTCCTCACTCTCAAGATGTTATTCTCCTTGCCCTTACACGAAATCACAGCTTCCCTATCTTCATCAACATTTAACAAATTTCCCCAAAATATTCCCTCCATCTTCCCAATACCTCTAAAATCTCCATTTAATAACTTCTCTCCTATTTTTAACTGACAAATCATTTGTTCTCTAGGCTTCCTTAAATTTTTAAACTCACTCCAAAACTTTTTCTTATTTTCAACAAAATTTGTTGATAACAGCTCACCCACTCTCTCATTTGCTCTCTTTTTCTTGCTTCACCACTCTCTTAACCTCTCTCTTTTTCTCCATATTCTCTTCCCCCCTTGCATCACTTTACTTTTTTAAAAAACTTTCTATGCAAATTTTTTTCTCCCTTATACTCTTTTTTACATCATCTTTTCCAAAATTTCGTTCCTTTTCCCCTTCTGCACCCCATTTTCCCTGAAACCACAAAATTCTGCTAAAACACTCTAACACTACTTTTTTTAAATTTCCCCCTTTCCTTTCAAACCCCATTGCCTTTTGCTCTCATTACCCCTTTTATCCCCCCTTTTTAGTGTTTTTTTCCCTTTCCCAAAACTGCCTCCTCTTTTAGTTTTTAAAAAACCCTTTCCCCCTCCCCTTTCCCCTGATGCTTTTTATTCTCCTTGTATCCCATTTTCCCTTTTTTACTCTAAAGGTTTTGTTTCAACTAAAAAGTGATTGAAATATCTGTGGCCCTCGATAAAAAATTTTCATCCTAAAGTCTATCAAAGTTTTTTATTACTAATAAAAAACCCAAAAATTTTACTGTCTTTTTCGCCTACATCATGGGGGTTATACTTATTTATCCTCTTTTTTTTAAAAATATGTATTCCCTATACTAAACCCCTTTCTTTTACAAAGTTAATAAAAGGGGCCCCCATTATAAATTTACCCCTGGCCCCCCAAAAACTTACCTACCACCCTCTCAAAAAGGTTTTCCACTTTAGCTTAAAGGTCCCAAACCACAATTATTTCTCAATTTGGGTTCAAAGGCCCCTTTTAAAACATTCACTTAAAATCCCCCAAAAAACCCTTCTCTCCCCCTCTGCTTTCCCCTCTTTTTCCCCAGGTCCCATACCGCTTTTTATGACCCACTTCTGGGCACAACCTTTACTTTAACCCAAATAATTCCCCGAATTTACCCCATTCATATTCTCTTTTCTCCTTCCATAATGAAAAAATTTTGGCAGGAAATTTAAGGGGAGTACCTAGAAAATGAAGGACCCGAAAACCCGAACAATGTTTTAATTGTGATGAAAAAAGGGGCCCGTTCTGGAAGAAAAAGCAAGCGGACCTACAAATTCCAGGGGGGAAAAAGGGAAAAACCCCGGACATAAGGCCAAAAAAGAAAAGGCTTACTCTTTTTCATGTGTGCCCAAAAATACTGGTGATTGCAAAGTTTAAGCCTTTTTTAGTGTTCCCCTTGAAACCCCCCGTGGGTTCAGGGGAAAAAAATGTCCTTTAAGGATTTTTTGTGTGTGTGTGGAGGGAAAAAAGTAAGGGTGGGTCCTAGGGAATTTTTCTATAACTGGTAAAAACCATGCATTTGCCCCCCGGGGGAAAAATTCCTAAAATGAAAAAAAATTAGAAAAATTAAATGCCCCTGGTGTTAGGGCAATGCCCCTTTGGGTTTATCCTTCAGAGTGGCGAGGGACTTTATGGGGACATGAGCTTCATTAAGGTGAAGTTTTTTCCTCCCAATACCACTCCTTCCTGCAGCCTGGACCAGAAAGGGTTTTTTCCAATTAAAAAAATGTTAAAAAAAGCTCTGGTTTTAAAAGGGGCCTTGTAATGACCTCAGAAAACCCAAAGACCCCTAAGGAGTTTTGGAGAGATCACTTTAAAAATCCTAAATTTTTAAAAATTATAGGTAAGGCTTGGGAAAGGAAAAAGATAAGAGGAAACCCTTTAAAATCTGCTTGGAAGAAACTGTGGGGCCCCCTTGTGTAGACAAAAAGGGGTTTTGAAAGGGGTTTTAGGCTAAACCCGAGAGGTTTTGCCCGTTTTAGGAATCCCTTGTGGCATTGGGGAAAATCCTTGGGGGTTTGGGGGTTAGGGGGGGGGGGATGTGGAAAAGTTGGGGGAGGAGGGGCCCTTTAAGAAAATAAAACCCCTGTGGTGATGATCAAATTAAGAGGGAAGGGGGCCAACCTGGGGAAACTTTGGGTTTAGAGGGGGGGAGAGAGAAAAATTTAAGAAGTTGCCTATACAAAGATAAAGGAAAAACTGTTTTCAAAGTGGGTTGAAGTGCAAAATTTTTTGGATGAAATCACCCTCACACAGGTATTGCAAGCCGTTTTTGGCAACTGTACACTGACAAAGGGTGAAAACATTTAGGGGAAATGAAAAAAGGAACCCAGAGGTTTCAGGGCCCCTATGGGGGATTTTTGTGAGGGAAAAAAGGGCCCGTGGGCTTGAAGCTGGCCCTAGTGGGATTAAAAAAAGAAGGGGAAATAACCCCAGAAAAGGACTTTTACCTCAAAAATCCTTAAAGGAGGGGGTTCCCCTTCTAAACAAAGGAAAAAGTAAGGGTTCCCCCCCTCCCCCTCCCTTTAATCATCAAGATCTTCAAAAAAGTAAATTTTCATGTAAGTGTGCATTTCCTTTTTTGGGTTTTTGTGTATTAAAATTTTTATTTTTGTGGTTTAAAAAATTTTTTTTTTATACTTTTTGGGGGTTTGCACGGGTTTAATTTTTTTTTTCCATTAAATTTTTTTTGGGGAAAAATTTATTCCCCATAACGTTTTTTTCGATAACAATTACCCCCCTTGCCGGAAATTTTAAAAACGTTTAAACCCGGGGGGCCCCTGACTAGTTCCCTAATTAAATTAAAATTTTACCCTGGGGACTTCCAGTTTTTTCCCCAAAAACCCTTTCCACTTTAAATTCCTAGTTTAAAGGCCTAAAAGCTCCCTCCCCTGCGTTGGCCAGTGCTCCCACCCCACACCTAGATAAGTGAACCCCATCCCTGGCATACATGTCATTTCTGCCATAGAAGAGGTCCCAGTTGTCAATGAATGTTACCGCATTTTCCTTACAGTATTTGTCCAGCCAGCAATTGACACCAATTGCTCTGGACAACCATTCATTTCCAACTCCTCTCCTTGGCAAAATGCCACATATGACAGGTTTCCCACCCTTCCTCCTAATTATCTCTATTGCTGACCTATACCTGCTAATCAGGTCCTCACTCCTACGTCTGCCAACATCGTTGCCTCCAGCACTGAGACAGATAATAGGATTACTCCCATTACCTCTCATGATGTCATCCAGACGGCTAACAATATCCCTCATCCCTGCCCCAGGAAAACACACTCTCTGCCTCCTACTCCTGTCCTTCAAGCAGAATGCCCTATCCATGTACCTAATCTGGCTATCCCCAACAACAACAATGTTTTTACCTTCCTTTGCGTCGTCCGTCGTGATGCTCCGAGTAGTCGACTCACATTCGCCAGGTAGCATTACACCACTTGTAGAATTCGTCAAGACGTTCTCGATGGTCTTCGTTGGGGTTTCTAGGGATGTCTCACTCACGTCTGCCAATGCTTCTTTGGTGCTCGTTGTGGCATTCCCAGTAGAACACTCACATTCGTCGGGTAGCACCGGGAATGGGTTGGAAGTTTCCATGGTAGTCTTCTGGTTTCTCGTTGTTTCTGCCTCTCCAACCGTTTTCTTGATCTTCAGCTTGGTTCCATGTTGCCCGGCCACTGACCAAGCTCCCCTCTTAACCTGGGGACTCACAGCAGGAGGATTACTACAAATCCTCTTGTTCTCCTCCGTTAATCGCCGTATCTCCATCTTAGCAACTCTGAGCTCTTCTCAGCTGCTGGTAAAGTTGCTCAAGAGAGGGCATCCTGGTTCAGATTCACAGAGAGCACACAAACAGGTCTTCACAGAGCTAAGTACACGTCCCACTAAGAACATAACAGTGGAAGAAAACTGCAGGTCTACTGGCCCATACAAGGCAGGTCCTTATCAAAATGACCTCTACACAAAGCTACCCAAGAATTTACTCCCGTACCCAATGACACAAATCAAACTCAGCTCCTCCCACTCACATATTTGCCCAATCTCTTCTTAAAGCTACCCAAGGTCCTAGCCTCGATCACCCTACTGGTAAGTGTGATGTTAAGAACATAAGAACATAAGAAAGGAGGATCACTGCAGCAGGCCTGTTGGCCCATACTAGGCAGGTCCTTTACAATTCATCCCACTAACAAATTATTTGCCCAACCCGATTTTCAATGCTACCCAAGAAATAAGCTTTGATGTGAAAGTCCCACTCAAATCCAACCCCTCCCACTCATGTACTTATCCAACCTAGTAGGAACACTGCAGCACCCCTGCTGGCCCATACTAGGCCGGTCCTTCACAAATCCAACCCATTAACAGCATAACTGCTGATAAATTTGACACATGTGCAACTCTTGGGTATCTTTATTGAGGAAATGTATCGCCACACAGTGGCTTCATCAGTCCATACGTAGGAGAAACTTGAAGAACAGGAGGAGAATGAGGTAATCAGTCCCTCAACCTTGAGTCGATGTGTTCAGTCCATCAATCTTGAGTAGAATACGGCATATGAGCTCTGGAGAAGCAGCTTATAAACCGTATGGCAGGAGAGGTGCAGCAGTCATAGGTGGTGTCACATTTGTTCAATGTGGAAGTAGGTCGTGCCCAAGAATTAGGCAAGCGAAGAATTCCTAAGTATTAAGATCCCAAGAAGTTGCAGTGTCTGACAGGTTTGTCAGACAAACCTGTCAGACACTGCAACTTCTTGGGATCTTAATACTTAGGAATTCTTCGCTTGCCTAATTCTTGGGCACGACCTACTTCCACATTGAAGTAGGCTGAAATATCTACTAGGGCATAAGAAAGGAATTTATAGGCGTATCAAAAGAGGCAAGGGTCATCTTATGAATCAGTATATTGACATTAAGAGGGACATTGAAAAGGGGATAAGAAAAGCTAAAAGGGACTATGAAATTAAAGTTGCTAGGGATTCTAAAACTAACCCAAAAAGTTTTTTCCAGGTATATAGAACAAAAGTCAGAGATAAGATAGGTCCCCTTAAAAATAACTATGGGCATCTTACTGACAAAGAGAATGAAATGTGCTCGATTTTAAATAATTATTTTCTCACGGTTTTTACACAGGAAGACACTAATAATATTCCGGTAATTAATTTTTATAGTGGGCCAGAAGAAGATAAATTATGTAACATCACAGTCACTAGTGAAATGGTTGTGAAGCAGATAGACCGACTGAAGCAAAATAAGTCACCGGGTCCTGATGAGGTTTTTTCAAGGGTTCTAAAGGAATGCAAAATGGAAATCTGTGAACCATTAACTAATATTTTTAATTTATCTCTTCAAACAGGTGTAGTGTCTGATATGTGGAAGATGGCTAATGTAATTCCTATTTTTAAAACAGGGGACAAGTCGTTACCGTCAAATTACCGCCCAATAAGCCTGACCTCAATTGTAGGCAAATTAGAGTCAATTATAGCTGAGATTATAAGAAGCCATCTCGATAAGCATAGCTTGATTAATGATACTCAGCATGGATTCACAAGAGGCCGGTCTTGTCTAACTAATTTATTAACTTTCTTCAGTAAAGCTTTTGGGGCTGTTGACCATGATAAAGAATTTGATATTGTTTACTTAGATTTTAGTAAGGCATTTGATAGAGTTCCGCACCAAAGACTGTTGAAGAAAGTAGCAGCTCATGGCATTGGGGGAAGGGTGCTCTCGTGGACCAAATCATGGCTCACAGACAGGAAGCAGAGAGTGTCCATAAATGGGTTAAATCCGAGTGGGGATCAGTAACAAGTGGCGTTCCACAGGGATCAGTCTTGGGCCCGTTGTTGTTTATAATATAAATTCGTTAGAAAACATTCAGCGTAGGATGACTAAATTAATACATAGCATTAGAAATCTTCCTTATGAAGAAAGATTGAAGACTCTTAAGTTACATTCACTTGTTAGACGAAGAATGAGGGGATACCTGATCGAAGTGTATAAGTGGAAGATAGGTATTAATAAAGGGGATATTAACAAGGTCTTGAGGATATCTCTCCAAGAGAGAACCCGCAGTAATGGATTTAAATTAGATAAGTTTAGATTTAGAAAGGACATAGGAAAGTATTGGTTTGGAAGTAGGGTAGTTGATGAGTGGAACAGTCTACCTAGTTGGGTTATTGAGGCTAAGACTTTGGGTAGTTTCAAATTTAGGTTTAATAAATACATGAGTGGGAGGGGTTGGATTTGAGAGGGACTTGCACATCGGAGCTTGTTTCTTGGGTGGCATTGAAAATTGGGTTGGTCAAATGTTTGTTAGTGGGATGAATTGTAAAGGACCTGCCTAGTATGGGCCAACAGGCCTGCTGCAGTGTTCCTCCTTTCTTATGTTCTTATGTTCTTATGTTCTTATGACACCACCTATGACTGCTGCACCTCTCCTGCCATACGGTTTATAAGCTGCTTCTCCGCTCATATGCCGTATTCTACTCAAGATTGATGGACTGAACACATCGACTCAAGGTTGAGGGACTGATTACCTCATTCTCCTCCTGTTCTTCAAGTTTCTCCTACGTATGGACTGATGAAGCCACTGTGTGGCGAAACGTTTCCTCAATAAAGATACCCAAGAGTTGCACATGTGTCTAATTTATCAAAATGTCGGTTCTCTGAACCATTCATCTACAAAGCATAACTGCTGTACCCAAGCAATAAGCTTTGATAAATTGCTGAATCAGTAAGGAAGACACCCTCTACCACCTTCTAACACTATTACAATGCTACCACCTTAAGAACATAAGAACGGAGGATCACTGCAGCAGGCCAGTTGGCCCACACTAGGCAGGTCCTTAACAATCCATCCCACTAACAAAACATTTGCCCAACCCAATTTTCAATGCTACCCAAGAAATAAGCTTTGATAACTATCCACTCATTTGCAAGACCTAACAACATTATTCATACATACCTATGCTGTACATTCTACAAGATTGATGGACTGAACACATCGACTCCAGGCTGAGGGACTGATTACCTCATACTCCTCCTCTCCTTATGCCTTCCTCTTTGTATTGGACTGATGAAGCCACTGTGTGGCAAAACGTTTCCTGAATAAAGATTCCCATATGCTGCATAAGTGTCTCAATCTTCAAGTCCCACTCAAATCCAACTCCTCTCTCTCATATATTTATCCAACCTAAATTTGAAATTATCCAAAGTCCTAGCCTCAATAACATAAGAACCAGTATTACAACTACTATTACAACTATTATCACTATCACAACTGCTACAACCATCTCTACCACCATCAACCACTATCACAACTGCTTCCACTCTACCTCCACCACCTTCGTATTTTTCTTCAAACTTTTTCTTAAATTATATGTGTTTCTCACATTCTTTACCAAAGGGCTGGCACTAGAAGCTTTCCTTGGAGCCATGGTGACTTATTTAGCAGTTGCAAACACTAAAACAAATGGAATATTATGAAATATATCGTATGAACTCGTGGGATCATCCTCACTCATTGATAAAGAATGGCACACTGGCTGGGAAAGGAGTGTGATGCGGCTTGGGGCTGTGTGTACCTGTCCCAGACGAACTACTATTTGCAAGTCAATCTACGATTAGCGAGCCCATGTTTATATGAAGTTTTTTTATTATTATTTTATTATCACACTGGCCGATTCCCACCAAGGCAGGGTAGCCCGAAAGAGAAAAACTTTCACCATCATTCACTCCATCACTGTCTTGCCAGAAGGGTGCTTTACACTACAGTTTTTAAACTGCAACATTAACACCCCTCCTTCAGAGTGCAGGCACTGTACTTCCCATCTCCAGGACTCAAGTCCGGCCTGCCGGTTTCCCTGAACCCCTTCATAAATGTTACTTTGCTCACACTCCAACAGCACGTCAAGTATTAAAAACCATTTGTCTCCATTCACTCCTATCAAACACGCTCACGCATGCCTGCTGGAAGTCCAAGCCCCTCGCACACAAAACCTCCTTTACCCCTCCCTCCAACCTTTCCTAGGCCGACCCCTACCCCGCCTTCCTTCCACTACAGACTGATACACTCTTGAAGTTATTCTGTTTCGCTCCATTCTCTCCACATGTCCGAACCACCTCAACAACCCTTCCTCAGCCCTCTGGACAACAGTTTTGGTAATCCCGCACCTCCTCCTAACTTCCAAACTGCGAATTCTCTGCATTATATTCACACCACACATTGCTCTCAGACATGACATCTCCACTGCCTCCAGCCTCTCCTCGCTGCAACATTCATCACCCATGCTTCACACCCATATAAGAGCGTTGGTAAAACTATACTCTCATACATTCCCCTCTTTGCCTCCAAGGACAAAGTTCTTTGTCTCCACAGACTCCTAAGTGCACCACTCACCCTTTTCCCCTCATCAATTCTATGATTCACCTCATCTTTCATAGACCCATCCGCTGACACGTCCACTCCCAAATATCTGAATACATTCACCTCCTCCATACTCTCTCCCTCCAATCTGATATCCAATCTTTCATCACCCAATCTTTTTGTTATCCTCATAACCTTACTCTTTCCTGTATTCACTTTCACATTTTCTTCTTTTGCACACCCTACCAAATTCATCCACCAATCTCTGCAACTTGTCTTCAGAATCTCCCAAGAGCACAGTGTCATCAGCAAAGAGCAACTGTGACAACTCCCACTTTATGTGTGATTCTTTATCTTTTAATTCCACGCCTCTTGCCAAGACCTTCGCATTTACTTCTCTTACAACCCCATCTATAAATATATTAAACAACCATGGTGACATCACACATCCTTGTCTAAGGCCTACTTTTACTGGGAAATAATTTCCCTCTTTCCTACATACTCTAACTTGAGCCTCACTATCCTCGTAAAAACTCTTCACTGCTTTCAGTAACCTACCTCCTACACCATACACCTGCAACATCTGCCACATTGCCCCCTTATCCACCCTGTCATGCGCCTCTTCCAAATCCATAAATGCCACAAAGACCTCTTTAGCCTTATCTAAATACTGTTCACTTATATGTTTCACTGTAAACACCTGGTCCACACACCCCTTACCTTCCTAAAGCCTCCTTGTTCATCTGCTATCCTATTCTCCATCTTACTCTTAATTCTTTCAATAATAACTCTACCATACACTTTGCCAGTATACTCAACAGACTTATCCCCCTATAATTTTTGCACTCTCTTTTATCCCTTTGCCTTTATACAAAGGAACTATGCATGCTCTCTGCCAATCCTAGGTACCTTACCCTCTTCCATACATTTATTAAATAATTGCACCAACCACTCCAAAACTATATCCCCACCTGCTTTTAACATTTCTATCTTTATCCCATCAATCCCGGCTGCCTTACCCCCTTTCATTTTACCTACTGCCTCACGAACTTCCCCCACACTCACAACTGGCTCTTCCTCACTCCTACAAGATGTTGTTCCTCCTTGCCCTATACACGAAATCACAGCTTCCCTATCTTCATCAACATTTAACAATTCCTCAAAATATTCCCTCCATCTTCCCAATACCTCTAACTCTCCATTTAATATGAAAATATCCCTATGATTTCCGAAATTTACGATTCTTGAGAACTACGATAATCGAGGGACCACTGTATTTGGGTCGTAGATGTACTTGACTGTTCCGTCCTGGAGGCGCTGAGTAAGTTCCAAAGACTGCATTGGGTTCTTATACTGGTTGGTTGTGTAGAAGTATACACCAGTTAGGACATGGACTTCGTCTTGTGGTGTAGCAGTGGCAGTGGCACGGAGAGATGCATCCCAAGTTTCTTGTGTTTTAGCTTTCTTGGCTGGTGACTGAACTGGTGGAGGCGAGGTTTCTGATTGGTCAGTTGCGCTAGCAGTGGATTCAAGTGGTGGTGGACTCTCATTGGTGGGAGTTGCCGGTGTCTCGGTGGTCTCTGATTGGTCCATCTCTGTGTCGAGTGGAGCTTGTGAAAGCGGTATAGCAACAGTGATGTTGGAGACATTATCTGTGGATTTTATGACCTCAGTGGAAGGTGGGGATGCAGGGAATGTAAAATCAAGCATATTGTTTAGTTTGAAGAGTTCATTGATGGTGGTGTTAAAGGAACCAGGCTCAGCTACATTCTGTACATGAGCATACATGATGCAATAAAGAATCTTGGTGGAGTCGGCAGTAGGGGCCAGCAGGGAAGTGGTGGAAGGCAGCTTGCGTGGCGTTTAGGATCTTGGTAGTGTCTGCATGTAGCTTGGCGATAGCTGCATGTGTGGGTTCTTGTGGGTTGGGCTTCTTTTGTTGTTGTTGTTGTTGTTTCATGAGTATGTCTCTTATGGTAGGGCATCTGGCAGCAAGAGTATCAATCAAAGTTTATTCTCTATAAGGAATACAGTGTGGGGTTTACAGATTTTGGTTATTGTGTGGTTTACATGTAATAAAATACTAATAACAGAGGGGGGCCACTAGAACACTTAGCATGGCTAGGCATTTCGGGCAAACTTAGAATAATTCTTAACCCTAAATTATTGTGGGGTAAGTTGACTAAATAGTAAGTGACTAAATTCTAGTTTGTGAGTTTAGCATGTGAATGCTTTTGTTTTGGCACAATACATAGTTTCTATATTGGAGTATCACAAGCAAACTTATGACTAGTTAGGAATCATTATTATAAGATTAAGATACGTATTTCTGTGCTTATAGTCAAATGGGTGAGTGAGTGAGTGTAAGTGTGAACCACTAGGTGGATTTTATGTACTTATCAGGGAGATATGATGTTTTCTAACAGTAGTTTTGAAGGTGATGAATATGTCTGCAGTTCTAGAGTTTTCAGGTAGGGTGTTCCAGATTTTAGGGCCTTTGACATACATTGAATTTTTGTAAAGGTTTAGTCTGACACGGGGAATGTCGTAGAGATGTTTGTGTCTGGTGTTTTGCCTGTGGGTCCTGTCACAACTATCAAGAAAGCATTTTAGGTCAAGGTTAATATTGGAATTTATGGTTCTGTATATGTAGATTGCATAGTAGTAAGTGTGGATGTTCTGAACAGGGAGTAAGTTTAGATCTATGAAGAGTGGGGGGGGTGTGTTGCCAGGGATGGGATTTAGTGATTATTCTTACTGCAGCTTTTTGTTGAGTTGTTATTGGCTTTAGGTGTGTTGTTGCAGTTGATCCCCAAGCACAAATAGCATAGGTGATGTATGGATAAATGAGTGAATGGTATAGTGTGAGAAGGGCATTTTGCGGCACATAGTATCATATCTTGGAGAGGATCCCAACTGTTTTGGATACTTTTTTTGATATGAGTTGGATATGGGTACTGAAATTCAGGTTGTTGTCAAGGTATAGGCCTAGGAATTTGCCCTCATTTTGTCTGGCAATTAGAGTGCTGTCGATCTTAATGTTAAGTTGCGCAGTACCTGCTCTGCTACCAAACATAATATAGGAAGGTTTCAGCCGTACTAGTACGGCTTAAGACCCAGGGTTTTTGACGTACTTGTATGCCTAAATTCTGGCGCCCTCAAATCTAGTGGGAGAAAGCTGGTAGGCATACATATGAAAGAATGGGTCTATGGTCAGTGTGCACAGTATAAAAAAAATCCTGCAGCACACAGTGCATAACGAGAAAAAAACTTTGACCGCGTTTTTGGAATAAAATAGCTACATTGCACTGTATTTTCGTATGGTATTTATTGTTGTATTCTAGTTTTCTTGGTCTCATTTTATAGAATGGAAGACATGTTACAGAAATTGAGATGATTTTTACTGGTTGTATAATGAAAAGTACCTTGAAATTGAGCTCAAAGTAGCAGAAATGTTCAATTTTTACCAAAGTTCAAAAGTAAACAAATCATGCCAAGCGTCCAATACATGTCAACTGGTGAGTCTAATATTCTTTCACAAGTGCGCTGATATTATTTATACCATTTCTACACTAATGCAGCAGTCTGCATAACAGTAAATCTTCTATTTTTTGTAAGAATAAAAATTGAAAGTGGAAAGCCAAAGAAATATAAGAGGGGCCTGGGGATGTGACAGAGGAAATGCTATTTTAGTGCCAGGATTGTGTTTCTTGTTTATTCTGGACCCTATTTGGAAATTTGCATGTTTTGAAATTTGTGTGAAATTGGCAAAATTGCTAAATTCTGACCACTGTATTAGATAGTTGAAATCAGTAAATGGGTGGTTTCTTGTACTCATTCAATAGAAAAAATGGAGTTCTAGAGAAATAGTTATGATTTTTGTCAACTAGTACACTGGAATTGGCCAAAAATTGGGCTCAAATTGGGCAAAATCACCAATGCGTAAACATCGAGACCACTAACTTCGCGAGAGCATAATTCTGTAAGTTTTCCATCAAATTTCATACTTTTGGTGTCATTATGATCGGGAAAAGTTTCTCTATCTTTTCATAAGAAAAAATATTTTTTTTTTTAAATTTGGCCAACCCTGAGAACAAGTTTCAGAGAGGGCCTGACGACCCTCTAAGGGTTAAGTGTAAGTTTATTGGCTGTCATCCAAGTTATTATTTTGAGCAGCTCCTCATTAACAATGGTGTTGAGGGTGGCAAGATTAGAGTGAGAGATGATATAAGTTGTGTCGTCAGCAAAGAGAATGGGTTGCAGGTGTTGGGATACGTTTGGAAGATCATTGATGTAAATAAGGAAGAGCAAGGGTCCAAGGACACTTCCCTGCAGAACTCCAGTGTCAAGTGGCCATGTTGATGATGCTGTGTCTTTAACCCTTTGACTGTTTTCGACGTATAAATACGTCTTACGAGCCAATGTTTCTGACGTATATATACTCAATAATTCTAGCGGCTTCAAATCAAGTGGGAGAAAGCTGGTAGGCCCACATGTGAGAGAATGGGTCTGTGTGGTCAGTGTGCACCACATAAAAAAAATCCTGCAGCACACATTGCGTAATGAGAAAAAAAAAACTCTGATCGTTTTTTTTGGAATAAAACGCCGACTTTGAGGTGTATTTTCGTATAGTATTTATCGTTGTATTCGCGTTTTCATGGTCTTAGGTGATAAAATGGAAAACATTTTACAGAAATAGAGATGATTTTCATTACTTTTACGATGAAAACGACCTTGAAACTGAGCTCAAAGTAGCGGAAATGTTCGATTTTTACCAATGTTCAAGAGTACATAAATCACACCACACGTCCAATACACGTCAACTGGGGAGTCTAATATTCTTTCACTAGTGCACTGATATTATTTATACCATTTTTACAATAATGCAGTCGTCTGCATAACAGTAAATTTTGTATTTTTTTGTATGAATAAAAAATCAAAATAGAAAGCAATAATAATATAAGAGGGGCCTAGAGATGTGACTAATGAACAGAGCATATGATATTTTAGTGCCACGAATGTCTACCTTGTTTATTCTGGACCCTATTTTGAAATTGGCATCTTTTTTATTTTGCGTGAAATTGGCCAAATTGCCAATTTCTGACCACCATATTGGGTAGTCCAAATTAGTAAATGGGAGGTTTCTTGTACTCAGCTGATAGATAAAATGGAGTTCTAAAGAAATAGCTATGAGTTTGGTCAACTGGAACAATGGAATTGGCTGAAAATTGGGCTCAAAGTCGGCGAAATCGCCGATACGCATATGTCGCCGAGACCGCTAACTTCGCGGGAGCATAATTCCACGAGTTTTCGACCAAATTTCGAACTTTTGGTGTCATTACCATCAGGAAAAGATTCTCTATCATTTCATAAGAAAAAATAATTTTTTTTTTTTTCAAAAATTGAGCGACATAGAATGACAGTTTCAGAGAGGGGCCTGAAACAGTCAAAGGGTTAATGGTGACATACTGATACATATTAGTAAGGTAGGATTTGAAATATGCAAGCACATGGCCTCTTATACCATAATGATCAAGTTTGTGGAGTAGGATGCCGTGGTCTACTGTGTCAAAAGCTTTTCTTAGGTCAATAAAAATTCCTAGTGGTGGTCATTCTTGCAGTTCAAGCATTTGGGTGGTGAGGCAGTAGTGCAATTCTTGAAGTCATGACCCTCATGGCCGCAGGTGGAGCAGAACTTCCTGTCCTTGGTAGGGCAGTCTTTTGGGGTGTGTAAGTATGAGTAGCAATTATAACACTGTGAGATTTGTTGGAATTTTTCTTCTTCAATGAAGGCTGGGTTGATGTGGAAGTAGTGAATAGCCAGGCCCTCGGCAAGAGCTTTGGCTGCCATGTTGACGTCACTGAAGGTGACCTTCAGCATGGATAAAGCATTGGGTATTTTAGTAATGAAGTCCACCTTGGCCCAAGGGTTCTGTGCTTTGATAGATGACTTGATTTCTTCAGTGGCCTGTGTAGTGATAAGGTTGTAGAGTTGCTTGAGGAACACAGTTCTCCTGGTCCTCAGAGCTGGGGAAGTCAAGACAAGAAATCCCTGGTCTCGTAGAGTGGTAGTAGCAGTAGTGGTAAGTAGTTTCTCGGCCTCTATGTCATCTGTACAGACGACAACAAAGGCCTCTTTGAGCGATAAGATCGCATTACATTTGACCTGCAGTCTGCCACTAATGACAGCTGCAAGTGCTAGTTTGGATGAGCCATTGACTGTCCCGCTCACTGGTTTGATCTTAACCTTTTTAGAGTAATGCATCGTGAAGTGATGCATGCTAAAGGTTCCTCTCCCCAGCATCAGCCTTTTCACAAATTATCGACTGCACAACACTATCTCCTACTAACTGTTTCTCATTGATCCACACCAACAACAATTTCTCCAAATCTTCAATTGTTTGGGATCTCTGTTTCGTTATCGCATTCACCCCTTTTGCAACATCAGCTTCCATGATTTCCTTTCTCTTTGCCATAATGGAGCTGATGGTTGATGGCACCTTCCTTTACATCCTGCCGAGGTCGGCAATGTGTATGCCACTAACATATTTTTTAATGATTTCTTTTTTTCATTTCTATGGTGTTCCTCACTTTCTTTACCAAAGGACTGGCACTAGAAGCTTTCTTTAGGGCCATGGTGGCTTGTTTAGCAGTCACACAATAAACAAGTGCCAAAAACAATGGATTATTATGAAATGTTTCGTATGACCTCGCAGGATATGTTCACTTACTGAGAAACAATGTGACACTTACTGAGAAACAATGTGACACTGCCTGAGAATGCGTGTGGGAGATGGCTTTGTGTGTGTACCGGGCATTGGACAGGTTCCATACCATCGATGAAAACGGAGGAAATCTATGAAAACAGAACCAGTATTTTGACAAAAAATCTTGGCGAAAAGGGAAATCGGCGATAACGGAGATCGACGAAAAGGGAGGGTCCACTGTATTCCATGAATATAATAAAAATTAAAAATGTTTGTGTTGAAGTCATATTGTTTGCTCACTTATTATGTAATATAATTATTATACACAACTTATGATTTGTCTTGAAGATCTGTACAGATGAACACCTAAAAGTGACAACTTTATTTAGTGAAACATGTAACAATAGAGAGAAAAAAAATTTCTAGTTCACTATTTTGTGTTGGTAATTGTAGAATATTGTACTACACTGACTCATGTTTCTATTGCAGAAGTATTTTGTGGAAGAGTACCAGGTTGTATCTTGCCAGACACTATATCTTCAGTACTTCAAGAAACACCAGTGTAAGTGTCTTGAACAACAACTGATATTGTAGAAGTATTTTGTGGAAGACTACCAGGTTGTGTCTTGCCAGACACTGTATCTTCAGTACTTCAAGAAAGGCAACATCTGTTATTCTTGTGAATTTTAACAATTTTGCTTTTGACATTGGGAATTGTATCCAAAAAATGCATGGCAGTTAACCCTTTGAGGGTCCATCTTGTACTTCTATGGCTTTCAAGTCAGGGTCCAAGCCGTAGTACTACGTCATGAGGTCAGCTTCCTTGGATAAGTTGTGAGTGGTAAATCTGGGCCTAGATATGAGAGATTTCATCTGTGGTAAGTGTGCACCATATAAAACAAATCCTGCAGCATGCAGTGCATAATGAGAAAAAACTGTGGCTGTGTTTATGGATTAAAACAATGACTTTTCAGTGCATTTTTGTATGGTATTTATGGTAGCATTCACTGTTTCTTGGTCTCATTTGATAGAAGATGCAGAAATGATTTTGATTGGTTTTAGTACAGAAAATAGCTTTAAACTGAGCTCAAACTAGCAGAAATGTTCTATTTTTTCCGATGTTACTGAGTAAACAAATCACTTCACTCGTCCAGTACATGTCAGCCGTTGGGTCTAATGTGCATTCCCGAATATGCTGATATTTACACAATTATTACAGTATTGTATAGGAGTAAATCTTCTATTTTTTCATATGAATAAAAATTCTTTGTGAATGAAAAATAAAAATTAAATTC
The DNA here is from genome assembly GCF_026875155.1 of Cherax quadricarinatus. Lineage (NCBI taxonomy): Eukaryota > Metazoa > Arthropoda > Malacostraca > Decapoda > Parastacidae > Cherax > Cherax quadricarinatus. Next base: position 16,152,241 of record NC_069498.1, read on the forward strand.
ATCTGTCAAGCCTGGAAATGTAACTAATAAATAGAAAAAAAAATTTATTTTAGTGCCAGGTATATCTGCATTGATTATTCTGGACCCTATTTTGAAATTGAAATATTTTGAACTTTATGTGAAATTGGCCAAATTATATTATAAATTTCCAGTCACTTTATTGGGTAGTTGATTGAGCAATTTCATGTGCTCAATAGATAAAATGGAACATATACTAGCAAAATAACTAAGAATTTGGTCTAATGGAATGATGTAATTGGTCAATAATAGGACTCAAAATAGGCAAAATCGCTGATGCATAAAAATTACTGACACAGCAAAATTAACAGGAGCATAACTTCATCAATTCTTTATCAAATTTCATACTTTTTGTTTTATTACCTTCAGAAAAAGGTTCTCTACTATTTCACAAGATAAAATATTTTTTTTTTTAATTCTTGGACTCTGGAGAATTTTCAAATTTGGGTTCTGGACCATCGAAGGGTTAATTAAAAATTTTCAGAAAAATCTGTTTAAACACAAGAGCAAATAATAATAAAAATGTCGTCTTTTAACACAGTATAAACTTTATTAGTGCTTATAAGTAGGAAAAGTTATGCCTAAATAAGGAAAACTGTGTGTTCAGTGTCCAAAATAGTTAAAAAAAAAAATCTGGAAATAGACGTTTGAGTACATAAGGAAGATTAACTATACCACTGTTTGAAAAATATGGAGAAACATAAACATAAACCATATGAATGTTCAGAATGTCTGAAATGTTTTAGTCAAAAGAATGATCTTGTGAGACATATGAGAGTACATACAGGAGATAAACCATATCAATGTTCAGATTGTCTGAAATGTTTTAGTGTAAAAAGCAGTCTAGTGGCACATATGAGAGTACATACAGGAGATAAACCTTACCAATGTTCAGAATGTCTGAAATTTTTTAATCAAAAAAGCAGTCTTGTGAGACATATGAGAGTACATACAGGAGATAAACCTTACCAATGTTCAGAATGTCTGAAATGTTTTAGTGTAAAAAAACATCTTGTGAACCATATGAGAGTACATACAGGAGATAAACCATATCAATGTTCAGATTGTCTGAAATGTTTTAGTGTAAAAAGCAATCTTGTGACACATATGAGAGTACATACAGGAGATAAGCCATATCAGTGTTCAGAGTGTCTGAAATGTTTTAGTGTAAAAAGCAGTCTTGTGAAACATATGCGAGTACATATAGGAGATAAACCATATCAGTGCTCTGAGTGTCTGAAATGTTTTTGTGTAAAAGGCCATCTTGTGACACATAAGAGAGTACATACAGGAGATAAACCATATCAGTGTTCAAAGTGTCTGAAATGTTTTAATCAAAAAGGCAGTCTTGAGAAACATATGCGAGTACATATAGGAGATAAACCATATCAATGTTCTGAGTGTTTGAAATGTTTTACTGAGAAAGGCAATCTTGTGACACATATGAGAGTACATACAGGAGATAAACCATATCAGTGTTCAAAGTGTCTGAAATGTTTTAGTGTAAAAAAACATCTTGTGATACATGTGAGAGTACATACAGGAGATAAACCATATCAATGTTCTGAGTGTCTGAAATGTTTTACTGAAAAAAACAGTCTTGTGACACACATGAGAGTACATACAGGAGATAAACCATATCAGTGTTCAGAGTGTCTGAAATGTTTTAGTGTAAAAAGCAATCTTGTGAATCATATGAGAGTACATACAGGAGATAAACCGTATCGGTGTTCAGAGTGTTTGAAATGTTTTAATAATAAAGGCCATCTTGTGACACATATGAGAGTGCATACAGGAGATAAGCCATATCAATGTTCTGAGTGTCTGAAATGTTTTAGCATAAAATGCAGTCTTGTGAGACATACACGAGTACATTCAGGAGATAAAATTTGTTAGTGTTGAATGTTTCAGGAATATTTTAAACTCAAGAGCATATATAACTGTTGAAAGTGAAATAGGTTAATGAATTGTCAATTATATGAATCATGTAAGTTCATAGAAGAGATAAGTTCTATTAATGTTCAGAATATCTTATATGAGTTGTGTACTCATGAGGGCTAATATAGAGTATAATAATAATAATAATATCTTTATATACTACTAGGTATACAGCCTAGCTGACGTCCATGACATACTACTTTATACAAATTAGGTTAGTTTTGTCCCAGGATGCTACCCACACCAATCGACTAACACCCAGATACCCATTTTAATGATGGATGAACACAGACAACCGGTGTAAAAAAACACGTCCAATGTTTCCACCCCTTCACCAGGAATCGAACCCAGACCCTCACCGTGTGAAGTGAGAGCTTTTGCCACCAATACTGTAAGGTCAAGTTTGTAATCTGCTTACTGCAGTATCCAAGAATTCTGCAGTGAAATATTCAGTGAATAACAGTAATGAAATATTCAGTGAACAACAGTAATGAAATATTCAGTGAACAGCAGTTGTGAAATATTCAGTGAAGAACAGTAGTGAAATATTTAGTGAATAACAGTAGTGAAATATTTAGTGAATAACAGTAGTGGAATAAACCATACCACGGGCGGGATTGAACCTGCGGTCAGAGAGTCTCAAAACTCCAGACTGTTGCGTTTGCCACTGGACTAGCTGGTCCAATGGCTAATGCGACGGTCTGGAGTCTTGAGACTCTCTGACTGCAGGTTCAATCCCGCCTGTGGTATGGTTTGTTTGCAATCGTGTCATTATGATTTTGTGAGTCAGTAGTGGAATATTCAGTGAGCAAGTCGGTGAAATATTCAGTGAACAACAGTAGTGAAATATTCAGTGACCAACAGTAGTGTAGATGAATTGTTCAGAGAACCGACAAGCTCTTCACTGTTCTCCTTTGTATGGACTGATGAAGCCACTGTGTGGCAAGACATTTCCTCATTAAAGATACCCAAGTGTTGCACATGTGTCTAATTTATCAACAACAGTAGTGAAATAAGTACAGTAAGAGAACACTGGTGCCAATACTGTAAGTCTAAGACTAATCATTCTTGTAACAGCATTTATTAGAAATATTCCCACAACAATAGTAGATATTAACATACTTTAATTATATCTGTGTAGTCTTTTTGTTAGTTTCTCTTGCTCAAGTGTGAGAAATTGAGTTCAATGAAACCTGTGTGTGTCTTACTTCTTAAGGTTATCAATACCACAGTTGCTGTGGTTGAGAGGAATGCACTGCTGCTCCCATCTTTGTATTAAATAAATATATATATGTGGTTAGCCAGACTTGAGTCCAGGAGGTAAAAGGTACAGTGACTGCACTCTGAAGGAAGGGCTGAATATTTTCAGTTTTGAACTATAATATCAGCAAACCTCTGACAAGACAGTGATGAAATGAGTGACAGTGAGCATATATCTTCTTTTTGGCCTACCCTGCCTTGGCAGAAGACAACTGGTGTGCTAAAACAAAATATGCTGTTTGGCTAGTTATTAGTGAGGTAATTGCTAGGTAGAGAGTGTTTGGCTGGTTATTAGTGAAGTAATTGCTAGGTAGAGAGTGTTTGGCTGGTTATTAGTGAGGTAATTGCTAGATAGAGAGTGTTTGGCTGGTTATTATTGAGGTAATTGCTAGGTAGAGTGTGTTTGGCTGGTTATTAGTGAGGTAATTGCTAGGTAGAGAGTGTTTGGCTGATTATTAGTGAGGTAATTGCTAGGTAGAGAGTGTTTGGCTGGTTATTAGTGAAGTAATTGCTAGGTAGAGAGTATTTGGCTGGTTATTAGTGAGGTAATTGCTAGGTAGAGAGTGTTTGGCTGGTTATTAGTGAGGTAATTGCTAGGTAGAGAGTGTTTGGCTGGTTATTAGTGAGGTAATTGCTAGGTAGAGAGTGTTTGGCTGGTAATTAGTGAGGTAATTGCTATGTAGGTCATGGGAGTTTGGTATTTTGCTGGCTAGCTTGAATACTATAGTTGAGAATTCATTTAGTTTATTGGCTGTTTCAACAATTTGAATAGAAGGTTTATTCAGTTAAGTCAGTACAATTTCTTTTGACTTAGCAAATTTATTAGAACCCAGTATTTGTGAGAATGTTTTTTTTTTATATATACTACTTTTGACTCAAATTTGCTGAAATAATACGGTTGCTTCAGTTTTGTAATAAAGTAAGTGAGTGTTGATGTGTTATTTTTAGATTGTTTTTTGTGTATTAATATCAACCTTTATCATATCTTATAGTTACACAAGTGAATCTGAAAATACTGTTGGTTAGCCATGAGTTATTTAGCCTCTTTGTATTGACTTGTTTGGCTTTTAACCCTTTCAGGGTCCGTCCCATAGATCTACGGCTTTATGTTCATGGTCCAAACCGTAGATCTACGCCAAAATTCTACCGGCATCAAATTTAGCGCGAGAAGGCTGGTAGACCTACATCTGAGAGAATGGGTCTGGATGGTCAGTGTGCACACTATAGAAAAAATCTGGACGCCCTCATGGCATTGTGGGAATGCCAGCAAAGTAGCTTTGTTCATTGTGCCTGGCAGCAAGGAAGCTCTCACTCCCCACTCACTCTCCGGCCGAATTCTGACTCTCCTCCTCTTCAAGGGGGGCTCCTTGGCGTGGTGAAGAGGCTCTTGGTCTGAGGAATTAGACCTGTCGGTCTCCTTCCTGGTGGCCTGGTGGTTAATGCTCTCGCTTCACACGGCGACCTCTTCAAGGGGGGGCTCCTTGGCGTGGTGAAGAGGCTCTTAGTCTGAGGAATTAGACCTGTCGGTCTTCTTCCTCAGACCGAACCTAATTACCCCCCAATCTCCCCTCCCCTATCCCATCCTCCCCATCCTCCCCTTTTTCCTTTCCTCCTCCTCCTCCCCACCCCTCCCTTTTGCCCTTCCTCTTTTTGCCCTTTGGGATTTCTCCCACAGGCGTGCTAGTTCCTAGGTAGGGGAAAGGATACCGGGGTCTATCCCATTCTGTTGAGGTTCTTGGCGGTGGCATAGTTTGCCGTGGAATCTGGATTGCCTGGGGATGTCCCGATCCCTCTCCGGTATCCCGGAGTAGCTTTGGGTGTCTTTCAGGCGACGGGTGTATCTCTGGAAACCACCTTTCGGATTCCGGGGGTGGTGGCCGAAGGAGGTATGCTTTGTGGCAGATATCCGGCCGCCCTCTCTTTTGTCCACCGAGGTAGCTCGGCAGATGTGAGGTTGCTATCCCGGATTGTTAGTTTACTAGCATGATGGGTAGGGTATGGCACGGGTTCCATGCTGCATCTGCGCTACTGGCGGTGCTGAGGTCCTCTTGGGCACGGAGGGAGATTTCTGGCCCTTTCATTCCTCCTAGGAACTATCCCTCCCCGGTCCCCCTTTTTTTATCCTTTTTTTTATTTTTATTTTCTTTTCTTCTTTCTTTTTTTTTCTTAAAAACAAAAAGAAATTAGTAACTTAACCATGGCAGCCCTAGTCCATGAACCTACTACCCCCGGGCCCCTTCTTGATACCGCACCCCGTTCTGACTCCGCCTCGTCTTTGGACCACTCTTCAGACACTCCTCATGCCTGTGTACCTATTGCCGGTGCTGTTTCCTCACCCGCTTCAGGTACTGAGGCCTCGACTGACTCCTTCGATTTATCGGACCTTCGCTCTCCTCTGACTATGCTTCCGGCCTCTCCCTCTACGGTGCGGCAATTTTCAAATTGCCGACCCGTTCCACGTCGGACCAACTCTGGTCCCACGCCTAAACGCCAACGACAATTACCTGCTGATGATACTTCTCCACCTTCTCGTTCTTCTCAGAAACGATCGACATGACCTTCACTACCTTTCCATGCTCAGTTTCAGACTGAACAATGGACTAAATTCTTCACTTTACAACCGACTTCCTCTACTGCCTATCTTTCTGACCATAGTATTGGCAAGGCACTCCTACGCCATGTTGGTAAAGATATTTCTTTTCATGCTCTTAAGAGCGGTATGCGCATCATTACCGTACAGAATGCGACCCAGGCTCATGAGCTATCTCGTCTTTCCCATATCGATACTGTTCCTGTCACTCTTGAAAAACATCATTCCCTCAATTCTTGAAGTGGTACCGTCATTCTGCCCCATACCATAGTTCAACAAAATTTCCAGACATGTGGCACTGACACTCTTGAACAGCTGGAACTCCAAGATCTCCCAATCCTCAAGGTAGACACTTACGTTCTTCCTGCCCGCGGGCGGAGACGATACCCTAGCAATGTGGCTCGTTTAACTTTTGACAGCCGAGAACTCCCATCCTCAGTTTATATAGCAGGACATCGGTTACAAGTTCGAAAGGTGATCCTACACCACAAACAGTGTAGAAATTGCTGGCGATTTGGCCATCCAGCGAAATATTGCAGATCTATCGCCGAATGCCCAGTCTGTGGTGCTGATGACCATTCTAATACGTCTTGCAATCGATCTCCCTCTTGCCTTAACTGTCATGAGGCTCACCCTTCGTACTCTCGCCGTTGTCATGTCTATTTAAACGAGCGGGAAATCCGTTACCTCAAAGAGACAGAAGGTCTCCCTTATGCCATGGCAGTTTCTCATCTCCGCCTCCAAGGGAGACTCCCACGTGTTTCTTATTCCCGTGTTTCAAAACGTCCCCCCACTTCTGGTATTCCATCTTCTACACCCACCTCTGTGGTTACCTCTCCCATAGTCACTCCTGTATCTAATCCTTTTGCTGTCCTCGGCTCAGATGTCCCTACTTCAACGCCTCAGTCTAATCTCGCTTCTTCAAGTTCTCTCTCACAAGCCTCAGTATCGACGAGACCTCGTACAACACCTCCTCCCAATCGTCCCTCTACTTCTCAAAAGTCAAAAAAAGGTCCGTTAACACCTCCTACCCATCTTCCACCTCCTCATTTTACCCTCCTTGTCTCTGTCCCTGGTTCTTCCCCTCTCACTGGCTCAGTTACAAGTGTAGAGGTTCACCCTCCTCCTCGTACTGTACCTTCCTCCCCTGTTCCCTCCCAAGTTTCTTCCTCTTCTGCCACCTCCCAGGTTCCTGCCTCTTCTGTCCCCTGCCACGCTTCTCCAGTTCCCTCCGCCCTTTTGCCCCCCCCCTACCTTGGTACAGTCCAATACAGTTCCAATCTTTACTCATCCTCCCCCTACCATTTCCAATATTGTCTCCCATATGACGTCTCTGAATTCCGAAACACTTGAAGCAATCTCTGAATATATTGCAGACCAAACCATCAATGGACACTGATCCACCTTCCGCTCTTTCTCTCTCCTCTGCTCCATCTGCGCAACTCCTTTCTTCACAGCGCACCATTCCTTCGCTGCTTGAACGTTTCCCACTGCCTCCGCATGTGGACTTTTCTAACCCCTCTAGTCTGTAGGAACCCTTACCTGCGGATTTCAAGTATCTTTATCATTGCCAATCATGGCCTATTTACAGTGGAATATACGCGGCCTCAGGGTAACGGGTGAGCTTCAGATGTTACTCTCCCCGTTTGCCCCTGTTGGTGTTTGCTTACAGGGAAACCAAAATTACACTCTGCTGTTATTTCTCACATCTCAGGCTATAATTTATTGTATTCTTCAGATCCTTTTCCTGATGGGACCTTTAATGAAAGTGCCCTTCTTCTACGCACTGATATTCCGTACCATCAGCTATTTGTTCATACTTCGCTGCATTACACAGCAGCCCGCATCCACTTACATAGGTGGTATACACTCTGTTCTTTATATCTCTCTCCTTCTCGGGCATTATCTATTCCGGATATTGCCTTCCTTGTTTCGTCATTACCGCCACCGATTCTGTTACTTGGTGATTTTAATGCCCACCATTTCCTCTGGGGGGGGGTCTCACTGTGATTCCCGTGGAATTCAGTTAGAGGCTTTTCTTGCCACCCACCCCCTCCATGTTTTAAATATAGGTACTCACACCCATTTTGATCCTCGGACTCATACTCTCTCTTGCATCGATCTCTCAGTCCGCTCTTCCTCCGCCGCATTAGACTTCACTTGGTCTGTTCTCCTGGACTTACATGACAGTGATCATTTCCCAATCATTCTTACTTCCCCTTCATATTCGCCACCTCTTTGCACCCCACGCTGGCAATTTAATCGGGCAAATTGGAACCTTTACTCACACCTAACTGTTTTTAAAGAGATTCCTTCTTCGTCCTCCATCGATGAGCTTTTACACCTCTTCTCGTCCTCCGTTTTCACCGCAGCTTCTCATTCTATACCCCAAACTTCGGGCAGGCATTCTCAGAAATGCGTGCCTTGGTGGTCTCCTGCTTGTGCTCGTGCAGTACTTTTGAAACGCGCTGCATGGGGCAGGTACCGGTACAATAGAACCACAGAGAGACTCCTTGATTTTAAACAGAAGCGTGCGATCGCTCGCCGTGTCATCCGTGATGCTAAACGCACTTGCTGGCGAGATTATGTCTCCACCATCACCTCTGCTTCCTCTATGAGTGCAGTCTGGAAAAAAGTACGAAAACTGAGTGGTAAATATTCTCCTGACCCAGCTCCTGTTCTGCGGGTTGCCGGTGTTGATATAGCAAACCCACTAGATGTTGTCAATGAAATTGGCAATCATCTGGTCCGTATTTCTCAGGGACTCCATCTATGCCCCTCATTTCTTTCCTCAAAATCTGCCGGAGAGTTAGCACCCTTGGACTTTTCTTCTCTCAGAGAAGAACAGTATAATGTGCCTTTTACACTTCAAGAACTGGAGGCAACACTCTCAGCTTGTCGATCATCGGCAGCTGGGCCCGACGACATTCATATTCGTATGCTACAACATTTACATCAGTCAGCCCTTGCAGTCCTATTACGCCTTTACAATCTTATTTGGTCACAAGGAGTTCTTCCACAGCTGTGGAAATCCGCCATTGTTCTCCCTTTCCGCAAACCCAGAAACAAAGTCAGGGACAAAGACAGTTGTGAACTGTACCAGAAACAAGTCAGGGACAAAGACAGTTGTGAACTGTACCAGAAACAAAGTCAGGGACAAAGACAGTTGTGAACTGTACCAGAAACAAAGTCAGGGACAAAGACAGTTGTGAACCTGTACCAGAAACAAAGTCAGGGACAAAGACAGTTGTGAACTGTACCAGAAACAAAGTCAGGGACAAAGACAGTTGTGAACTGTACCAGAAACAAAGTCAGGGACAAAGACAGTTGTGAACTGTACCAGAAACAAAGTCAGGGACAAAGACAGTTGTGAACTGTACCAGAAACAAAGTCAGGGACAAAGACAGTTGTGAACTGTACCAGAAACAAAGTCAGGGACAAAGACAGTTGTGAACTGTACCAGAAACAAAGTCAGGGACAAAGACAGTTGTGAACTGTACCAGAAACAAAGTCAGGGACAAAGACAGTTGTGAACTGTACCAGAAACAAAGTCAGGGACAAAGACAGTTGTGAACTGTACCAGAAACAAAGTCAGGGACAAAGACAGTTGTGAACTGTACCAGAAACAAAGTCAGGGACAAAGACAGTTGTGAACTGTACCAGAAACAAAGACAGGGACAAAGGCTGTTCGTTATTTTTGTTTTGTTTACAATTATTGTTTATATTTGTGTCCGTATGTGACTCTGTCTTCCCACCAAGAAATCTGCTGCAAGAAAGTTATCAGTTGCCTTTCTTTGTTGCAGTTCGTCTTCTTATATATATGCAAGTCACTGAAACGTTCATAAGTAAATACGACTACGGTGTTCTTTGCACCAACTCCAAGGCTGAGGGACTGATTACCTCATCTTCTGTATATAGTTCTACTGTCTTCAAATTATGTCCTGGAATTTGTATTGATAAAGCCACTGGATGGCGAAACGTCTACAATAAAGATACCCAGATGTTGCACATATTTTAATTTCAAACACACAAGTACAGACACACACACACTTATTCTCTGGTCCCACTCTACATATATATATATATATATATATATATATATATATATATATATATATATATATATATATATATATATATATATATATATATATATATATATATATATATATATATATATATATATATATATATATATATATATATATATAGGTAGTAGGTTGGTAGACAGCAACCACCCAGGGAAGTACTACCGTCCTGCCAGATGACTGTGAAACAAAAACCTGTAACTGTTTTGCATGATGGTAGGATTGCTGGTTTTCTTTTTCTGTCTCATAAACACGCTAGATAACAGGGATATCTTGCTACTCCTACTTACACTTTGGTCACACTTCACAGACACGCACATGCATATATATATATACATACATCTAGGTTTTTCTCCTTATTCTAAATAGCTCTTGTTCTTTTTTATTTCTTCTATTGTCCATGGGGAAGTGGAAAAGAATCTTTCCTCCGTAAGCCATGCGTGTCGTATGAGGCGACTAAAATGCCGGGAGCAATGGGCTAGTAACCCCTTCTCCTGTATACATTTACTAAAAAAGAGAAGAAGAAAAACTTTATAAAACTGGGTTGTTTAAATGTGCGTGGATGTAGTGCGGATGACAAGAAACAGATGATTGCTGATGTTATGAATGAAAAGAAGTTGGATGTCCTGGCTCTAAGCGAAACAAAGCTGAAGGGGGTAGGAGAGTTTCAGTGGGGGGAAATAAATGGGATTAAATCTGGAGTATCTGAGAGAGTTAGAGCAAAGGAAGGGGTAGCAGTAATGTTAAATGATAAGTTATGGAAGGAGAAAAGAGAATATGAATGTGTAAATTCGAGAATTATGTGGATTAAAGTAAAGGTTGGATGCGAGAAGTGGGTCATAATAAGCGTGTATGCACCTGGAGAAGAGAGGAATGCAGAGGAGAGAGAGAGATTTTGGGAGATGTTAAGTGAATGTATAGGAGCCTTTGAACCAAGTGAGAGAGTAATTGTGGTAGGGGACCTGAATGCTAAAGTAGGAGAAACTTTTAGAGAGGGTGTGGTAGGTAAGTTTGGGGTGCCAGGTGTAAATGATAATGGGAGCCCTTTGATTGAACTTTGTATAGAAAGTTATAGGTAATACATATTTTAAGAAAAAGAGGATAAATAAGTATACACGATATGATGTAGGGCGAAATGACAGTAGTTTGTTGGATTATGTATTGGTAGATAAAAGACTGTTGAGTAGACTTCAGGATGTACATGTTTATCGAGGGGCCACAGATATATCAGATCACTTTCTAGTTGTAGCTGCACTGAGAGTAAAAGGTAGATGGGATACAAGGAGAATAGAAGCATCAGGGAAGAGAGAGGTGAAGGTTTATAAACTAAAAGAGGAGGCAGTTAGGGTAAGATATAAACAGCTATTGGAGGATAGATGGGCTAATGAGAGCATAGGCAATGGGGTCGAAGAGGAATGGGGTAGGTTTAAAAATGTAGTGTTAGAGTGTTCAGCAGAAGTTTGTGGTTACAGGAAAGTGGGTGCAGGAGGGAAGAGGAGCGATTGGTGGAATGATGATGTAAAGAGAGTAGTAAGGGAGAAAAAGTTAGCATATGAGAAGTTTTTACAAAGTAGAAGTGATGCAAGGAGGGAAGAGTATATGGAGAAAAAGAGAGAGGTTAAGAGAGTGGTGAAGCAATGTAAAAAGAGAGCAAATGAGAGAGTGGGTGAGCTGTTATCAACAAAGTTTTGTTGAAAATAAGAAAAAGTTTTGGAGTGAGATTAACAAGTTAGGGAAGCCTAGAGAACAAATGGATTTGTCAGTTAAAAATAGGAGAGGAGAGTTATTAAATGGAGAGTTAGAGGTATTGGGAAGATGGAGGGAATATTTTGAGGAATTGTTAAATGTTGATGAAGATAGGGAAGCTGTGATTTCGTGTATAGGGCAAGGAGGAATAACATCTTGTAGGAGTGAGGAAGAGCCAGTTGTGAGTGTGGGGGAAGTTCGTGAGGCAGTAGGTAAAATGAAAGGGGGTAAGGCAGCCGGATTGATGGGATAAAGATAGAAATGTTAAAAGCAGGTGGGGATATAGTTTTGGAGTGGTTGGTGCAATTATTTAATAAATGTATGGAAGAGGGTAAGGTACCTAGGGATTGGCAGAGAGCATGCATAGTTCCTTTGTATAAAGGCAAAGGGGATAAAAGAGAATGCAAAAATTATAGGGGATAAGTCTGTTGAGTGTACCTGGTAAAGTGTATGGTAGAGTTATAATTGAAAGAATTAAGAGTAAGACGGAGAATAGGATAGCAGATGAACAAGGAGGCTTTAGGAAAGGTAGGGGGTGTGTGGACCAGGTGTTTACAGTGAAACATATAAGTGAACAGTATTTAGATAAGGCTAAAGAGGTCTTTGTGGCATTTATGGATTTGGAAAAGGCGTATGACAGGGTGGATAGGGGGCAATGTGGCAGATGTTGCAAGTGTATGGTGTAGGAGGTAGGTTACTGAAAGCAGTGAAGAGTTTTTACGAGGATAGTGAGGCTCAAGTTAGAGTATGTAGAAAAGAGGGAAATTTTTTCCCAGTAAAAGTAGGCCTTAGACAAGGATGTGTGATGTCACCGTGGTTGTTTAATATATTTATAGATGGGGTTGTAAGAGAAGTAAATGCGAGGGTCTTGGCAAGAGGCGTGGAGTTAAAAGATAAAGAATCACACACAGGGTGGGAGTTGTCACAGCTGCTCTTTGCTGATGACACTGTGCTCTTGGGAGATTCTGAAGAGAAGCTGCAGAGATTGGTGGATGAATTTGGTAGGGTGTGCAAAAGAAGAAAATTAAAGGTGAATACAGGAAAGAGTAAGGTTATGAGGATAACAAAAAGATTAGGTGATGAAAGATTGAATATCAGATTGGAGGGAGAGAGTATGGAGGAGGTGAACGTATTCAGATATTTGGGAGTGGACGTGTCAGCGGATGGGTCTATGAAAGATGAGGTGAATCATAGAATTGATGAGGGAAAAAGAGTGAGTGGTGCACTTAGGAGTCTGTGGAGACAAAGAACTTTGTCCTTGGAGGCAAAGAGGGGAATGTATGAGAGTATAGTTTTACCAATGCTCTTATATGGGTGTGAAGCATGGGTGATGAATGTTGCAGCGAGGAGAAGGCTGGAGGCAGTGGAGATGTCATGTCTGAGGGCAATGTGTGGTGTGAATATAATGTAGAGAATTCGTAGTTTGGAAGTTAGGAGGAGGTGCGGGATTACCAAAACTGTTGTCCAGAGGGCTGAGGAAGGGTTGTTGAGGTGGTTCGGACATGTAGAGGGAATGGAGCAAAACAGAATAACTTCAAGAGTGTATCAGTCTGTAGTGGAAGGAAGGCGGGGTAGGGGTCGGCCTAGGAAGGGTTGGAGGGAGGGGGTAAAGGAGGTTTTGTGTGCAAGGGGCTTGGACTTCCAGCAGGCATGCGTGAGCGTGTTTGATAGGAGTGAATGGAGACAAATGGTTTTTAATACTTGACGTGCTGTTGGAGTGTGAGCAAAGTAACATTTATGAAGGGATTCAGGGAAACCGGCAGGCCGGACTTGAGTCCTGGAGATGGGAAGTACAGTGCCTGCACTCTGAAGGAGGGGTGTTAATGTTGCAGTTTAAAAACTGTGGTGTAAAGCACCCTTCTGGCAAGACAGTGATGGAGTGAATGATGGTGAAAGTTTTTCTTTTTCGGGCCACCCTGCCTTGGTGGGAATCGGCCAGTGTGATAATAATAAAAAAAAAAAAAAAAATATATATATATATATATATATATATATATATATATATATATATATATATATATATATATATATATATATATATATATATATATATAATATAAATATATATATATATACATACATACATATGTATATATTTATATATAGATGCAATAAGATCACAGTAAACAGGTGATTTTAGAATATGCAAAACAACCACTGTGAAAAAATAATTAAATTCCAAGGGCTTTCGTGACTACTCACATTTGTTAGGAACAATGATTTGTTCCTTGATAATGTGAGTAGTCACGAAAGTGCTTGGAATTTCATTATTCTTTCACAGTGGTTGTTTTGCATATATATATATATATATATAATATATATATATATATATATATATATATATATATATATATATATATATATATATATATAATATATATATAAACACAATTTTCCCAGCACTCTTTCAGTATATATTATCCAACACTATGTCACACACACATCTGTACCGTCTCACACAACTTCTAAAATTATATTTAAATTATGTTTTATATTTTAATAGAATTCTGAATAATCGGGATGGAGAATGTTATTATATAGTATTTTGTAGATATTCTTAACGATAAATGTGAAGATATAATGAAGTAACAACTGAGAGAATCTTGTACCGGATATTGCAAAAAACACTCTTGTGCATGTTAAATGTTAGTCTCTCTCTCACTTTTAATTTTTCATGTCTTTACTTCTCTCTCCTTCACTATATTGACAAAAGTATTCGCAAACACAACAAAAAAAAATCTAGGAAAAGAAAATAAGATCTGCATACTGGGAGGGTCACTCTGTCGCAACCTGGGCAGTAGAACTCTGTCTTAATGTCTTCAATACTGATGTTTTGTGTATTACTCTCTTCCTCTACTCTTGTGAGGTACTTGTGTTCAGCTCTTTTTTTTTTTTTTTGTTTACACAGGATTTGACAAGGTTAAGGATCCCTAGCTTTATTCACAAGCTAGTTACATGTTAAGGATTCCTAACTTTATTGGCAAGCTAAGAGCTGTTACCTACATCAGCTCATTTGAAAGCCGTTTTACTGTATGATATTGTACTTTTCATGTGTTACAGTATTGTTTCTTTGTGTTACTATACAGTTCTTCTGTGTTACATTATAATTTATTGTTTTGTGTTGTTCTCTTGTTATTGCTAGTTACTTTCCTTGTGTTATTGTACTGTTCTCCTGTGTTAATACAGTATTTTATGTGTTAGTATACAGTTCTTGCATATTACAGTATTAATTTTCTTCCGTGTTTCTCTATTTAAGTTACTGTATTGTTACTGCGTGTTACTGTAGCGTTTCTCTGCATTACTTTATTGTTGCTGTATGATGACATGTGTTACTGTGTTGTTGAGGTAAGGTAAAGGTCCCACATTATTATTTACATCAAGCACTTCAAACTTTCTTACTGCACCTTCCACAACAGTCTCCCACACTGATTATTCATGTCACTTCAAGCAATTATCTTGCATGACTCAACTTTCCTAACACATTCACTTAACATCTCCCAGGACCTCCCTTTTCTCATCTGCACTTATAAAATCTTATAAAATATTAATACAACTAAAAGTATCCACAATACACACCAAAACAAAAACAAAAAATAAGTAAATCTCAAAGTCATAAACTCGACCATCATGGTAGTCTCAGTCTGTTGACATAAAGGTTCCGGCAGCCAGACGTGCAGTCTGGCTGGCTAGTTTGTCTCGTTGTTACTGTCTCCGTTACTGCTGTATTTTGCGATATCTTGCTGTAATATGATTTGGAACCCTAGCAAATATATAATGCACACACACAGACTCACACAGACTCACACACACACACACACACACACACACACACACACACACACACACACACACACACACACACACACAGATAAGGAGGGAGGCCCAGCGACAGTAAGAAAACAGCACAGCATCAAAAGTCATGTATACCCACATTAGGAGGAAGACAACAGTCAAAGACCAGGTAATCAGGTTGTGGAAAGAAGGTGGGGAGCTCACAAGAAACGATCAAGAGGTATGTGAGGAGCTCACCACGAGATTTAAGGAAGTATTTACAGTAAAGACAGAAAGGACTCTGGGAAGACAAAACTGGGGGGAACACCAACAAGGGTTATGCCAACAAATGTTGGATGAAATACACACAACTGAGGAGAAGGTGAAGAAGCTGCTAAGTAGCCTTGATACCTCAAAGGCGGTGGGACCGGACATCTCTCCATCGGTCCTTAGAGAGGGAGCAGAGATGCTGTTTGTGCCACTAACCACAATTTTCAACGCATCCCTTGTAACTGGGCAACTTCCTGAGTTATGGAAGACGGTAAATATAGCCCCCATTTTTAAGAAAGGAGACGGAAACGAGGCACTAAACTATAAACCAGTGTCACTGACGTGTATACTATGCAAAGTCATGGAGAAGATTATCAGGAGGAGACTGTTGGACCACCTGGAACGGAACAAGATCATAAACGACAACCATCACGGATTCATGGAAGGCAAATCCTGTGTCACAAACCTTCTGGAGTTTCATGACAAAGTACCAGAAGTAAGAGAGAGAGGGGTGGGTTGTTTGCATTTTCTTGGGCTGCAAGAAGGCCTTCGACACAGTTCTTCTCAAGAGATTAGTGCAGAAGCTGGAGGACCAGGCACGTATAACAGACAGGGCACTGCAATGGATCAGAGAATTCCTGACAGGGAGGCAACAACGAGTCATGGTACGTGATGAGGTATCTCAGACGGCGCCTGTGACGAGCGGGGTCCCACAGGGGTCAGTCCTAGGATCAGTGCTATTTCTGGTATATGTGAATGACATGATGGAAGGGATAGACTCAGAAGTGTCCCTGTTCGCAGATGTGAAGTTAATGAGGAGAATTAAATCAGATGAGGATCAGGCAGGATTACAAAGAGACCTAGACAGGCTGGACACGTGGTCCAGCAACTGGCTCCTCGAATGTAACCCCGCCAAATGCAAAGTCATGAAGATCGGGGAAGGGCAAAGAAGACCGCAGTCAGAGTATAGGCTAGGTGACGAAAGACTGCAAACCTCGGTTAGGGAGAAAGATCTTGGGGTGAGTATAACACCGAGCACGTCTCCGGAAGCACACATCAACTAGACAACTGCTGCAGCATATGGGCGCCTGGCAAACCTGAGAACAGGATTCCGATACCTTAGTAAGGAATCGTTCAAGATACTGTACACCGTGTACTTGTATGTGTTCATTCATCATAGTGAACATGAATGTTGTTCTTGTATGTGTTCATTCACCATAGTGAACATGAATGT
The DNA here is from genome assembly GCF_026875155.1 of Cherax quadricarinatus. Lineage (NCBI taxonomy): Eukaryota > Metazoa > Arthropoda > Malacostraca > Decapoda > Parastacidae > Cherax > Cherax quadricarinatus. The sequence goes on from NC_069498.1 coordinate 16,169,156, forward strand.
TGTTCATGTATGTGATCATTCATCATAGTGAACATGAATGTTGTTCTTGTATGTGATCATTCATCATAGTGAATATGAATGTTGTTTTTGCATGTGATCATTCATCATAGTGAACATGAATGTTGTTCTTGTATGTGTTCATTCATCATAGTGAATATAAATGTTGTTCTTGTATGTGTTCATTCATCATAGAGAACATGAATGTTGTTCTTGTATGTGTTCATTCACCATAGTGAACATGAATGTTGTTCATGTATGTGATCATTCATCATAGTGAACATGAATGTTGTTCTTGTATGTGATCATTCATCATAGTGAATATGAATGTTGTTTTTGCATGTGATCATTCATCATAGTGAACATGAATGTTGTTCTTGTATGTGTTCATTCATCATAGTGAACATGAATGTTGTTCTTGTATGTGATCATTCATCATAGTGAATATGAATGTTGTTTTTGCATGTGATCATTCATCATAGTGAACATGAATGTTGTTCTTGTATGTGTTCATTCATCATAGTGAATATAAATGTTGTTCTTGTATGTGTTCATTCATCATAGAGAACATGAATGTTGTTCTTGTATGTGTTCATTCATCATAGTGAACAACATGAATGTTGTTCTTGTATGTGATCATTCATCATAGTGAACATGAATGTTGTTCTTGTATGTGTTCATTCATCATAGTGAACATGAATGTTGTTCTTGTTGATGATAGCCATGACTATAGGATATTCATATGTATAGAGATGCTCAAATATTCATAAAAACATGTATAGATTTAAAAACTATACATTAATACATACATAAATAACGCGCACATACGAGACTGACTCGTAGGAATACTTTTCAGTAAGTTTTGAACCATTAACTAGTAACAAGGAAACTTAACAGTTTAATAATGACAATGATAATATAATCAGCAGGAACTACGTCCTGACACCAATCTTTCCAGGTGGTGACCCGTCACTGTCTCCTGAAGGTGCGTCCATGTTTGTACACGTGACTTACGTGTGTGTGTGTGTGTGTGTGTAGCGTAGAGGAAGAAGTGTGAGGTGTAGGTGCGTGTGTATTTGTTTATATATTAGTAATACCGAAAGGAGAGGATAATATGCATTGTTGAATAAATATACGTGTATGTTAGATACCGATGATTGTGTTTGTGTGTGTGTTGCTTTATTCGTGCTTCTGTATGTATGATGTGTGTGTAGGATTTGTATGTGGAAATCCAGAAATTAGTGAATAGAAGAGTGTGTGCTTGAGAACCATAGTGTACCATGCCATAAAAGATCAACAACAAGAAAAAAAAACGATAACTAATAACAATTAATTACAGTTATCGTGCAGGGAACACAAAGGTTCACACAACGACACTAATTTACTCACATGAAAACGCTAACAAATACACTTATTCGAATAAATAATTGAATAATGTAATAATTGACATAGGTACAATATTAAATATAAATATATGTTCCAGATTTTCACTAGTAACCAGTCCTTGGTGGACGAACTGTGATAGAGATCTCTCTTGTCTCAGGTAGTCGACGTTCGGGTCTGTTCAGGAGGATGTTATTACAGAGCGCAGATTTTCTGTGTGTCCTCCTCTGTAATAACATCTTCCTCTGTATACTGATATTAATACACTTGTGTAGTAATATCATATATGGACAGTGCTTCAAGGCTGGCTAAACCTTGCTGACCTCAGGGAAGTGGTGAAGGGTGTATGGATGAACACTTGGAACCACGGACTTGGGTTGGGACTGCTGATCTTGGGGGTGGGACTGGGTTAGGCATTAAACATACGAAAAGAGTTTCCAGGGCTTCAGAGGAAGGGAAGACATCCGGGGGCCCACAGATAGATTCCTGGACACATGAACCTGGGGAAGGTAGGATAGTGTAGGACAGGAAGTGGGGAAGGGAGAATATCTGAAGGGACGCAGATGGACTCCTGGACACATGAACCTGGGGAAGGTAGGATAGTATAGGACAGTTTCCAGGGCCTGTCCTATACTATCCTACCTTCCTCAGGTTCATGTGTCCAGGAGTCCATCGCATCACTTCAGATATTCTCCCTTCCCCACTTCCTGTCCTACACTATCCTACCTTCCCAGGTTCATGTGTCCAGGAATCTATCTGTGGGCCCCCGGATGTCTTCCCTTCCTCTGAAGCCCTGGATTATTATTATTATTCTTTTTGATTATAATAATAATAATAATAATCCAGGGCTTCAGAGGAAGGGAAGACATCCGGGGGCCCACAGATAGATTCCTGGACACATGAACCTGGGGAAGGTAGGATAGTGTAGGACAGGAAGTGGGGAAGGGAGAATATCTGAAGTGATGCAGATGGACTCCTGGACACATGAACCTGAGGAAGGTAGGATAGTATAGGACAGGAAGTGGGGAAGGGAGAATATCTGAGGGGACACAGATGGACTCCTGGACACATGAACCTGAGGAAGGTAGGATAGTATAGGACAGGAAGTGGGGAAGGGAGAATATCTGAGGGGACACAGATGGGGAAGGATTAGATGCAATTGCCGAGACTCTTGAGTGTAGGATAGGAAGTGAGGAAGGGACACATGAGCCTGGGGAAGGTAGGATAGTATAAAACAGGAAGTGTGGAAGGGACACAGATGGACTCCTGGACACATGAACCTGGGAAAGGTAGGATAGTATAGGACAGGAAGTGGTGAAGGGAGAATATCTGAGGGGACACAGATGGACTCCTGGACACATGAACCTGGGGAAGGTAGGATAGTATAGGACAGGAAATTGGGAAGGGAGAATATCTGAGGGGACACAGATGGACTCCTGGATACATGAACCTGGGGAAGGTAGGATAGAATAAGACAGGAAGTGCGGAAGGGAGAATATCTGAGGGGACACAGATGAACTCTGGACACATGAACCTGGGGAAGGTAGGGTAGTATAGGACAGGAAGTGGGGAAGGGAGAATATCTGAGGGGACACAGATGGACTCCTGGACACATGAACCTGGGGAAGGTAGGATAGTATAGGACAGGAAGTGGGGAAATGAGAATGTCTGAGGGGACACAGATGGATTCCTGGACACATGAACCTGGGGAAGGTAGGACAGAATAAGACAGGAAGGGGGGGAGGGAGAATATCTGAGGGGACACAGATGGACTCCTGGACACATGAACCTGGGGAAGGTAGGATAGTATAGGACAGGAAGTGGGGAAGAGAGAATATCTGAGGGGACACAGATGGATTCCTGGACACATGAACCTGGGGAAGGTAGGATAGTATAGGACAGGAAGTGGGGAAGGGAGAATATCTGATGGGACACAGATGGACTCCTGGACACAAGAACCTGGGGAATGTAGGACAGTGTAGGACAGGGAGTGGGGAAGGGAGAATATCTGAGGGGACACAGATGGACTCCTGGATACATGAACCTGGAGAATACTTAGATGCAAGATCAATGAGTGAGGGGACACAGACGGACACATGAACCTCGGGAAATCATCAAAAACTGGCCTCCACGAGACAAACTAATAAGAATAATAATAATTATAATAATAATAATTATATAATGCGGAGATCGATCCTGTTCACTTAGTAGGTACCTGTGTGTTCTATATAGTATGTGTTTCTATTCAGTATGTCAGTAATGTCAGCTAGGTCTGTACTTGTAGAAAAATTATATAGTTATTATATAATATCTTATATTTACAGAGATTCATCAAGGTAAGCTAGCTCATACGTCAGGCTTCACTCTGTTCAAACATAAGTGACATTACACATCGTTATCAAAGACTCACACATCACTATCTAAGACTCAGTGACATCACTCATCGTTATCTAAGACTCAGTGACATCACTCATCGTTATCAAAGACACAGTGACATCACTCATCGTTATCTAAGACTCAGTGACATCACTCATAGTTATCTAAGACTCAGTGACATCACTCATAGTTATCTAAGACTCAGTGACATCACTCATAGTTATCTAAGACTCAGTGACATCACTCGTCGTTAAGATTCAATGACAACACTCATCGTTATCTAAGACTCAGTGACATCACTCATCGTTATCAGTGACATCGTTGTGTAAATATATCAGAAGAGTGATTCTTTAGTCATGGAACTGATCCCAACGATTCCAAGTGTTTTAACTATTTTAATATAGAGACAAGTTTGCCTGCACACAGTCTAAACTTAATGGGTAATACTTAATGGGTAATGTCTTGTCCGTAAGATGCATCAACCATTACGTATTGACGCCGTTCAGAGGAGGAAGGCTCAATTATATTTAAAGTAAAAGCACTTAAAGCTTTACCTTCAGGAAATCCTGATAGAGTAACTGGTGAGTGGAGCGTAAAGACGCCACTGATGACTTAAGAAATCGTAATGACACGATTGCAAATAAACCATACCCCCGGCCGGGATTGAACCCGCGGTCATAGAGTCTCAAAACTCCAGCCCGTCGCGCTAGCCACTAGACCAGCTAGCCACAATAAGATTCATCCAACTAGGTATATTTCTACACCATAGGAAGGTTAGCACAGGCACCTCTGTGACCACAAATGCAAGTTTTTTACAGACGAATCTCCAGCTAGCGTGGCCGTGACGAACTCTAGCTCAAGTCCCTTCATGCCGTCATACATGACTTAAGAAATCGTAATGACACGATTGCAAATAAACCATACCCCCGGGCTGGAGTTTTGAGACTATGACCGCGGGTTCAATCCCGGCCGGGGATATGGTTTATTTGCAATGGTGTCATTACGATTTCTAATGTCATGTTGACGGCAGTGAAGGGACTTGAGCTAGAGTTCGTCACGGCCACGCTAGCTGGAGATTCGTCTGTAAAAAACTTGCATTTGTGGTCACAGAGGTGCCGTGCAAACCTCCTATTGTAGAAATATACCTAGTTGGAAATTTTTGTGCTAGCTGGTCTAGTGCTAGCGCGACGGCTGGATTTTGAGACTCTATGACCGGGTTCAATCCGCCGGGTATGGTTTATTGCAATCTTCATTACGTTTTCTTAGTCATGTTGACGGCAGTAGGGGCTTTAGCGAGTTCGTCACGGCCCGCTAGCTGGAGATTCTTAAAAACTGCATTGTGGTCACGAGGTGCCTGTGCTAACTTTCTATGTTTAGAAATACCTAGTTGGATGAAATTTTGTGGCTAGTGGTCTGTGGCTAGCGCGACGGGCTGAGTTTTGAGATCTAGCGCCACTGATGCTGGGTCTGGTAAACCCGAACTAACTTTGACGTTCAAGTATCAAACTTTAATTTTTTTTACCCACAGTGTGGCCTTGTATCTCAGCGGTAGTAACACATATTGAAATATTGTGAGTGGATTTTGGGATGAGTAATTTCACCCAAATAACTCAGTCTGAAAGAGGTAAAAATACAACACGTTTTTTTTTTTTCTGGGGGGGGGGTTGCTTGTTTCATTTTGTTTTGTCATCTTTTATTATGTAATATGTTTTAATTTTTGTTAATAAGCATTAACATAAAAAGGAGATAAAGCTATACAATACCGTACAATGAAAGATCCTCACATTATAAGGGATTCAGGGAAACCGCAGGCCGGCTGAGTCCTGGAGATGGAATACAGTGCCTGCACCTCTGAAGGAGGGGTGTTAAATTTGCATTTTAAAACTGTGTGTGTAAAGCACACCTTCTGGCAAGAACATGATGAGTGAATGATGGATGAAAGTTTTTCCCTTTTTCGGCCACCCTGCCTTGTGGAATCGGCCAGTGTGATAATAATAAAAAAAAAAAACAATAAATAGTATAAATATATATATATATAATATATAATAAATAATATATATATATATATTTATTAATATATATATATATATATATATATATAAATAAGATACACATATATATATATAAAACATACATACAATGTAATATTTATATATAATGCAATAAGATCACAGTAAACAGTGATTAGAATATCAAAACAACCACTGTGAAAAAAATAATTAAATTCCAAGCTTCGGGACTACTCCACATTTGTTAGGAACAATGATTTTCCTGATAATGCGAGTAGTCACGAAAGTGCTTGGAATTTCATTATTCTTTCACAGTGCTTTGTTTTTGCATATATATATATGTATATATATATATATAATATATATATATATATATATATATAAATATATAAAATATCAATATATATATAAACACACTTTTTCCCAGCACTCTTTCAGTATAATTATCCAACACTATGTCACCACGACATCTGTACCGTCTCACACAACTTCTAAAATATATTTAAATTATGTGTTTATATTTTAATAGAATTCTGAATAATCGGATGGAAATGGTTATTATAAATATTTAGTTAGAATATTCTTAACGAATAAATGTGAAGATATAATGAATAACAACTGATAGAATCTTGTTATCCGATATTGCAAAAAACACTCTTGTGCATTTATAAATTTAGTCCTCTCTCTCACTTTAATTTTTCATGTCTTTACTTCTCTCTCCTTCACTATATTGACAAAATATTCGCAAACACAACAAAAAAAAATCCTAGGAAAAGAAAATAAGACTGCATAATGGGAGGTCCACTCGGTCGCAACCTGGGCAGTATAACTCTGTCTTAATGTCATGCAATACTGATGTATTTTGTGTATTTACCCCTCTTCCTCTACTCTTGTGAGTACTTGTGTAAGCACTTTTCTTTTTTTTGTTTACACAGGATTTGACGAAGTTAAGTATCCCTAGCTAGCTTTATTCACAAGCTATTTACTGTTAAGGATTCTAACTTTATTGTCAAGCTAATAGACTGTTACCTACAACATCTCATTTTAAAGCCGTTTAACTGTATGATATTGTACTTTTCATGTGTTAACAGTATAGTTTTCTTGGTTATTATAGCAGTTCTTCTTTTACTAGAATTTATTGTTTTTGTGTTGTTCTCGTTGTTATCGCTAGTTATTTCCTTGTTTTTATTGTATCTGTTCTCCTGTGTTAATACAGTAATTTTTAGTGTTAGTATACATTTCTTGCTAATTACTATTATTAATTTTTCTCCGGTTTCTTCTCTATTTAATTACTGTATTGTTACAGCGTGTTTACTGTAGGCGTTTCCTGCATTACTTTAATTGTTGCTGTAAGATGACATGATTTACTGTGTTGTTGAGGAAAGGTAAAGAGGAAGTCCCACATTAATATTTTACATCACGCACTTCAAACTTCTTACTGCACAACCTTCCACAACAGACAGTCTTCCCACCCTGATATATTCATTGTTCACTTCAATCAATTATCTTGCATGACTCAACTTTCCTATCACATTCACTTAACATCTCCAGACCTCCCTTTTCGTTCACTGACACTTATAGAAATCATATAAAATATTATAGCACAAACAGTATCCTCAATAACACAAAAACAAAAACAAAAAATAAGTAAATCTCAAATAGTCATAAACTTCCGACATCATGGTAGATCTCAGTCTGTTGACATAAAGGTTCGGCAGCCAGACGTGCAGTCTGGCTGGCTATTTGTCTCATTTGTTACTGTCTCCGTTACGTGCAGTATTTGCGATACATCTGTAATATGATTTGGAACCCTAGCAAAATCTTATAAAACACACACACAGACAATCACAAACTCACACAGACACACACACACACACACACACACATACACATACACACAACACACACACACACACACACACACACAACAACACACACACACACACAATAATAGGAGGCCCATCGCCAGTAAGAAACACACAGCAATCAAAAGTCATGTATAACCCACATTAAGGAGGAAGGAAACAGACAAAGACCAGTAATCAGTGTTCGAAAGAAGGTGGGGGATCTCACAAGAAACGATCAAGAGGAAGTGAGGAGCTCACCACGAGATTTTAAGTAAGAATTTACAGAAAGACATGAAAGGACTCTGGGAAGACAAAACTGGGGGGAACACCAACAAGGGTTATTCAAACAAATGTTGGATGAAATTACACACAACAGAGGAGAAGGTGAAGAAGCTGCTAAGTAGCCTTGAACCTTCAAAGGCGGTGGACCCGACATCTCTCCTCGGTCCTTAAGAGGGAGCAGAGATGAGCTGTTTGCCACTAACCACAATTTTCCAACTCATCCCTAGTAACTGGGCAAACTTCCTGAGTATGGAAGAAACGGTAAATATAGCCCCCATATTTAAGAACTAGGAACGAAACGAGGCACTAAAACTATAAACCAGTTTCACTGACCGTTATACTAATTTCAAAGTCAGAGAAGATTATCAGGAGAGACTGATTGACCACCTGGAACGAACAAGATCAAGAACGAGCAAACCAACACGGATTCTGGAAGCAAATCCAGTGTCCACAAACCTTCTGAGTTTGTCATGACAAAGTAACAGAAGTAAAGAGAGAGTGGTAGGGTTGTTTGCATTTCTTGGCTGCAAGAAGGCCTTCGACACAGTTCTTCCAAGAGATTAGTGAGAAGCTAGGAGACCAGGCACTAAAATACAGACATGGCACTGCAATGGATCAGAGAATTCCTGACAGGGAGGCAACACGATTCATGGTACGTGATGAAGGTATCACAAGACGCGCCTGTGACGAGCGGGTCCCACAGGGGTCAGTCCCTAGGATCAGGCTATTTGTCTGGTATATGTAATGACATGATGGAAGGGATAGACTCAGAAGTGTCCCTGTTCCGCAGATGATGTGAAGTTAATGAGGAGAATTAAATCAGAATGAGGATCATGCAGGATTACAATAGAGACCTAGTACAGGCTAGGACACGTGTCCAGCAACTGGCTCCTCGAATGTAACCCCGCCAAATGCAAGTCATAAGATCGGGAAGGGCAAAGAAGACCGCAGCCCAGAGTATTAGGCTAGGTGACGAAAGACTCAAACCACGTTTTAGGGAAAAGATCTTGGTGAGTATAACACCCCGAGCACGTCCTCCGGAAGCACACATCACAAGACACTTCAGCAGCATAAGTGCGCCTGCAAACCCTGAGGAACAATGAATTCCGATACACATAGTAAGGAATCGTTCAAGATACTGTACACCGTTTACTTGTAAGTGTTCGATTCATCATAGTGAACAATAATGTTGGTCTTGAAATGGTTCAATCACCATATGAACATGAATTTGTTCATGTATGTGATCATTCATCAATAGAGAACATGAATGTTTGTTTCTTGTTTTGTGTTCATTCATTCATAGTGAACAGACTGTTGTTCTTGTAATGTTATTCATTCATCATAGTTGAATATGAATGTTTGTTTTAGCATGTGATCAGTTCATCAATAGTTAAATGAATGTTTGTTCTTGTTGATGATAGCCATGACTATAGGATATTCATATTTATGAGATGCTCACATATTCATAAAAACATGTATATAATTAAAAACAATACATTAATACATACATAAATAACCGCACATACGAGACTAACTCGTAAATACTTTTTCAGTAATTTTGAACCATTACTAGTAACAAGAAACTTAACAGTTTAATTAATTACGATGATAATATAATCAGCAGGAAACTACGTCTGACACCAATCTTTCCAGGTGGGTGACCCGTCACTGTCTCCTGAAGGTGTGTCCATGTTTGTACAGACGTACTTACATGGTGGTGTGTGTGTGTGTGTGTGTTGTTGTGTGTGTTGTGTTGTGTGTGTGTGTGTGTGTGTTGTTGTGTGTAGCTAGAGGAATAAAGTGTGAGTGTTAGGTGCGAGTGTAATTTTTGTTTATATACAATTAATGACCGAAAGGAGGGATATAATATGCATTGTTGCATAAATATACGTGTATTGTTTAGAATACGAAGAATTTGTTTGTGTGTGTTTGCTTTATTCGTGCTTCTGTATGATGAGGTGTGTGTAAGGATTTTATGTGGAAATCCAATTTAAGTGAATAAGAAGATTGTGTGCTTGAGAACCATAGTTATCCCCAAGCCATAAAAGATGCAACAACAAAATAAAAAAAAACGATAACTAATAACAATAAATTACAGTTATCTTGCAGGGAACACCAAGGTTCACACAACGAACCCATCTAAATTTTACTCACATGAAAACGCTACCAAATACATTTATTCGAATAAATATTTGAATAATGTAATAATTGACATAGAACAATATTAAATATAAATATTATGTTCCAGATTTTCACTAGTAACCATCCTTGGTGACTAATGTGATATAGAATCTCTCTTGTCTCAGGTATTCGCGTTTCGAGTCTGTTCAGGAGGACGTTATTACAGAGCGCAGATTTCTGTGTTCCTCCCTGTAATAACATCTTCCTCTGTATACTGAATTAATACACTTGTGTAGTAATATCATATATGGACAGTGCCTTCAACGCTGGCTAAATCCCTTGCGGACCTCAGGGAAGTGGTGAATTGGTGTATGGATGAACACTTGAACTACGGACCTGGGAGGACTTGCTTGACCTCTGAGAGGTGATGAAGGGTGTAACCTGGAGCCACGGATCTGAGGTGGGGACGTGCTGACATCGGGGAAGTGGTGAAAGGGTGTATGGATGAACACTTTGGAACCACGGACATGTGTGTTGGGGACAGCTGATCTTGGGTGTGGGACTGGTTAGGCAATAAAATACGAAAATAGTTTCCAGGCTCCAGAAAGGAATACATCCGGGGCCCACAATAGATCCTGTGACACATGAACCGGGAAGTAGGATAGTGTAGGGACAGGAAGTGGGGGAAGGGAGAATAACTGAAGGACACAGATGGACTCCTTGGGTCCATGAACATGGGAAGGTAGATAGAATAGGGGGAAACAAAAAAGAAGTGGAAGGGTAGAAATCTGAGGGACACAGATGGACTCCTGACCATAGAACTGGAAGGTAGGATATAATAGACAGGAAGTGGGAAGGAGAAGTATATGAGGGGACAACAGATGGACACCCTGGACACATAACCTGAGGAAGTTAGGATAGAATTAGACAGGAAGTGGGGAAGGGATAATATCTGAAGTGGCCACAGATGGGGGAAGATTAGATGCAATAGCCGCAGAAACACTTGAGTGTAGATAGGAAGTGAGGAAGGACACAAGAGCCAGGGAAGTAGGATATATAAAACAGAAGTGTGGAAGGGGAACAGAGACTCCTGACACAATGTGAACCTGGAAAGGTAGTATATAAAGGACAGGAAGTGTGAAAGGAGAATAACTGAGGGGACACAGATGACTCCTGGACACATGAACCTGGGGGAAGTAGGATAGTATAAGGACAGAAATTGGGAAGGGAGATATCTGAGGGGACACAGAGGACTCCTTGATTACATGAACCTGGGAAGTAGGATAGATAAACAGTAAGTGCGGAAGGGAGAATATCTTAGGGGACACAGATGACCTCTGACACATGAACCTGGGAAGGTAGGTAGTATAATACAGGAAGTGGGAAGGAAGAATAACTGAGGGACACGATTGGACTCCTGACACATAACCTAGGGGAAAGGTAGGATAGTATAGACAGGAAGTGTGGAAGAGAGAATATCTGAGGGGACACAGATGGATTCCAGGACACATAACCTGGGGAGGTAGATAGTCTAGCGGAACAGGAAGTGGGGAAGGGAGACTATCTGAAGGGACACAGATTGACTTCTGGACACAAGAACCTGGGGAATGTAGGACAGTGTAGTAGGAGGGAGTGGGGAAGGAAGAATATCTGAGGGGACACATGATGACTCCTGGATACATGAACCTGGAGAATACTTAGATGCAAGTCATGAGTAGGGACACATAACTGACACAAGAACCTCGGAAATCATCTCCTAAAAACCTGGCCTCACACGAGACAAACTAATAAGAAATAATAATATTATTATAATAATAATTATAATAATGCGGAGATCTGAATCCTATTCACTTAGTATACCTGTGTGGCTAAATATTTGTTTTTGTATTCAGAATGTCAGTATTCAGCTTGGTCTTTAACTAGTAGAAAAATGATATATATTAATAATTAACTTATAATTACAGAGATTCAACAAGGTAAAGCTAGCTCCTACGTCAGGCTTCACTTGTTTCCAAACATAAGTGACATACACTCGTTATCAAAGTCTCACGACATCACTATCTAAGACTCCAGTGACATCACTCAAAGTTTATCTAAGACTCATGACATCACCGTCGTTAAGATTCAAATGACAACACGTCATACGTTTATCTACGACTCAGTGACATCACCATCGTTATCATTGACATCGTTTGTGTAAATATATCAGAAGATGCTTCTTAAGTCATGGAAACTGATCCAACGATTCCAAGTGTTTTAAAAAACTATTTTAATATAGAGACAGTTTGCCAGCACACAGTCTAAACTTATGGGAAATACTTAATGTAATGTCTTGTCGTAAGATGCATCAACCATTACGTATTGCGTCCAAATCAGAGGAGGAGAGGCTCAAATTAAATTTAAAGTATAGCACTTAAAGCTTACCTTTCAGGAAATCCTGATAGATAACTGGTGAGTGGTGCGTAAAACGCCACTGATGGCTGGTCAGTAACCCAGAACTAACTTTGTCCTTGACATAGTATCAAACTTTTAATTTTTTTTAACAAACCACAGTGTGCCTTGTATCTCAGCGTAGTAACAACATATATCAAAATATTGTGAGTGATGGTAATGAGAAATTACACCCAATATACCACGTCTGAATGAGGAAAAATAAACACGAAATTTTTTTTTTGTCTTGGAGGAAGTGATGCAATAGATTAGCATTATTTTGTTTGTCCATACATTTTTTATTATGTAAATATGAAACAACAATAAGATTATAAGCTATTAACATAACAAGGAGAAAAAATGCTATACAATACCGACACAATGGGAAAAGTATCCTCACATGCAACATAATGCGATTTTATTGACAACGATTTCGCCCACTGTTGCGCCGTCCTATAAGCCCTCGTTAATTGTCATATAGCTAGGTTTCGTCTTTGTAGCAGAGTGAATGTACAAGCGACTAGTTAACACATCCTTCACAGGTCTTATTTAGACATTTGTTAATTGCTCTTTCCTCACATAAAAGATATATTCTTGGCAAACCACTGTACTCTGTCTGATTCCTCCACTAGTATAAAACTAAGTTTAATTAATAGAGAAAAGATTGTATTTATGTGTAATTTATCTGATATAAGTCATCTTTGTGAAACAAAGCTTTAAAACATCATACGGAAAATACGGTAAAGATTCCTGTTGTAAATACACCTTAATCATTATAAAACAGAAGAAAAGTATAAAGTTACAAGCCTGATAATTTATATCAACTATGAAATTACTTCATTAAACTGAGATTGGTTCCTTGAATTTATTTCCATACCAACCTCTGTCTAATTGTATGTCTGAATCCCACATGAAGTACTATTTTCAGCCTTACTTTAAGGTTAAGTGTAACACCCACACAGTGACTTTAATCAAGTCCAGCAAACAGCATTAAGCCTGAGCATATTATGTGAGAATTTATATGGGGAGCATAATGACGTGAAGAGTCAGTGGAGACTATGTAGTATGTATAGATAGCAATAGTGACGTGAAGGGTCAGGGAGACTATGTGATATGTATAGAGAGCAATAGTGACGTGCAGAGTCCAGGTGGAGACTATGTGAGTATTATAGAGAGCTTAGTGGACGTGAAGAGTCAGGTGAGACTATGAGAGTATGAAAGAGAGCTTAGTGACGTTAAAGGTCAGGGGAGACTAAGTGAGTATGTATAGAGAGCATGTGAACGTGAAAGAGTCAGAGTGGAGACAATGTGAGTATGTATAGAGAGTAACATAGTACGTGAAGGTCAGGGGGGAGACTATGTGAGTATGTATAGAGAGGCATAGTGACGTGAAGAGTCAGTGGAAGACTCTGTATTTAAAGGGCAAAATGACGAGAAGAGTCCAGGTGGAGACTATGTGAGTATGTATAGAGGAGCCATATGACGTGAAGGTCAGGGGGAGAACTATGTGAGTAGATAGAGAGCATAGTGACGTGAAGTATTCAGGTGGAGACTATGTTAGTATGTATAGCAGAGCATGTGACGTGAAGAGTCAGGGAGACTATGTAAGTATGTAGAGAGAGCATAGTGACGTGAAGGTCAATTGGAGACTATGTTAGAATGGTAAAAGAGCATAGTGACGTGAAGAGTCAGGTGTGGAGACTATGTAAGTATAGGAGCATAATGACGTTGAAGTAGTCAGGTGAGACTATGTAATATGTATAGAGAGCATAGTGACGTGAAGGTCAGGGGAGAGAGTTGATAGCTGAAAAGTTTGGATTTGAGAAAGACTACCCGGCATAGGCCAATAAGTTTGTTTGCTGTTTAGGACAACGTTGAAGAAATTTTCCTGGCAAGAGATATAGCTATGTCGTAAAAAGCTTCGTTTTAAAGTCTAACCGAACACCGACCAACGTTGCAGCAGGATGACTCAACTTGTACACTCACCCACAACACCAAAACTAAACGTGACCGAAAATCCTAAGCTTCTGAATCTAGCCCTTCTATCTGTAGTAGTGAATTTCTTGAGGAAGAATGAATCTTTCATCGACCAAGTATTTCTGAACTTCACTGTACTCTTCACTTATCATTATAGACTGTAACATACTTGAACACTGTAGACACTGCAGACACTGCAGACACTGCAGAACACGTAGACACTGTAGACACTGGCATACACTGTGAACACTGTAGACACTGTAGACACGCAGACACTGTAGACATCTGTGACACTGCAGACCTTGTAGACACTGTAGACACTGTCGAGCACTGTAGACACTGCAACACTGAGACACTGTAGGACACTGCAGAAACACTGTAGACACTGCAGACACTGCAGACACTGCAGACACTGTAGGACACGGTAGACACTGCAGACACTGTAGACACTGCAGACCACGTAGACACTGCAGACACATGAAAGACACTTGTAGACACTGCAACACTTGTAGACACTGCAGACACTGTACACACTGCAGACCCTGTAACACTGCAGACACGAGACACTGCAGACATTGTATACACTTGCAGACACTGTTAGACACTTCAGACACTGCGACACTGTAAGACACGCAGACACTGCAGACACTGTAACAACACTGCAGACACTGTAGACACTGTAACACTGTAGACACTGCAGACAACTGTAACACTGCAGACACAGTAGACACTGTAGACACTGCAGACACTGTAGACACTGCAGACCCTGCAGACAACTGCAAGACACTGTAGACACTGTAGACACTGCAACACTGCAGACACTGCAGACACTGGTAGACACTGCAAGACAACTGCAGACCACTGTAGACACTGTAAACACTGCAGACACTGTAGATACTGCAGACAACTGTAGACACTGTAGAACACTGCAACACTGCAGACACTGTATACACTGCAGACACTGTTAGAAACCCCCCCCACTGCAGACACAGTAGAACATGCAAGACACTGCAGAACACTGTAGACACTGCAGACCCTGTAGAACACTGCAGACACTGTAGACACTGCAGACCACTGCAGACACTGCATACACATTATAAAACACTGCAGACCTGTAACACTGCAGACACTGTAGAACTGTAATACACATCTGCAATACACTGGTAGACACTGTAGACACTGCAGACAACTGTAGAAAACTGTAGACACTGTAAGACCACTGTAGACACTGCAGACACTGTAGACACTGCAGACACTGTAGACACTGCAGACACTGTAGACACTGTAGACACTGTAGACACTGTAGACACTGTAGACACTGCAGACACTGTAGACACTGTAGACACTGTAGACACGAGTAGACGACTGTCGACACAGCAGACACATGTAGACACTGCAGACATTGTAGACACTGCAGACCATGCAGGACACTTAGACACTGCAGAACAATACTGTAACACTGTAGACACTGCAGACACTGTAGACACTGCAGACACAGTAGACACTGTAAACACTGTAGACACTGTAGACACTGTAGACACTGTAGAACACATTGACACTGTAACACTGCAGACCCTGTAGACACTGCAGACACTGTAGACACTGTAGACACTGCAGACACTGTAGACACTGCAGACACTGTAGACACTGTAGACACTGTAGACACTGCAGACACTGTAGACACTGTAAGATACTGGCAGACACTATGGTAGACACTGTAACACTGCAACACTGTAGACACGCAACACGTAGACACTGCAGACACGTAGACACGGCAGACACAGTAGACACTGGGGCATAGACACTGTAGACACAGTAGACACTGTAACACTGATAAGACACTGTAGACCACTGCAGACACGTAGACACTGCAGAACTCAGTAACACTGTAGACACTGCAGACACTGTAGACACTGCAGACATCTGCCGAACACTGCAGACACTGTAGACACTGTAGACACTGCAGACACTGTAGACACTGTAGATACTGCAGACACTGATAGACACTGTAACACTGCAGACACTGTAAGCACTGCAGACACTGAACAACTGTAGACACTGTAAGACACGCAGACACTGTAGACACTGCAGACACTGTAGACAACTTCAGACACTTGCAGACACTGTAGACACTGCAGACATTGTAACACTGTAAGACACTGTCAGACATTGTAGACACTGCAGACACTGTAGACACTGAAGACACTGTAGACAACTGTAGACCACTGCAGACACTGTAGACACTGCAGACATTGTAGACAACTGCAGCCACTGCAACACTGTAGACACTGCAGACATCTGTAGACACTGTAGACACTGCAACATGTAGACACTGCAGACCACTGCAGACACTGTAGACACTGCAGACACTGTAGACACTGTAGACCACACTGCAACATTGTAACACTCAGACACTGCAACACTGAGTAGCCACTGCAGACATTGTAGACACTGCATACAACCTCAGACACTGTAGACACTGCAGAACATGTAACACTGTAGAACACTGCAGACACTGTAGACACTGCAACACTGAAGACACTGTAGACACTGTAGACACTGTAGACACTGTAGACTCTGAGACACTGCAACACTGTAACACGGCAGACACTGTAGACACTGCAGACATTCTTTTGCCGGGCCCCCTTTGTGTTTTGTGGTGGGTTATAAATCATGCTAAAACCCCCTTGGGGCCCTCCGAGTAAAAGTGTTCCCATTTAAACCCCTTTTTTCCCCCTATCTTCTCTCCAGCATCAAAATTCCAGGATTTTTGATCAGCAACGCCCCCCCTCCCCCCCCCTTTTCCCCTTGTCTTTCCTAGGTTTTGGTTTCCCCTTTGGAAAAGGGGATTTTATCTCCGAAAGCTTGGTTTCTGTAGGCTATGTGTCGGTGATGTTTTTTGACTCTTTATCCCATCCCCCATTATTTGTTTTTCCCATAGCGTTTGTGTACCATACCTTATTTTCCCTTTCCAACTGTGGTTTGGGGGGTGTGAGGGTGGGAATGGGGGGATATGTGGGTTTATAGTCGTGTTGGGTGGAGGCTGTGGGTATGGTTTTAGTGTGTTTGGAGGTGTATAGGTTGTATTTTTCTGAGAGAGTTTTGTGTGTGCTTGCCCTTGCTGTTTGTCCTGCTCTGATGACCTGCTGGTTCCCCCCTTGTTTTTTTTGCCCCTTTGTTTTTGTCCTCCCCCTGTGCTGTGTTCTGTTTTGTTCTGTTTTGTCTGGAACCCCCTCTTGTACTTTTCCCGAGTTTTCATGTGGTTTCTTGGAGGTTTTTCCGCCTTTTTCCCGTCTGAGAATCAGCTTGTTTGGTGGGTTTTTCCCCCCTTCGAGTACCCCTATTCTCTAAAAAATTTAAAATTCGTCATCTTTCACTATTTCCGTGATGATTTTAAATTCCCCTTTCTTTTTCCCTGCTGCTTTCGTGTGTTTTTTTTTCCCTTTCTCTGAAGATGGTAAAATGTTTTGCCTTTTTTCCCTCCTTTTCCCTCACCCTTGGACTCGGGGACCCTGCCTGTATGTGGTCAGTTTCTCCCTTGTTTTTTTCCCAGTGGTTGTTTGCTTGTTGTGCCTCAGATTGGACCTATACCTCCCCATCTGCAACCAGTGATTTCCCTTTCACTCCTTGGCCTCTTGGAGAGATGTGCCCTTAGAAATTCTATCCCTTTCCCTTTTGTTCGGCCCCGCAGTTCATTGCGTGTCTCTTGGTCATGCCTGTAATCGTTCGCCCATTTATCTCAACTTCTAGACCCCTTTTTTGGTATGCAGTTTCGATTGTGCTCCCAATTCTTTGTCTCTTCTCCAACCCCCTTTCCCAAATTTTACAGAGAGCTCTTTTTCCATTTTTTTAGAAAGTTCCCAATTTTCTCCCCTCTTGTTTTCCTCCTTTTTCCCCTGTCCCCCATCATCCTCCCTAAAAACCATTTCATTGATCCCTTGGGTTTGCGAGTCCCCCCCATTTTTTTTTTTTTTTTTTTTTTTGAGAGAAGAGAGAAGGGAAAAAAGGGGGGGAAGAGGTGAAGGGGAAAAAGTGGGGGAGGGGAGAGTTAGAAGGGAAAAAGGGGACGGGGGAGAGCAAGAGAGAGAGAGAGCAAGAGAGAGAGAGAGAAGGAGAGAGCAAGAGAGAGAGGGGGAAGACAGAGAGAGAGCAAGGAGAGAGAGAGCAAGAGAGAGAGAGAAAGAGAGAGAGAAAAAAGAGAGAGAGGCAAGGAGAGAGAGCAAGAGGAGGGAGCAAGAGAGAGAGAGAGCAAGAGAGAGAGAGAGCAAGAGAAAGGAGAGAAGAAGGAGAGGAGAGAGCAGAGAGAGAGGAGCAAGAGAAGAGGGGAGAGAAAAGAGAGAGAGAGAAGAGAGAGAAGAGAGCAAAAGGAGAGAGAGCAAGAGAGAGAGGACAAGGGGAGAGAGAGGCAAGAGAGAGAGGAGCAAAAAAAGGGGAGAGAGAGAGAGCAAGAGAGAGGGGGAGCAAGAGAGAGAGAGAGCAAAAGGGGAGAGAGAGAAAGAGAGAGAGGAGCAAGAGGAGAGAGAGCAGAGAGAGGGAGCAGAGAGAGAGAGAAAGAGGAGAGAGAGCAAGAGAGAGAGAGAGCAAAAGAGAGAGGAAAAGAGAGAGGAGAGAGAAGAGAAAAAGAGGAGAAGAGAGGAGAGGCAAGAGAGAGAGGAAAAGAGAGAGAGAGAGGAAGAGAGAGAGCAAGAGAGGAGAGAGAAGAGAGGGGAGAGAAAAGAGAGAGAGAGCAAAGAGAGAGAGGAGAAGAGAGAGAGAGGGGAAGGAGGAGGAGGAGAGAGGAGAGAAGAGAGAGAGAGAGAGGGAGGGGGGAGGGGGGGAAAGAGAAGGAAAGGGGGGGAAAAAAGGGGGAAAAGGGGGGAGATGGAAGAGCGAGGGGGAGGGAGGGGGGGGGGATGGGAGAGAGGGGGGGAAAGGGGGGGGGAGAGATAAGGGGGGGGAAAGATGTTAGGGGGAGAATGTTAGAGGGGGGGGGGTGTTAGAGGTAAAAAGATGTTAGAGGGGAAAGATGGGAGGGGAAAAAAGAGAGAGGGGGATGGTAGAGAGTGTAGGGAGAGAGAGAGATATAGGTAAAGGTGAGAGGGTAGGATAGGTCTATTTGGGGAGAAAAAGGGGGGGGGGAGAGAGGAAAGGTTAGTGGTAGTTAAGGACGGTGTTTAAAACCCGTGTATGTGTGTTTGGTGTTACTAACTTACAATGCTTGTTCCCGTGTGTGTATGTGTATGTGTTTGTGTGGTGTTGTGTGTGGTGTGGTGTGTGTGTGGTGTGTTGTGTGTGGTGTGTTGTTGTGTGTGTGTGTGTGGTGTGTCATGTGCGTGCGTGCTGCGGGGCTGAGGGGTTATCTGAGGGGTGATAATTATTAACGGGTTGAATCAAGGGGCCCAAGGTTTGGAAACCTGGGACTTTTATGTTTTGATTTGAAAGTGCTCCGCATTGTCTAGTGGAAAAAAAGGCCCCAAACCCAACCTTTAGAGAGACCCCGTACCCCCCACCTGTAGAGAGACCAGTACCCACACCTGTAGGACCAGCACCCACACCTGTAGAGAGACGCCCCACCTTTAGAGAAGTACCACACACTGGGTGAGACTGTTACCACTTCCAATAGAGAAGTTATGCAACCTGCAGTCGTATAGATATAGATGACGTTCAATTGCCAACACATGAAAGTTATGGCGTTACTATTGTCAGCAATTATCAAGAGAGAGGTTGTCACCATCACTTGCTCTCAACATTACTTCATAAAGTATTGTGTGCTTCACATCACTTGCTCTCAACATTACCTTCATAAAGTATATGTGCTGCTTCACACATCACTTGCTCTCAACATTACCTTCATTAAAGTATTGTGTGTAACACCATCACTTGCTCTCAACATTACCTTCATAAAGTATTGTGCTGCTAACACCATCACTTGCTCTCTAACATTACCTTCATAAAGTATGTGCTGCTTCACCATCACTTGCTCTCAACATACCTTCATAAAGTATTGTGTTGAACACCATCACTTGCTCAACATTACCTTCATAAAGTATTGTGTCTGTAACCATCACTTGCTCTCAACATTACCTTCTAAAGTATTGTGTGCAACACCAATCATTGCTTCAACATTACCTTCATAAAGTATTGTGTTGCATTACACCATCACTGCTCTCAACATTACCTTCATAAAGTATTGGTGTTGAACCATCCTTGCTCTCAACATTACCTTCATAAAGTATTGTGCTGTAACACCATCACTTGCTCTCAACATTACCTTCATAAAGTATTGTGTTGCAACACCATCACTTGCTCTCAACATTACCTTCATAAAGTATTGTGCTGTAACACCATCACTTCCCCCTCCCCCCCACATCATTCAATATGGTGTCACCATCGGTCGACTCTGACGACAGTATGCAAAACGCCCAGCGTTTTACATGTTATAGAAAAAAACAGTAGCAGCAAGAGTAAGAATAAACGCTGGTTACACTCACTTATATATTCATGAAAAACATTTGTACAATGTATATACTGTATTTTATGTTTTTTTACTAGTAAGAGATTAATGAATAAAATTGTAAAAGCTCTATAGATTATTATTTACCCATTGTTTGATAGTGCACACCTCTAAAATGCTGGACCCAGAGCTGTAGCTTTTCTCATAAGGGGTCAAGAGCTGTAACACTTGTTACCCTTTGGGTATGGGTTATCCTAGGTAATTTTACCCCGTTGGGTCCAGGGCTTACCTTTGTTAAACTATGAGACAAGAGCTGTAGCTTATCACTTGAGGGGTCAACTTTGGGACTTCAGGAGCTGCCCTTTTGTAATGACATATAAGAATTTAAAAAAAAATGTTAACTAGAGTAATAACTCAAAAAAAAACTTTTTCTAGGG
>NC_069498.1:16190947-16206723 GCF_026875155.1 Cherax quadricarinatus
GTTTTTAATCTAGCAAATGTTTTGATAGCAATAGTGTTGAATTAAATTATAATATGCAAAAAGACGGTAAAGATTACCCAAAAAACTGGTCTTAAATAATGTTTGTGATGTCACCTGTGGTCTTAAAGACCACAGGTGACATCACACACACGCCCACATTATGTATAAAATACATATAATAAAAATATATATATAGATATATAAAATATAATATATATATATATATATATATATAAAATATATACACACGTGTGCGCGCATGTATGTAAATATCCGACCTTAAAAATTCGTTTACGAAACACCAAAAACAGATATATTATTAATTTGTTATAGTTTTCATAGAGGAGATTTAAAGATTCGCATTTGATACCCCTTCTTTATGTAATAACATGTACACATGACATTCGTCAACACACAAGAACAGGTACATATAACACCCAAAATGCACTAACACGTAGTCATTACATTCATTTATACATAATAACATGTTACACATGAAACAAGTCCTCCACTAGTGTCTTAAACGTGTCAATCTTTATATATTTACATAATTCATAAAGTATGTCGCTCACAAATACATTTAAACTGCTACAAAGTTATAAAAACCTTGTTCTTAGTATAAATTCATAGTGAAAACATAAAAGGAATTCCAAAATTGTAATTAATTAGCCTCTCCGAGGTGGGGGAGCTGTGTGCGAGCTTCGTCTCGCCCCAGCTGACCTACGGTTCCAGGCTGTCTTGGTGGGTGTAATTACGGACGCAGTTTTCTGTGTGCCCCTCCAGTAATTCCACCCACCTGGATAGTCTCCTACCGTAGACCAGCTAGACAAGCCCAAAGTTTCTACCAAGTAAAGTCACTGGGATGCAACCGCTGACTCGGGGGAAAAGTGGGAAGGGAGTCCACCTGAGGTGACACAAGTGGACTCCTGAAAACACTGATCCGGGGAAGGCACCGCAGACCTTAGGTAAGTGGGGAAGGGAAGACATCCGGGAGCGAGCGGATGGATTCCTGGATACATGAATTTGGGGAAAGGGTTGTTGTTAAAGCTGACCTTGGAAAAGTGGGGAAGGGAACACCCGGGAGCGAGCGGATGATTCCTTGATACATGAACCTGGGGAAAAAGCATGAATACATGCATTTGAGGCTGACCTTGGGAACTGGGAAAGGGAAGACATCCGGCGGTAGACGGATCAATTCCTGGATACATGAACCTGGGGAAGGCAAGAATACCGCTGACTTTGGGGAAGTGGGGAAGGGATTCCACCTGAGGTACACCAGGGGACTCCTGGAGACACAGATCCGGGGAAGGCACTGACCTAACTCGCTGACCTAGGTAAGTTGGGAAGGGAAGACACCCCGGGAGCGAGCGGATGGATTCCTGGATACGTGAACTTGGGGAAGGTTGTTTTTGAGGCTGACCTTGGGTAAGGGGGGAAGGGGGAGACATCCGGGAGCGAGCGGATGGATTCCTAGAAAACAGGGAACCGGGGAAAAGCATGATACATGCATTTAGGCTGACCTTGGGAAAGTGGGAAGGGAAGACATCCGCGGTAGACGGATCGATTCCGGGATACATAAACCTGGGGAAGGCAAGAATACCGCTGACTTTGGGAAGTGGGGAAGGGATTCCACCTGTGGTGACCCCAAGGGGACTCCTGGAGACACTGACCCGGGGGAAGGGCCCACTGACCAAAACTCGCTGACCTTAGGTAAGCGGGGAAGGGAAGACATCTGGGAGCGAACGGATGGATTCCTGGACACAGGGAACTTGGGGAAGGTTGTTGTTGAGGCTAACCCTTTGGGGTAAGTGGGGAAAAGGGGAGACATCCGGGAGCGAACGGATGGATTCCTGGATGCAGGAACCTGGGGAAGCATGAGTACAGGTTGGTGAGGCTGACCTTGGGAAGTGAGGAAGGGAAAACATCCGGAGGCGGACGGATGAATTCCTGGATACAAAACCCTAGGGACGGTGAGCTGGAAGGCAGAGACGAGAGGCGAGGCTGACCTTAGGGAAGGAGGAAGGGGAGACATCCGGGGGCCCACGGATGGATTCCTGGACACATAACCTGGGGAAGGAAAGGGGGGGGGAGGAATCTTAAAGACGAACCACTGGCCTCCACGTGGCAAGGTCTGGTAACTCAGAGATAACTCTGAGGCTGACAGTGGTCGCAATTTATTATTATATTATTATTATTATTATTATATTTTTAAATTTTATTATTATATTATTATTATTATTATTTATTCAAGATTTGCAAATTTTTGGATTCAAAAGCGTCTACCACAGTGGAAATTATTCCCCACTCCAGCCACTCTCATAGGAGCCACGGTAGTTTCTTATTTTGTTCATTCACCGGAGTTAACATTAATAAAAATAACATTAAAAACAATATTGTTCCCTATTTGATTAAGTCAACAGAGATAACATTGCAACAACTAGAACTGCAGTAATATATGTTGGAGAGTCGTAGAGCGAGGTGAAGATGGCAGGTCTCCTGGGTACATATGTCTGGTGATAAATTAGACACATGTGCAACTCTTGGGTATCTTTATTGAGGAAACGTTTCGCCACACAGTGGCTTCATCAGTCTATACGTAGAGAAACTTGAAGAACAAAGGAAACGAGGTAATCAGTCCCTCAACCTTGATCGATGTGTTCAGTCCATTAATCTTGAATAGAATACGGCATATCAGCGGAGAAGCAGCTTATAAACCGTATGGCAGGAGAGGTGCAGCAGTCATAGGTCGTGTCACATTTGTTCAATGTGGAAGTAGGTCGTGCCCAAGAATTAGGCTAGCGAAGAATTCCTAAGTATTAAGATCCCAAGAAGTTGCAGTGTCTTGACAGATTTGTAGATGAATGGTTCAGAGAACCGACATGATGATAAATTAGACACATGTGCAACTCTTGGATGGTCTTCTGATGATGTTTTAGTAGAAATGGTGTTGGTTATCCTGGGTGGCAGTGTTCGTCCCATGTTCTGAAAAAACCTGTCACTACTTGGTTGTATCACCACAATTCAGATTTCAGAGGGGAGGAGTCATAATGTTCCACTACGTCCTGTAGACAGGGGATCTTGCTCCAATTAACTAGCGTCTACCCTGGTTGACCAGTCAGCAGCAGAGTTGATAATAAAGAAAACACTGGTTAATAAGTGTTAAATAAGTATGACATTCAAGAAAGACAAAGTCTGTATTCTACTTCAAAGTCATTTACTAGTAACACAGGTAAAAAAGTATCATTGACGAGTCCATCTTTATATCTCATCCATCTCCATTCGCTCTTCACCCATTCACCCCTGCGGGTTACCACTGCTGGTGATACAAAACACAACAAGGTGGATCACCCTGACGGATCTTGATCCAAGGATCTACAGTTTATCACCCCTTTTTACATCTATACTGACTGATCTTCATCTGTTTGATCCCTACGGGTTTTACGCTTCCCATTGATACATATGAGTAAGATAAAGTCGAAGCAGTACGCTGAGGTCAGTGGTCACGTGGGTCATATCCTTCCGTGAGCGTCTGGTATTAGCGTGGGTGGTTACCAAGCAACCATGGCTTCTTGTAGTGTTTTAGAATCTCAGGATAAAGTGTTGAAGAAGAAGGTTCTATTTCATCAGGAGGAAACTAGGAGGCACGGTCTGAAGCAAACGCCTAGTGTGTTTGGAGAGTGATTGGTGAGAAAGCAGGTGGCGGGCAAGGAGGAAAATGCTACCATCCATGAGTGGCAGCCGCTTAAGTGGCACGTGTTCACAGTTTCAGGAAGAAGGAAGATAAGGAGGGTTAATAAAGATTTGAAGGTAGGAAAATTGATCACTGTCCTCCAAGACCTAGTGTACTTCAGTGTTAGTGGAGGTTCAAGGTACTCTGACTCCCCTGCTAATCAAGGTACGAATACTTCTGATTGTGGGAGACTCTCTGGTAAGATATATGACTGTGCTTTTTGAAAGAAAAGTCAGACAGAGGGTTTGGTTGGGGGGCCCCTCCCAGGAGCAGGTGTTGTTGACATAGACCACAGGTTTGGATAATATTTAAGTAGGTAAGGGGAACAAGCCCATTAATTCTGTTTATGCTGGTGGAATTGCATTGGAAGACAGGAGACAGAGTACAGGATAAGAACAGGTCAGCCATAGAATAGTCAGGAGGGATCCCTATCATATGTAGCATCTTGCCTAGAGGGGGGTGGGAGTGGGCAATGAATGGATCTAGGGTATTGGTATAAATAGGGGGGGGGGGGGGGGGGGGGGGGGGGGTGCTGGCTAGACAAGGTACTGCAAGGAACTTGCAATCCCATTCATTGATAACTGGGACAATACATATGGCAAACAAATATTAGTATGGCAAATAGATGGGGTTCTCATCTCCACTGGTTGGATGTGGTTGCAATAGCAAATTCGATTGAGGGGTAATTGATGACTTGTCCTAGTATGGGTATTGTAGGAAACAATTTAGGCTGCAGTATTATTGTTGAAACAGCAGATATTTACCAGGATACCTCAGGAAAAATAAAAGACAATATTCCAAAATAAAAGTATCCCTATAAAGCCAAAGCACCGATCAAATTAAACAAAGAGAATTATGTAAGAAAAAAAAAAAAAAAAAGGAAAAAAAGGGCAACGAGTAACTAGCTCCCTTAAGATTTACGATACCAATAGTAGGAGTCTAAGAACTTAAGATATAACTAAGATTACTCGCAAGAGCAGGTAAATAATATTATTGCTATAACTGAGACCTGGTTCAACTTTGGAAGTATAGAGAACTACCTTTCTGAATGCAACAACAGGGTTTTAAAAACTATTCCACACTGACAGGGTCAACAGGAAGGGTGGTGGAGTGCGATGTATGTCAGTGTAATATAAATTGTTGTGTTTAGACATAGAATAGACACATCTGCCACAAAATCGATTGCTACAGTTACTTGAGAGGTATGAAAAATTAATTTTGGGTTTGATATCTAGGCCCCAACACCTTGACGGGAGTGCAAGCTGCAATGGGACGAAATTCCTAAGGCGTCTAGTGTGAAGAATGTAGTTTTTGTGGGAATTTTTAACTTTACACAAATTGATTGAACATTTTGAACAGGAAAACCTTGAGTCCTCGTGACATTTCCTTGTACAGTTCAGGATTGCTTTTAAAACAGTTTTGTGACTGAACCAACTAGAGTAAACAATCATCATGACTTGGTTTCATTGCCAACAAAGATTCACTAATTAATAATTTGAGTTAATGATGAGCTTGGGGAAAGTGATCACAAATCACTTATTCAATATATTATGGAATTACCCAGTAAACTCAATCAAGTTCTCTGTCCGCAGACTTCGACTGTCTGACTTCAAGGACTGGGGAAAAAAATTACCTGGTGGGCTAAATCGGGATGACCTGACTATGGGTCAGTAGCTGGTTGTTGGTTTATTGCCAATATGACGTTTTTCAGAGCATTGTTCTAGCTGCCACAGTCAACTTTGTACCGAGTAGGAAATTAGATCTACAAAAATGATCCGCAAATGGAGAACATTTAGATTAAAACCATCTCACTGGTCAAAAGAGAGGCCTTTTAGGCGTATTAAAGGAACAGAAGGGCAATTATGAAATCAATATATTCAATTTAAAGAGAGAAATAAAAAAAAGGAATAAGAAAAGCAAAAAAAGGATTAAGGCTAAGGTCGCAAGACTAACCCAAAAAGGTTCTTTCAGGAAATACAGAAGTAAGGAATAGAACAAGATAGGCCACTTAAGATTTTATCTAAACTCAGGTCAGATCACTGCATTGATAGAATATGTGTGAAATTTTCAATTCTTACTTCCTCTCAGTCCTTTATTTCAGGAATATACTAACGAAATTTCCAGAAATAATAAATTATGTAGAACAGACATAATAAACTATGAACGATTTGCGTAATACTGACAAGACCCAGACAAATAGAGAAAATTAAACCCAACAAATCCCCAGTCCCTGATGAACAGTTTGCAAGGTGTTAAAGGAATGTAAAGAGGAACTTTGTAAACCTTTGGCTGAATCTTTTCAACATTCCCAACAAACTTGCATAGTGCCTTATAAGAAAAAATGGCAAATGTATTCCCTATTTACAAGGCAGTTGAACAGTCCTTCTTCGAACTCATAGACCATAATCCTAACTACAAAGTGGTAAAAAATATGGAAACAGACATTGCTGAGGCAATTCGTAGTCATCTTGATAGGCATAATTGATAAATGAAATCTCAACACGGTTTTACAAGGTGCGTTTCCTGTCTTAAGAATTTACTAACTTTTTTCACTAAGGTGTTTGAGGAGGTAGATCATAGTAATGAATAGGATATTGTGTATATAGACTTCAGTAAGGCTTTCGGTAGAGTTCCCACACAGAGACTTTTGATGTCAACTTAAGGCACAAGGAATAGGAGGAGAAATTTTTTCCTGGGTAGAGGCGTGGTTGACAATTGCGGCAAAGAGTTTGCATAAATGTGGAGAAATCAGAATGGGGCACGTTACAAGCGGTATTCCAAAGGGTCAGTGTTGAGCCCCTGTTGTTCCACAATTTACATAAACGAAATAGATAGGGAAAATAAATAGCGACATAAGCAAATGCTGATGACATCAAATAGCCGTCCAATCATTCCCATTTGAAGGACATTAGTGCACTCCAGGATGATTTGAAATAGCTGATGGCAGTGGTCGGAGAAAGGCAGATTGCAGTTTAATATATACAAATGCAAAGTGCTGAAATGGTTGGACAGGAAAATAAACCATGCCACTTTATAAACTGAATAGTGTAGATCTTTCATACTATGATTGCGAAATGATTAGGAGTTCTGGTCAGCAGTAATCGAAACCAAGACAACAGTGCATAATGTGTTTCGCAAAAAGCAACCCAGAAATCCTTGGCCTTCATATCAAGAAGATCTCGAATATAGAAGTCCTCAGGTTGTTTCTTCCACTCTGTATATCGCTTGTTATGCCTCATTTTAGATTATGCTGCACGTTCTGGACACCAATATTACAGAAAGGATATAAATGCACTGGAAAACGTACAGAGGAGATGACAAGTTGATCCCATGTACAGAAAATCATCCCAGTGAGGATAACTGAGGCCCCTG
Organism: Cherax quadricarinatus; assembly: GCF_026875155.1. Taxonomy (NCBI): domain Eukaryota; kingdom Metazoa; phylum Arthropoda; class Malacostraca; order Decapoda; family Parastacidae; genus Cherax; species Cherax quadricarinatus. The sequence goes on from NC_069498.1 coordinate 16,198,050, forward strand.
AATCTGGCACACGCTAAAAAGCTAGAATTAGGGTGGAATATGAATTGGGTGTATAAATGGAAAACAGGAAAAAATTAAAGAGGATGCAAATAGAGTGCTGAAAATATCCAGCCAAGACAGGACTAGCAAACAATGGTTTCAAATTGGAAAAGTTTCAGATTCAGAAGACATAGGAAAGCACTGGTTTGGTAATAGAGTTGTGAACAGATTGATTTTAAAAATCTCTCGAGTACCGTCATAGAAGCTAAGACCTATGAGTAGTTTTAAAAATGGTTTGAATAAATACAATGGTGATGTAGGGTGGGTGTGAGTTGGACCTGACTAGCTAGGGCCTACCAGGTCTGTGCCGTGTCCTTTCCTTAAGTGGAAGTGATGTGACTAGGGGTCACTGTTCAGGCCGGGGGTGCAAGGACCCTGCTTCGGCCTGGGTCAGTAGGCTTCTTGCAGTGCTCCTTCTTTCTTATGTTCTATGTTTTTTCTTAATATTTTTACTTTAGTGTCGGCATAAATTAACTCATTGCTACTGTAACCAAATTAAACATATAAATAGTTCTGGACACCGGTAACCTTCAGAAATGAATTGTGAGTTAATGGATACCTAGAAAATACTTAAAAGAATTGAATTTAAAATCTCTACACTCCGATATAAACATATTTATGAGACTGGAGACACAGCAATGACACAAAGCAAACTGTCGCTGTCAGCTAATGGTTCCTGGGGTGATCGCTCCTCGTGACTCGGTCTCGGAACAGACTTCCTTAAAAATTGTAACTGAAAAATTAATTGTATACTGTAATTTTAAAAATTAATAGTACTTTTAATATGATGGTACCTTATCTCGTTTTAAAACATTTACTAGAAAATATACTAGAGTATGTATAATCATACTTAGTCTACACGACGATTAAGTAATCAGTAGAGAAAATTACCAGGCGAGTAACACCTCTAACTTCCCCATTATCATGTCACTGTACTCCACCACGCGAGTTACACCTCTCTATCGTCCTTATCACTCAGTGTACAGGTGGTTACACCTCTCTACCCTCATTTATCATCTCAGTGTAAGGTGAGTTACACCTCTCTACCTTCATTATCATTCTCATGTAAAGGTGAGTTACACCTCTCTACCTTCATATCACTCAGTGTACAGGTGAGTTACACCTCTTCTACCATCATATCAACTCAGTGTCCAGGTGAGTTACACCTTCTACCTCATTATCAACTCAGTGTACAGGTGAGTTACACCTCTCCACCCTTCATTATCACTCAGTGTACAGGTGATACACCTCACTACGTTTCATTATCATCTCAGTGTACAGTGAGTTACCCCTCCTACCCTCAATTATCATCTCAGTGGTACAGGTGAGTTTACACCCTCTCGTACCTTCATAATCATCTCATGTACAGGTTAGTTACACCTCCTACCTTCATTATCATCTCGTGTACAGGTGATTTACACCACTCTACTTCATTATCATCTCAGTGTAACAGGTGAGTTACACCTCCCTCTACATTTCATATCATCTCAGAGTACATGTGAGTCACCTCTCTACCTTCATTATCATCTCAGTGTACATGTAGTTTACACCTCTCACCTACATTATCACCTCCATTGTACAGTTGAGTTACACCTCTCTACCTTCATTATCATCTCATGTAAAGTTGAGTCACATCTTGAACAATATATACATCACAAGTCTAGAACTAACACCAACACTGAATCGATGTTAAAGAGGAATCCAGAATGGAGCGAAACATCGTCAGTAGTACTTTCTACATTCTTAAACTTATAAGTTACACGGGGTTACAGCTAATTTTATTTTCTATTTATTCTGAAGAGAACTGCAATATACAATTAAAATCTAATACATGGTAAGCATATAAACAATGTAGATCAGAGATGTATGAAACTCACTCTTTAAAATTAAAGTCCTTTATAACATAAATCAGAAAGTGTTGTGGCCAGACTGTGGCAGCAGTGTCCGGGGTAATTATGCTACTCACACCACTCATCTAAATACGCCTTCTTTTATTTGGGGGGGTTTATTTTATTCGTGTATGTTTTAATTTTAAAAAGCTTAAATTTTAATAAAAAATAAAATAAACAAAAGTTCGCATGCATTTTTCCTGTGGTTTACAATTTATCACAATAACCCAGAGGAAAGAAGTAGTGGTTGTCACCTTGCGAGGAGTCCCGACTTGTTAAGGTTATACACACACAGAGTGACTTTCTAACCTGGCGAGGAGTCCCGTCTTGTAAAGTTATGCACACACTCACGACACAGATGAACTTTCTAATCTGGCGAGCAATCCCGAACTTGTCAAGGAATATATACACACAGAGAAGACCTTTTAACAGGGTTAGGAGTACAACATATCGAGGTTATAACAAACACACAGATGTCTTTCTAACCTGGCTAGGAGTCCCGTCATAATCAAGGTTATACACACACGATATACTTTCACCCTGCTAGGAGTACCGTATGTCAAGGTATACACACACAGAGATGACTTTCTAACTGGCTAGAGTCCCCGTATCATGTCATGTTATACACACCACAGATATGAAACCTTCTAACACTGGCTAGGAGTTCCGTCCAATGTCAAGGTTATACACACCACAGAGATGACTTTCTCTCATTAAATATTTCAGTGGCAGAAAATATTTTTTAATTGGTGTAGCAGCACAATGATAAAGAAAGTAGTGTGTGTGTTGAGTGTGGTGTGTGTGTGTGTGTATGAAAGAGGAAGTAAGCGGTGTATCCAAAGAGGAAGTAGTGTGATCAAAGAGGAGGTAGCGTAATCAAAGAGGAAGTAGCATGTTCAAAGAGAAGTAGAGTGTATCAAGAGGAAGTAGCGTGTATAAAAGAGAAGTACGTGTATCAAAGAGGAAGTAGTGTGTATCAAAGAGGAAGTAGCGTTATCAAAGAGGAAGTAGCGTGTATCAAAGAGGAAGTAGTGTGTATCAAAGGGAAGAAGCGTGTTATCAAAGAGGAAAGTAAGTGTGTATCATCAAAGAGAAGTAGCGTGTATCCAAAGAGGATAGAAGCGTGTATCAAGAGGAAGTAGCGTGTATCAAAGAGGAAGTAAGTTGTAATCAAAGAGGAAATAGTGGTATCAAGAGGAAGTAGTGTGTATCAAAGAGGAAGTAGCGTGTATCAAAGAGAAGTACGTGTATCAAAGAGGAAGTAGTGAGTATCAAAGAGGAAGTAGCGTGTTATCAAAGAAGGAGTAGTGTGTACTCAAGAGGAAGTTAAGCGTGAATCAAAGAGGAAAGTAGTGTGTATCAAAGAAGGAAGTAGCGTGTATCAAGAGGAAGTAGTGTGTATCAAAGAGTGAATAGCGGTGTATCCAAAAGGAAGTATGTGTTCAAAGAGGAAGGTAGTGTGTATCAAAGAGAAAAAGTGTGTATCAAAGAGAAAATAGTGTGTATCAAAGAGGAAGTAGTGTGTATCAAAAGAGAATAGTGTGGGTATCAAAGCGGAATAGTATCGAAAGAGGAAGTAGTGTGTATCAAAGAGGAAATAGTGTGTATCAAAGAGGAAGTAGTGTGTATCAAAGAGGAAATAGTGTGTATCAAAGAGGAAGTAGTGTGTATCAAAGAGGAAATAGAGTGGTATCAAAAGAGGAAAAGTATCAAGAGGAAAGAGTGGTGTATCAAAGAAGGATGTAGAATGTAACAAAGAGGAAATAGTATGATATCAAAGAGGATGTTGTAATGTATCAAAGAGGAAATAGTGTGTAACAAGAGGAAATGTACAAAAGGAATAGTGTGTATCAACAGAGGAAATAGTATCAAAGAAGAAGTACGTGTATCAAAGAGTAAGTAGTGTGTATCAAAGAGGAAGTAGTGTGTATCAAAGAGAAAATAGTGTGTATCAAAGAGAAAATAGTGTGTATCAAAGAGAAAATAGTGTGTATCAAAGAGAAAATAGTGTGTATCAAAGAGAAAAAATGTGTATCAAAGAGAAAATAGAGTGTATCAAAGAGTGAAATATTATCAAAGAGGAAAGTAGTGTGTATCAAAGAGGAAGTATGTGTATCAAAGAGAAAATAGTGTGTTATCAAAGAGAAAATAGTGTGTATCAAAGAGGAAATAGTATCAAAGAGGAAATAGGTGTATCAAAAGAGAAATAGTATCAAAGAGGAAGTAGTGAGTATCAAAAGAAAATAGTGGTTAATCAAAGAGGAAATATTATCAAAGAGGAAATAGTGTGTAATCAAAGAGTGAAAATAGTGTATCAAAGAGGAAGAGTGTGTATCAAAGAGAAAATAGGGGGTGTATCAAAGAGAAAATATGTGTATCAAAGAGAAAAATAGTGTGTATCAAAAGTAAACTAGTGTGATCAAAGAGAAAATAAAGTGTATCAAGAGAAAATAATGTGTCTCAAAGATAAAATAGTGTTGTATCAAAGAGGGAAAATAGTGTGTATCAAAGAGGAAATAGTGCGTATCAAAAAGGAGGAAGTAGTGTGTATCAAAAGAGGAAAATAGTGCGTATCAAAGAGAGAGTAGTGTGTAACAAATAGGAAGTAGCGTGTATCAAAGAGGAAGTAGTGTGTTATCAAAGAGGACAAAGTGCGTATCAAAGATGAAGTAGTGTGTATCAAAGAGAAGTAGCGAGTATCAAAGAGGAAGTAGTGTGGTATCAAAGAGGAAATAGTGCGAATTCAAAGAGGAAGTAGTGTGTATCAAAGAGAAGAAGAGTGTATCAAAGAGGAAATAGTGGGGTAATCACAACTGTTTTGAATTAACAGTGTAAGTCAAAATAGTTGTGATTCACCGAATGAAACAATAAACAAAAATAAAGCACAATGAAATTATAATCAAAACAATTCCATGATAGACATGACCTGGTGACCAACCCTTAATCTCCCGACAGATCATAACCTGTCCACCAGTTACTTCTGGTGACCAAACTGCTTTATCTCCCGATGATCATAACCCTTCCACCAGAACTTCCTGGTGAACCAAACCTGCTTTTATCCCCGATGATTCATAACCTTTCCACCATTACTTCTGGTGAACAAACCTGCCTTTATCTCCCGATGATCATACCTGTCCACCATGTTACTTCCTGGTGAACAAAAAAAACCTCTTTATCTCCTGATGATCATAACCTGTCCACCATGTTACTTCCTGGTGAACAAACCTGCTTTATCTCCCGATGATCATAACCTGTCCACCATGTTACTTCCTGGTGAACAAACCTGCTTTATCTCCCGATGATCATAACCTGTCCGACCAAGTTACTCCTGTGAACAAACCTGCTTATCTTCCGATTAACATAACGGTGTCCCCCATGTTACTTCCTGGTGAACAAACCGCTTTATCTCCGATGATCATAAACCTGTCACCATGTGTTACTTCCTGGATGACAAACCTGCCTTTATCTCCCGATGATCATAACCTGTCCACCTGTTTTTACTTCCTGGTGAACAAACCTGCTTTATCTCCCGATGATCACAACCAGTCCACCATGTTACTTCCTGGTGAACAAACCTGCTTTATCTCCCGATGATCAACAACCAGTCCACCATGTTAACTTCCTGTGAACAAACTTGCATTTTCTCCCGATGATCACAACCAGTCCACCATGTTACTTCCTGGTGAACAAACCTGCTTTATCTCCGGTGATCACAACCAGTCCACCATGTTACTTCCTGGTGAACAAACCTGCTTTATCTCCCGATGATCACAACCAGTCTACCATGTTTCTTCCTGGTGAACAAACCTGCTTTATCTCCCGATGATCACAACCAGTCCACCTGTTTCTTCCTGGTGAACAAACCTGCTTTATCTCCCGATGATCACAACCAGTCTACCAAGTTTCTTCCTGGTGAACAAACCTGCTTTATCTCCCGATGATCACAACCAGTCCACCATGTTTCTTCCTGGTGAACAAACCTGCTTTATCTCCCGATGATCACAACCAGTCCACCATGTTTCTTCCTGGTGAACAAACCTGCTTTATCTCCCGATGATCACAACCAGACCACCAAGTTTCTTCCTGGTGAACAAACCTGCTTTATCTCCCGATGATCACAACCAGTCCATTTCTCAGGCGATTTTCCACAGTGGTTGTTTTGCATATTGTGATATCACCAGTGTACCAGAATATATAATTACTTTTCCAGTTTTAGTGTGGTAAGTGGACTGTACTAGGTCAAGTGGTGGTGGTGATGGAGGTAAACAATATACACAGCTTCAAGAATGGATATGATCAGTCCCTGTAGAATAGAAATCAACAAAATCGGTAAAATAAAGTTGCGAAGCTGGTCCAGGAGCTATGAATCAACCACTGAAAAAATAATTTTATTAAGTAATTAGATGACAACTTTACCATATTGTCTGAGTACTTGTTTGTCTTGACTCAGCAGAATTATATTTTATGTTCCAGTGTTGTTCATGTACCAGTGTTGTTCATGTACCAGTGTTGTTCATGTACCAGTGTTGTTCATGTACCAGTGTTGTTCATGTTGGTGTTGTTCATGTTGGTGTTGTTCATGTTGGTGTTGTTCATGTTGGTGTTGTTCATGTTAGTGTTGTTCATGTTGGTGTTGTTCATGTTAGCGTTGTTCATGTTGGTGTTGTTCATGTTGTTCATGTTGGTGTTGTTCATGTTAGTGTTGTTCATGTTGGTGTTGTTCATGTTGGTGTTGTTCATGTTAGTGTTGTTCATGTTGTTGTTCATGTTGGTGTTGTTCATGTTAGTGTTGTTCATGTTGGTGTTGTTCATGTTGTTGTTCATGTTGTTGTTCATGTTGTTCATGTTGGTGTTGTTCATGTTAGTGTTGTTCATGTTGGTGTTGTTCATGTTGTTCATGTTGGTGTTGTTCATGTTAGTGTTGTTCATGTTGGTGTTGTTCATGTTAGTGTTGTTCATGTTGGTGTTGTTCATGTTAGTGTTGTTCATGTTGGTGTTGTTCATGTTAGTGTTGTTCATGTTAGTGTTGTTCATGTCAGTGTTGTTCATGTTAGTGTTGTTCATGTTGGTGTTGTTCATGTTAGTGTTGTTCATGTTAGTGTTGTTCATGTTGGTGTTGTTCATGCCAGTGTTGTTTATGTCAGTGTTGTTTATGTCAGTGTTGTTTATGTCAGTGTTGTTTATGTCAGTGTTGTTTATGTCAGTGTTGTTCATGTCAGTGTTGTTTATGTCAGTGTTGTTCATGTCAGTGTTGTTCACGTCAGTGTTGTTCATGTCAGTGTTGTTCATGTACAACACTGACTGTTAATGTAAAGATGAATATCAGTATTGTTTTTTGGTTGTGTTCATTCATCATAGTGAACATGAATGTTGTTCTTGTATGTGTTCATTCATCATAGTGAACATGAATGTTGTTCTTGTATGTGTTCATTCATCATAGTGAACATGAATGTTGTTCTTGTATGTGTTCATTCATCATAGTGAACATGAATGTTGTTCTTGTATGTGATCATTCATCATAGTGAACATGAATGTTGTTCTTGTATGTGATCATTCATCATAGTGAACATGAATGTTGTTCTTGTATGTGTTCATTCATCATAGTGAACATGAATGTTGTTCTTGGTGATGATAGCCATGATTATAGGATATTCATATGTACAGAGATGCTCAAATATTCATAAATACATGTATAGATTTAAAAACTATACATTAATACATACATAAATAACCCGCACATACGAGACTGACTCGTAGGAATACTTTTCAGTAAGTTTTGGACCATTAACTAGTAACAAGGAAACTTAAAAGTTTAATAATGACGATGATAATATAATCAGCAGGAACTACGTCCTGACACCAATCTTTCCAGGTGGTGACCCGTCACTGTCTCCTGAAGGTGCGTCCGTGTTTGTACACGTGACTTACATGTGTGTGTGTGTGTGTGAGTGTGTGTGTGTGTGTGTGTGTGTGTGTGTGTGTGTGTGTGTGTGTGTGTGTAGCGTAGAAGAAGTGTGAGGTGTAGGTGCGTGTGTATTTGTTTATATACTAGTAATACCGAAAGGAGAGGATAATATGCATTGTTGAATAAATATACGTGTATGTTAGATACCGATGATTGTGTTTGTGTGTGTGTTGCTCTATTCATGCTTCTGTATGTATGATGTGTGTGTAAGATTTGTATGTGGAAATCCAGAAATTAGTGAATAGAAGAGTGTGTGCTTGAGAACCACAGTGTACCATGCCAAAAAAGATCAACAACAAGAAAAAAACGATAACTATTAACAATTAATTACAGTTATCGTGCAGGGAACACAAAGGTTCACACAACGACACTAATTTACTCACATGAAAACGCTAACAAATACACTTATTCGAATAATAATTGAATAATGTAATAATTGACATAGGAACAATATTAAATATAAATATATGTTCCAGATTTTCACTAGTAACCAGTTCTTGGTGGACGAACTGTGATAGAGATCTCTCTTGTCTCAGGTAGTCGACGTTCGGGTCTGTCCAGGAGGATGTTACTACAGAGCGCAGATTTTCTGTGTGTCCTCCTCTGTAATAACACCTTCCTCTGTATACTGACATTAATACACTTGTGTAGTAATATCGTATATGGACAGTGCTTCAAGGCTGGCTAAAACTGCTGACCTCAGGGAAGTGGTGAAGGGTGTATGGATGAACACTTGGAACTACGGACCTGGGGTGGGACTGCTGAACTCTGAGAGGTGGAT
>NC_069498.1:16207223-16245457 GCF_026875155.1 Cherax quadricarinatus
CACACACCACACACACAAAAACACTCCCACTTTGGAACCCACACCTACCCAACTAGGTAACAAGATAGTCCCGGAGCAAGGGACTTTTCCTCGAGAGGGGAATCGACCTGGAGACACTGGAGGACAGGATCATAAGGGGATCATATTTTAATGACTTATAGAATGCTGAGAGGAATTGACAAATGGACAGACAGAATGTTCCAGAGATGGGACACAGCAACAAGTGGTCAAACGGGGAAGCTAAGACTCCAGATGAATCACAGGGATGTAAGAATATTTCTTCAGTGACAGAGCTTTTCAGTAAGTGGATGTCGGGAAGTGATGTAGTGGTGTCACAACACAACCTGGGAGAAAAATGAAAAAAGGGCCCCGCTCTCTTCTGACAGACTTAATTAAAGAGGTACAAAAAAGTGTTGAACTCGCCGATTCCAATAATGCTCTTTTTTCATGTTAAAATGGGGTCACCCGATGACTGGCCTTTTGCCAAAGTGTTTATTCTACTTCTACCTTTCACAACCGTCGTCTTGTTGAAGCATCCCTATATACACAGTTTCCATTATGATCTTAATGCTGGTTTTGTCTCTGTAATGTTTCCTTTCTTCTTACATGGAAATTTTCCCAAACTTCAGAAACTCGTGATTGACATGATCCTTTCTTCTCTCCTACCTTTTCTCCTTTCATCTTTTTCATATTCCTTTTTGTCATTTTTCTGCCAGTGTGCTCTGTCCATCAGTTTCCCACTATCCCCCGCGTTTTTCGCCCTCCCCCTAGGGGCTCCAAAGGGGCTCCCCTGCAGTGCTCTTTAGGGGTCCTAAGCTCTCCTGCAGTGCTCCTTTTTTCTTGCCCTTAGACGAACCCACTTCCACTTGTACTTCGACTATCACTCCTTTACTATTATTTTCGTTTCTATTTTCTACTACTACTATTGTCTCCCTTCACTCCCCTTTCTCTTGTGGCACAAATTACTCCCACTTCTACTACTACAACCATCATTACAACTTCCACTATTTCCCTTTCCTCCTCTCTTTCTCCCGTCGCTGTTCTCCTCACCTATATATTACACTCACTCTCTTCTTAAGTTTTTCTCTCTGCTATTTGCGGTTTTTTGTGTATGAGTTGATGTTATATGCCCAGTGTCTGTAGTGTCTGCAGTGTCTGTAGTGTCTGCAGTGTCTACAGTGTCTGCAGTGTCTACAGTGTCTACAGTGTCTACAGCGTCTACAGTGTCTGCAGTGTCTACAGTGTCTGCAGTGTCTACAGTGTCTACAGTCTATAATGAAGTGATGAGAATAGTGAAGTTCAGAAAATACTTGTTCGATGAAAGAACATTCTTCCTCAAGAAATTCACTACTATAGACTAGAAGGGCACGAATCAAGAAGCTTATGATTACACCACGTTTAGTTTTGGTGTTGTGGTGAGAGTAGAAGTTGAGAAGATCCTGCTGGTTGGTCGGTGTTCGGTAGACTTTAAAACGAAGCTTTAACGACATAGCTATATTTCTTGCCAGGAAATTTCTTCAACGTTGTCCTAAACAGCAACAAACCTATTGGTCTATGCCGGGTAGGTCTTTCTCAAATCCAACTTTTCAGCAGTCAACTCTCTCCACCAGACCCTTCACGTCACTATGCTCCCTATACATACTCACATAGTCTGCTCAGGTAAAGCTGTTTGTGTCTTGATAAAGTCCACTGTGTGGGTGTTACACTTAACCTTAAAAGTCAGTAAATATTACCTTCATGTGGGATTCAGGCATAACAATTTAGACAGAGTTTGGGATGGAAATAAATTCAAGTACAATCTCAGTTTAATGAAGTAATTTCATAGATATTATAAAATGTCAGGCATGTAACTTTATACATTTTCTGTTTATACTGATAAGAAGTATATACAACAGGGAATCTTTTACCGTATTTTCCCGTATGATGTCTTATAGCTTTGTTTCACAAAGAGACTTTATATCAGACTAATTACACATAAATACAATCTTCTTCTCTATAATTAACTAGTTTTATAACTAGAGGAATCAGACAGAGTACAAGTATTGCCCAGAATATACTATGGTGAGGAAGAGCAATTAACAACTGTCTAATAAGACCAGTGAAGGAGTGTTAACTAGTCGGCTGGTAAATTCACTCTGCTGCAAGACGAACACCTAGCTTGGACGTTGTGTAGGTCACGTGACACTCACCCGGCAAACACCTAACCAAATATACAGTGGGGGGGGGAGGGGTAACAACAGAAAAAAACGATGTTTAGCCATAATTTTGGACGATTGGATTATTTTATATTAATCTACGTCCTTTACATAAAACAGACATAATAAAACTACACATATACAGCCAGATATAAATACATAGCGATCACATACAGAAATAATTGTACAAACAAGTAATAATAATACAAGGACGTTCATTTCCAATTTAGCTAATAAAGAAAATAAACGAAGGTGTATAGACGGCGCAACAGTGGGCGAAACGTCGTCAATAAAAATCGCATTATATTGCCTGCGAGTATACTTTTCCATTGTGTCGGTATTGTATAGCATTTATCTCAATGTTATGTTAATAGCTTATTAACATAATGTAATATATTACATAATAAAATGTATGACAAAACAAAATATAGCAAAACAATGCAACCTTCCCTCCAAAGAAAAAAAAAACATCTACAAACGGTATAAAAGAAGGTAGGAAGGTTGGTGGTCAAGTTAGATCATCAGGAGGTTAAGTGTTGTATTTTATCCTCATTCAGACTGATGTTATTTGGGTGTAATTACTCACACACAATCCATTCACAATATTTTCGATATATGTTGTTACTACGCTGAGATACAAGGCCACACTGTGGCATAAAAAAATTAAAAGTTTGATACTATTGTCAACGTCAAAGTTAGTTCTGGGTTACCAGACCCAGCCATCAGTGGCGTCTTTACGCTCCACTCACCAGTTACTCTATCAGGATTTCCTGAAGAGAAACCTTTAAGTGCTTTTACTTTAAATATAATTGAGTCTTTCTCTTCTGAACGGCGTCAATATGTAATGGTTGATGTATCTTACGGACAAGACATTACCCATTAAGTATTACCCATTAAGTTTAGACTGTGTGCAAACAAACTTGTCTCTATAGTAAAATTGTTGGGATCAGTTCCATAACTAAAGAATCACTCTTCTGATATATTTACACAACGATGTCACTGATAACGATGAGTGATGTCACTGAGTCTTAGATAACGATGAGTGTTGTCATTGAATCTTAACGACGAGTGATGTCACTGAGTCTTAGATAACTATGAGTGATGTCACTGAGTCTTAAATAACGATGAGTGATGTCACTGTGTCTTTGATAACGATGAGTGATGTCACTGAGTCTTAGATAGTGATGTGTGAGTCTTTGATAACGATGTGTAATGTCACTTATGTTTGAACAAAGTGAAGCCTGACGTATGAGCTAGCTTACCTTGATGAATCTCTGTAAATATAAGATATTATATAATAACTATATAATTTTTCTACAAGTACAGACCTAGCTGACATTACTGACATACTGAATAGAAACACATACTATATAGAACAGGATCGATCTCCGCATTATATAATTATTATTATTATAATTATTATTATTCTTATTAGTTTGTCTCGTGGAGGCCAGTTTTTGATGATTTCCCGAGGTTCATGTGTCCGTCTGTGTCCCCTCACTCATTGATCTTGCATCTAAGTATTCTCCAGGTTCATGTATCCAGGAGTCCATCTGTGTCCCCTCAGATATTCTCCCTTCCCCACTCCCTGTCCTACACTGTCCTACATTTCCCAGGTTCTTGTGTCCAGAAGTCAATCTGTGTCCCATCAGATATTCTCTCTTCCCCACTTCCTGTCATATACTATCCTACCTTCCCCAGGTTCATGTGTTCAGGAGTCCACCTGTGTCCCCTCAGATATTCTCCCTTCCCCACTTCCTGTCTTATTCTGTCCTACCTTCCCCAGGTTCTTGTGTCCAGGAGTCAATCTGTGTCCCCTCAGACATTCTCATTTCCTCACTTCCTATCCTATACTATCCTACCTTCCCCAGGTTCATGTGTCCAGGAGTCCATCTGTGTCCCCTCAGATATTCTCCCTTCCCCACTTCCTGTCCTATACTACCCTACCTTCCCCAGGTTCATGTGTCCAGAGTTCATCTGTGTCCCCTCAGATATTCTCCCTTCCGCACTTCCTGTCTTATTCTATCCTACCTTCCCCAGGTTCATGTATCCAGGAGTCCATCTGTGTCCCCTAGATATTCTCCTTCCCAATTTCCTGTCCTATACATCCTACCTTCCCGGTTCATGTGTCCAGGAGTCCATCTGTGTCTCCTCAGATATTCTCCCTTCACCACTTCCTGTCCTATACTATCCTACCTTTCCCAGGTTCATGTGTCCAGGAGTCCATCTGTGTCCCTTCCACACTTCCTGTTTTATACTATCCTACCTTCCCCAGGCTCATGTGTCCCTTCCTCACTTCCTATCTACACTCAAAAGTCTCGGCTATTGCATCTAATCCTTCCCCATCTGTGTTCCTCTCAGATATCCTGCCTTCCCCACTTCCTGTCCTATACTATCCTACCTTCCCCAGGTTCATGTGTCCATCTGTGTCCCCTCAGATATTCTCCCTTCTCCACTTCCTGTTCTATTCCATCCTACCTTTCCCAGGTTCATGTGTCTAAGAATCCATCTGTGTCCCCTCAGATATTCTCCCTTCCCCACTTCCTGTCCTATACTATCCTACCTTCCTCAGGTTCATGTGTCCAGGAGTCCATCTGTGTCCCCTCAGATATTCTCCCTTCCCCACTTCCTGTCCTATACTGTCCTACCTTCCCCAGGTTCATGTGTCCAGGAGTCCATCTGTGTCCCCTCAGATATTCTCCCTTCCCCACTTCCTGTCCTATTCTATCCTACCTTCCCCAGGTTCATGTGTCCAGGAGTCCATCTGTGTCCCCTCAGATATTCTCCCTTCCCCACTTCCTGTCCTATTCTATCCTACCTTCCCAGGTTCATGTGTCCAGGAGTCCATCTGTGTCCCCTCAGATATTCTCCCTTCCCCACTTCCTGTCCTATACTATCCTACCTTCCTCAGGTTCATGTGTCCAGGAGTCCATCTGTGTCCCCTCAGATATTCTCCCTTCCCCACTTCCTGTCCTATACTGTCCTACCTTCCCCAGGTTCATGTGTCCAGGAGTCCATCTGTGTCCCCTCAGATATTCTCCCTTCCCCACTTCCTGTCCTATTCTATCCTACCTTCCCCAGGTTCATGTGTCCAGGAGTCCATCTGTGTCCCCTCAGATATTCTCCCTTCCCCACTTCCTGTCCTACACTATCCTACCTTCCCCAGGTTCATGTGTCCAGGAATCTATCCGTGGGCCCCCGGATGTCTTCCCTTCCTCTGAAGCCCTGGAAACTCTTTTCGTATTTTTAATGCCTAACCCAGTCCCACCCCCAAGATCAGCAGTCCCAACCCAAGTCCGTGGTTCCAAGTGTTCATCCATACACCCTTCACCACTTCCCCGATGTCAGCAAGTCCCACCTCAGATCCGTGGTTCCAGGTTCACACCCTTCATCACCTCTCAGAGGTCAGCAGTCCCACCCCAGGTCCGTAGTTCCAAGTGTTCATCCATACACCCTTCACCACTTCCCTGAGGTCAGCAGTTTTAGCCAGCCTTGAAGCACTGTCCATATACGATATTACTACACAAGTGTATTAATGTCAGTATACAGAGGAAGATGTTATTACAGAGGAGGACACACAGAAAATCTGCGCTCTGTAATAACATCCTCCTGAACAGACCCGAACGTCGACTACCTGAGACAAGAGAGATCTCTATCACAGTTCGTCCACCAAGAACTGGTTACTAGTGAAAATCTGGAACATATATTTATATTTAATATTGTTCCTATGTCAATTATTACATTATTCAATTATGTATTCGAATAAGTGTATTTGTTAGCGTTTTCATGTGAGTAAATTAGTGTCGTTGTGTGAACCTTTGTGTTCCCTGCACGATAACTTGTTAATAGTTATCGTTTTTTTCTTGTTGGTGATCTTTTTTGGCATGGTACACTGTGGTTCTCAAGCACACACTCTTCTATTCACTAATTTCTGGATTTCCACATACAAATCTTACACACACATCATACATACAGAAGCACGAATAGAGCAACACACACACAAACACAATCATCGGTATCTAACATACACGTATATTTATTCAACAATGCATATTATCCTCTCCTTTCGGTATTACTAGTATATAAACAAATACACACGCACCTACCACCTCACACTTTTTCCTCTACGTACAAAACCCACACCCCACACACACACACCACACACACACACACACACACACACACTCCCCCTTTGGAACCCACACCTAGCCAAGCTAGGTAACAAGACTAGTCCCGGAGTAAGGGACATTTCTGCGAAGAGAGGAATCGACCTGACGACACTGGAGGACAGGGGTCAATTTGGGATCATATGTTAATGACTTATAGAATGCTGAGAGGAATTGACAAAATGGACATAGACAGAATGTTTTCCAGAGATGGGGACACAGCAACAAGTGGTCACAACTGGAAGCTGAAGACTCAGATGAATCACAGGGATGTTAAGAAATATTTTCTTCAGTGACAGAAGCTTCAGTAGTGGAAATAGTCTGGGAAAAGTGATTTGTAGTGGTTGTCACCAACACAACACTGGGAGAAAAAAATGGAATAAAAAAATCGGCCGCTCCTTCTCTTTATGACAGACTTATTAAAAAGAGTACAAAAAAGTGTTTGGGGACTCGCCCGATTCCAATAATGATCTATTCTGTCATGTCCAGAGTAGATTTTGGGGTCATCCGATGACTGGCCTTTTGCCAAAAGTGTTATTCTACTTCTAGCCTTCCACAAACGTACTCGTACTCTTGTTGAAGCCATCCCTTATACACAGTTTTCCTTTCATGAATCTTAATGCTGTTTTGTCTCTGTTAGATGTCTTCCTTTCTTCTTAACATTGTGTTGAAAATGTTCCAAACATCAGAAACACTTCGTGACTTGACACTTGATCCTTTCTCTCTCCCTACCTTTTCTCCTTTCATAATTTTCATATTCTTTTTGTCATTTTTCTCCAGTGTGCTCTTGGCTCCATCAGTTTCCCCACTATCCAAGCGTTTTTTCGCCTACCACTAGTGGCTTCTAAAGCTCTTACTTGCAGTTGCTCTTCTCTTAGTGGGTCCTAAGCTCTCCTGCAGTGATACTTTTTTTGTCCTTCAGATGTTCCCACTTCTAACTTGTTACTTCGGACTATACTCCTGTTCTTTATTTTCGTTTCTATTTTCTACTACTACTTTGTTCTCCCTTCATCCCTTTCTCTTGTGGCCACAAAATTACTCCCACTTTCTTTAATACATCCATTCATTACAACTTTCCACTATTTCCCCTTTCCTCACTCTTTCTCCCGTCGCTGTTCTCCTCCACCTATATATTAAACTCACTCTCTTCTTAAGTTTTTCTTCTTCTTGCTATTTGGGTTTTTTTTTTTTTGCTGTATGGTTGAGTTATATGCCACTGGTGTCTGTAGTGTCTGCAGTGTCTGTTGGTCTGCGTGTTACAGTGGGTCGCTGTGTTTACAGTGTCTCAGTGCGACTAGCCGTTACAGTGTCTGCCAGTGTCTTACGTGTCTGCAGTTGTCTACGTGTCTACAGTATTTAATGTAGTGATGAGAATTAGTGAAGTTCAGTTAATAAATTGTTCGGAGATTGATCATTCGTCCTCAAGGAAATTCCACATACTTTGAGATTGAAGGGCTACGAATTATTGAAAAGCAGTATGATTATAATCACTCGGTTTGTTGTGGTGAGTGTGGGTTTGTGAGTAGATGTTGAGTTGGTGCTGATGGGTTGGTCAGGTGGTAACAGGTGAGTCTTTTTATTTAGTTGCGTTATCGATGTGAGTGTGGGAGTGCCTGGAATATTTCTTCAAACGTTGTCCTCGAAAACAGCAACAAACCTATTGGTCTATGCCGGGTAGGTCTTTCTCAATCCATCTTTTCAGCAAATCAACTCATCTCCCCCTGTCCCTCTACTCGTCCAATATGCTTCACCTATTATACTCACATAGTCTCTGCTCAGGTGTTAATGTGTTGGTGTCTTGGTAAGTCCCACTGTGTGGGTTGTTACACTTAACATTAAATGTCAGTAAAATATTACCTTCTCATGTGGGGAATTCAGGCATAACAATTTAGACAGAGTTTGGGATGGAAATAAATTCTAGTTAAATCTCAGTTTAATGACAGTAATTCATTAGATATTATAAAATGTCAGGCATGTACTTATTCTTGTGCTGTTTTTACTGATAAGAATAAGAAGTATTATACAACAGGGGGGAATCTTATACCGTATTTATCCAGTATATGATGTCTTATAGATTTGTTTACACAAAGAGACACTTTTATTATCAGATTAATTTAAACATATTTACTCAAATCTTCTTCTCTATTTAATTAACTAGTTTTATAACTAGAGGAATCAGACAGACTACAAGGTTGCCCAGTCATATAATATGGTGAGGAAGAGCAATTTATATACAACTGTCTAATATGGACCCTGTGAAGGTATAATGTTAAATTGTCGGGCTGGTAAAATTCATCTGTGCATGGACGTAAAACCTAGCTTGGACGTGGGTGTAGGTCAACGTACCACCAACCGGCAAATACATCCATTAACCAAAAATTATACAAGGTGGGGGGAGGGGGGGAGGGGTTTAAAACAGAAATAAACGATGTTTTAGCCATAATTTTGGACAAGATCTTGGATTATTTTATATTAATCGAGTCCTTTACAAAAAAGGGGGACATTATTAAAACTACACATATACAGCCAGATATAATTACATTGCAGTTCACATTCACTGAAATAATTGTACAATCCAAGTATACATTAAATACCAAAGGACGGTTCATTTCCAAATTGAGCTAATAAAAGAAATAAACGAAGGTGTATTTATTGACGGCGCACAGTGGGCGGAAACGTCGTCATATAAAAAAAATCGCATATATTGCTATGCGGTGGGTTTTAATTTTACATATGGGTACGGTTTGTTTTGCATGGAGCTCTATGTTCTTGGTTTTAGGAGTATTTTATTTTGGTTATTGTAGTTCTTTTATTTAAATGGTTGTACAAATAAACTTATTTTAGGCAAATACAACTCGCTAACCCCTTCTCTCCATAAAGAAAAAAAATAAACACAAACAGCTACAAACGGTAATATAAAATAATAAAAAGAAGGTTAGGAAGGTGGTGGTCAAGTTAATCATCAGGTGGTTTAATGTTGTTATTTATGCCTCATTACAGACTGTTGTCTTATTTGGCGCTTTGTCATTTATCACACACAGCAATTCCCACTTTATTTTCAGATATATGTTGTTTTTTCTTTAGCTGAGATCTCAGGGCACCACACATGTGGCATATAAAAAAAATTTAAAGTTTGATACTTTGTCAACGTTCTAAGTTTAGTTCCTGGGTTAACAGACCCAGCAATCAGTGGCGTCTGTACGCTCACTCTCAGTTACCTCTATCAGGATTTCTGAAGGAAACCTTTTAAGTCTTTTTCTCACGTTACAAAATATAATGGAGTTTTCTCTCTGAACGGCCGCTCCAATTTGTAAATGGTGAGTATTTACGGACAAGAGACATTAACCATCTATGTATTACCCATTTGTTTAGACTGTGTTTGCAATCATACGTGTATACTATAGTAAAATTGTTAGGTTCAGATTCCGTAACCAAACAGAATCTCTATTCTGATATATTTACAAAACGAGGTTCACTCGATAACGATTTGGAGTGATGTCACTGGAGTCTTAGGATAACGGAGTTGAGTGTTGTAATTGATTCTTAACGGACGAGTGATGTCACTGTGTCTTAGTATCTATGAGTGATGTTCACTGATATAGTCTTAAATAAAAACGATGAGCTGACTGTCACTGTGTCTTTGCATAACGATGAGTGTTGTTCACTGAAGTCTTAGTTAGTGGGCATGATGGAGTCTTTGTTAAATAGATGTTGTAATGTCACTTATGTATTTTTTTGAAACAAAAGTGAAGGACTGAAGTTATGGAGCTAGTGTACCTTGATGATATCTATGTAATTAAAGGATAATTATTATAATTACTATAATATTTTTTTCATGTACTGACCTAGCTTGACGATTACTGACATACTCGATAGAAAAACAATTACTATATTGAACAGGATCGATTCTCCGATTTAAATTAATTTATTATTTCATTTTAATTTTTATTTTTCTTATTTGTTTGGTATTAGTGGAGCCGCCACGTTTTTGAGGATTTACACCGAGCGTTCAGCGTGTCCGTCTGTGTCCCTCATACATTGATATTGCCACTCTATAGTATCTCCAGGTACATGTATCCCAGGCAGTCCATCAGTGTCACCTCATAGTTTTAGTCTCCTTCCCCACTCACTGTCCTTTACACTGTCATCATTTCCCAGGGTTCTTGTGTTCATAGAATGGTCAACATCTGTTGTCCCATACAGACTATTCTCTCTTCATACAAACTTCCTGTCATATATATTCCTTACTCCCAGGTTATTTGTGTTTTAGGAGGTTCCACATGTGTCCCTCAGATAATTCCTCCCTTCACCCACTTCCGTCCTTATTTGTCCTACCTTCCCCCAGGTTCTTGTGTCCAGGAGTCAAATTTTTGGTCCCCCTCATAGTACATTCTCTTTTCCTCACTTCTTATTCCTATACTTTTCCGATCCATCCCCAGGTTAATTCATGTGTCCTGGTGTCCATCTGTGGTTGCCCCCTCAGATTTTCTCCTTTCCCCACTTCCTGTCCTAATACTAACCACCATTACGTCCCAGGTTCATGTGTCCTGAGTCTTCTGTGTCCCCTCAGATATTCTCCCTTACGCAGAATTCCATGTCTTATCCGATCATAACCTTCCCAAGGTTAAGGTATCCAGGAGTCCAATCACGGTGTCCCCTCAGATATGCTACCTTCACCATTTTCTGTCCTATACTTTCCTTACCTTCCCCAGGTTATGTGTCCAAAGGAGGTCCATCTGGGTATCCCTCTGATATTCTACACCTTCACCAACTTCACAGTCCTTCATTAAATCC
The DNA here is from genome assembly GCF_026875155.1 of Cherax quadricarinatus. Lineage (NCBI taxonomy): Eukaryota > Metazoa > Arthropoda > Malacostraca > Decapoda > Parastacidae > Cherax > Cherax quadricarinatus. The sequence goes on from NC_069498.1 coordinate 16,218,379, forward strand.
TTCTGTCCAGGGTTCTTGTGTTCCAGGAGCAGTCCTTCTGGGTCCCTTCCATCACTTCCTGTGTTCGTCAGAAGAATACTATCCTTACCTTCCCCAGGTAATGTGTGTTCCTTCTCACTTCCTATCCTACACTCTAAAGTTCTCGGCTATTTGATATAATCCTTCCCCAACTTGTGTCCTCTCAGATATCCTTGGCCATTCCCCACTTTCTGTACTATTACCTTTCTACCTTCCCCAGGTTCAGTGTCCATTCTTGTGTCCCTTCAGATATTCTCCCTTCTCCACTTCTGTTTATTCCATCCTACCCTTTCCCCTGGTTTAATTGTGTCTAAAATCCATTCTGTGCCCACTCAGATATTCTCCCTTCCCCACTTACTGTCCTATTCACTATCCTACCTCCCTCAGGTTCAGTGTCCTGGAGGTCCCATCTGTGTCCCCTCCAGATATTCTTCCTTCCACACTTCAGGTCCTTTATACTGTCCTACCTTCCCAGGTTCATTGTACAGGAGTCCATCTGTGTCCCTAAGATTTATTCTTTTACCTTCCCCCCAACTTCCTGTCTATTCTATCCCTTCCTTCCCCAGGTTCAAGTGTCAGGGTCCATCTGTGTCCCTCAGAAATTCTCCCTTACCACTTCTGTTCCATTCTATTCTACCTTCCCCGGTTCATGTGTCCAGGAGGTCCATTGTGTCCCTCCTGATTTCTCCTTCACCCACTTCATTGGTCCTATTTACCTATCCCTACCTTCCTCAGGTTTCATGCGGTCCAGGAGTCCATCTGTTGTCCCCTCAGATTTTCGCCCTTCCCCCACTTCCTTCCTTTTACTGTCCTAACACCTTCCCCAGGTTCATGTGTCCTGGAAGTCAATCTGTCCCTCCAGGATATTCTCCATTCCCACTTCACTGTCCTTATTCTATACTACCTTCCCCAGGGGGTCATGGGTCCAGGAAGAGGCCTTCTGTGTCCCTCTCCCAGACATTACTTCCCTTCCCCACTTCTGTCATACATCTAATCATACCTTCCCAGGTTCTTGTTGTCCAGGGAATTCTTCCGTGGGCCCCGGATGCTCTTCCTTACTCTGAAGCCTGGGGAAAACTCTTTTCGTATTTTTTAATGCCTAACCCAAAGTCCCAACCCCCAAAGAATCAGCAGTCCCAACCAAAGTCCTTGGTTCCAAGTGTTCATCCATAACCCTTCACCACTCCCCAGATCGTCAGCATAGTCCCTCCGCAGATCGTGGTTCCTGTTCACAACCCTTCTTCACCTCTCAGAGGTCAGCAAGTCTCCCTCCCTGGTCGTAGTTTCCAAGTGTTCATCCATACACCCTTCACCCACTTCCCTGGTGGTCAGGCAAGTTTTTAGCCTGGCCTTTGAAGCACTGTCCATTTACGATATTACTAACAACAAGTGGTATTAATGTCCAGTATTCACGAGGAAGATGGGTTTATTACAGGAGGGACAACAAGAAAATCTGCGCTCTGAATACACATCCTCCTGAACAGACCCGGAACGTCGACTACATGGACTAGAGAGGATCTCTTTCACAGTTAGTCCACCAAGAACTGGTTATAGTGAAAAATTCTGGAAAATATAATTTATATTTAATATTGTACTATGTCAATTATTACATTATTCCCATTATGTTTTCGATTGGTGTATTTGTTTAGCGTTTTTCATGTGAGTAAATTGTTGAGTTGTGGAAACTTTGTTGTTTCCCTTGCACGATAATTGTTAATAGTTTTCGTTTTTTTTTTGTTGGTTGAATCTTTTTTGCTGGGCTTTACACTGTGGTTCTCAAGCGCACCCACAATCTTCTATTCACTAAATTTAGGGATTTTCCACTAACAAATCTATACACACCACATCTTAATACAGTAGCACGTAATAGAGCAACACCGCACCAAAACACATCATCGGTTTACCTAACATTCACGTATATTTTATTCAAAACAATGCTCTATTATTCCCCTCCTCCTTCGGTAGTTTTGTATATAAACTAATACATCGCACCTACACTCACACTTCTTCATCTACGCAAACACAACACACACTACACTCACACTCACACCAACACACACTCACACACACAACACACACACACACACACACACACACACACACACTATCAAACACTCACACAACACACACACCAAACACACTCACGGGGGACACCACCTGGAAAGATTGGTCTTGTCAGGGACCACGGAGGTTCTGGCTGTTATTATTTTCATCGTCATATTAAACTTTTTAGTTTCCTTGTTATACGTTAATTTAGTCCAAATACTTCCCCCCCACACTGCCCTAAATGTATTTCCTAAGTGTAGTCTCGTATGTGCGGGTTATTTATGTTTGTATTAATGTTTAGGTTTTTAAATATATACATGATATTTATGAATATTTGGAGCATCTCTATACATAATGAACTTCCAATATCAGGTGCTATTTCAATCACAAAGATCCAACATTTCAGTTCACTATGATGAATGAACACATTTAAGACCAAAATTCATGTTTCACTATGATGAGTGGAACAATTACTAGGAACAACATTTCAAGGTTCACTATGATGAGTGATACCACACTACAAGAACAACATTTCATGGTCAATTTGATGAAATGAACAATCATCTAAGAACAACTTTCATGTTCACACTAATGATGAATGTTCACATAACAAGAAACAACTTTCTGTTCACTTTGTTGAATGTTAACACATACATGATACATTCAATGTTCACTATGAATGACCAGATACAATTAAAGAACAACTCACATGTTCACTATGATGAATGGAACATTACAATGAACAATCATCTTGTTTCACTTATGATGATTGGGAAAAAAATTTCAAGGAACAACATCATGTTCACACTTTAGATGATTGATAACACATTACTAGAATCATACTTTTTTTTCAATATGATGTAATGAACTCATACAAGAACAAACATTCAATGTTCACTTGCATGAAATGTAAACAACAAAAATCTAATAATGATTTTCTTCTTTACATTGTACAGTCAGTGTTGCACATGAACAAAAACCGACATGATCAGGCACTTGACATCATGGAACAAATTCACGGTCATGAAAAACTCTGATATGTATACAATCACCAGGACTTGTTTAACACTGTCATGATCATCTACCGTCATGAACCAACACTAAACAGGAACATAACAACGATATGTTCAAACACTAACAATGAATCAAACACACAACATGGAATAAAACACTGGACCATGAAACAAACACTGCACATGAACAACATGACGATGAACAAACAACTGGAACATGGCACAACACTGACATGGAAATCAACCAACACATGAATAAAACACTGACTCATTGAACAACACCAACCATGACCAATCTTCGTTCAGTACAACAATCACCCACACATGAACAAAAACTGGTACATGAACAACACCAACTGAACAACACTGCGTTACTTGGAATCAACACCAACACGGAACAAACATGGTACATGAACTCAACACCAACCATGAACAACTACCAAATGAAAAACAATCTCAACATGAACAACACCACATGAAACAATCACAACATGAACAACACTGACATGACATGAACAACACACATGAAACCAACACTGACTTGAACAACTCAACATGGAACATCACCAACATGAACAAACACCAAATGAACAACACCACATGAAACCAACAACACAAACATGAACAACACCAACATGAACAACACCACATGAACAAAACACCAAAACATGTAACAACCCACTGACTTGAACAACACCCATCACTTGAACAATCATGAACATGATCAAACACTCAACATGAACACACCAACATGACAACCACCAACATGAAAAACACTGACATGAACAACACCCAACATGAACACACCAACATGAACAACACCACATGAACAAACCCAAACATGAACAACATGGTACATGAAAAAAAAACACAGGTACATGAAACACACCAACATGAACAAAACCCAAAACATGAATACAACACTGGTACTTGAACAACACTGGTACATGTACAACACACCAAACAGGAAACCAACATCTGGACATGAACAACATGACCATGGGGAAACAACACCAACATTGAACAAAACCAAAACCATGAACAACAACAACATGAAAACACTGGACATGAACAAACACCAACATGAACAACCACGACATGAACAAAACACCAAACATGAACAACACCAACTTGAAAACAACAACCCAACATGAAACAACACTGACATGAACAACACTGACATGATACACAACAAACCAAACATGAAACCAACACTGACATGACAACATGACATGAACAACCCACCAACCCATGAACTACATGACATGAACACCACCAACATGAAACAACTCTGGATCATGATACACACAACATGTACTTCTCCAAATGAACACACCAACAGGAGGTAACACAACACCAACATGAACAACACAACTGAACAACACCAACTCATGAACAGCACCAACTTGTAAACCACAACATGAACAACACCAACATGAAAAACTGGTACAGGAACAACACTGGTACAATGAACAACACTGGTTCTTGAACAACACCAACATCCAACAACTGACATGAATACAACCAATGACATGAACAACACCAAACATGAAAAACACTGACATTGGGATCATCACTGACTTGAACTCTCCAACATGATAACAACACTGACATGAACAACATGTCCCATGAACAAACACCAACATGAAGGGAACAACACCTGACAATGACAACAACACCACATGAAACAACACCAAACATTGAAACAACACCACATGGAACAACACCAATATGAACAACACCAACCATGAACAACAAAAAAAATAAAAAAAAAAAAACTTGGTACATGATTAACAACAGGTTACATGTGTACAACCACTTGGTACATGAAACAACACCAACATGAACAACACTGTTCATGAAAACAACACATGACAGGAACAACACCCAACATGAACAACACCAACATGAACAACATTACATTGAAACAACTCCAACATGACAAATCAACTGACATGGACAATCACTGGACATGGAATAAACACCCAACCATGAACCAACACTGACATGAACAAACTGACATGAAACAACAACTGGTACATGAACATACACTGGTACATGAACATACACTGGTACATGAACAACACTGTACAAGAACTACCCACTGGTATGAACAATACACTGGTACAATGTTACAACACTGGTTCATGAAACAACATGGTACATGAACAACATGGTACATGAAACAACCACCCAAAATGGAACAACACTGTCCATGATACAACCATGAAATGAATTTACACCACATGAAACAACCACTGGACATGTACAAACACTGACATGAACAACGCACCAACATGAAAACAACACCAACATGAAGGAACAACAACACATGAACAGCACCCAACATGAACAACACCAACATGATACAACACCAACATGAACATCACACAACATGAACAAAACACCAACATGAACAGCGCCAACATGAACAAACAACCAACATTGAAAACCAACACCAACATGAACAACACCAACATGAAAGAACACCAACATGAACAGCACCCAACCATTGAACCAACCACCAACATGAAAAACAACACTCTGACATGAAAAACAACCTGACATTGGAACTACACCAACATGAAAAATCACCAACATGTACACCCCAAATGAAAACACACCAACATGGAACCACCACCAAACATGAAACGCACCAACTGAACAAACACCAAATGAACAACACTGACATGAACATCACCATAAACATGAAACAACACCAAATGAACAACACTGACTGAATTACACCAACATGAACAACACCAAACATGAACAACACAACAAGAAACAAACACAATAATGGAACAACACCAACTTGAAACAACACCAACATGAAACAACAAAAACATTGAAGAATACACCAAACATGAACAGCACCAAACTGAACAAACACTGACATGAAATCAACATTGACATGAATATAAACACAAACATGAACACACTGACGGAAACAACGCCAAACATGAACAAACACCAACTGTACAATCACCTACAATTAACATACAACCCAAACATGGTAACACTGGATATGAACAACTCCAACATAGAAACAAAACACCAAACTTGAACAACACAAACATGAAAACAAACCAACTGAAGGAACACCATAACATGAACAGCACCAACATGGAAACAACCACCAACATGAACCACCCATCATGAACAACACTGGTACATGAACAACACCAACATGAAAACCACTGACATTGAAACAACACCACTGACTTGATCAACACCCAAAATGTACAACACAAACATGAACCAACACTGACATGAACAACACCAACATAAGATCAAACTACAACATGAAAACACCACCCCCTAAAACTGACCTTGAAACCAACACCAACCTTGTAAACAACATGACATGAAACAACACCAACATGAACCAACACCAACATGAACAACTACAACTGAACAGCACCAAACATGAACAACACACAAACATGAACCAACACCAAAAATGAAACAACACCAAAAATGGTACTGCACAACATGAACAACCACCCAATATCAACTTTGACACTACACCCAACATGGAACAACAAGGGACATGAACAACACTGGTACATGAAACAACCCACTGGAAAAGTAAAAATATTATTTGCTGGAGCAAGACAATAAAAAGTACTCGGGACATTATGGTAATGTTGTATCTTATTTACTTTATAAAAATTATTTTTTTTCAGTGGTTGATTCATGCTCTGGACCAGCATTCCCCAACTTTATTTAACCGAATTTTGTTGAATTCTATTCTCTGGGACTGATAATATCCATTCTTGAAGTTGTATATTGTTTACCCCCACATACCACCACCACATTGGACCTTGTACAGTCCATACATCCACTTATCAATGGAAAAGTAATATATTATTCTTGGTACAATGGTGTTATTCACAATATGCATAACAACCACTGTGGATAGAATCGCTCCGAGAAATACGAATGTGCTGGGAAGTTCACTATTTGCTCACACTGGTTATTTTTGGCATATTACTGGTGTGTTTATAGTTATTGTTACATAAACATAAACTTAACTAATATAAACATAATATTACGATAAGAAAAAGGAAGAGAAAGAAACTTGGTTGTGGGACTGGTTTGTGTCATCGGGAGTAAGATTTTAGAAGGCAGGTTTGTTCACCAGGATAAGATTCTTTGGTTGGATGGTTGTGAATTCATCGGGAGTAAAGCAGGTTTGTTCTCCAGGAAGCAAGATACTTGTGGTATGGTTTGGGATTCATCGGGATATTAATCGCAGGTTTGTTTCCCAGGAAGAAAATTGGTGGACAGGTTGTGATATTCGGGAGATAATGCGGTTTGTCAACAGGATAGATACTGGTTGGACTGGTTGTGTTCATCGGGAAGATAAAGAGGTTTGTTCACCAGGAAAAGAATCTTGGTGGGACTGGTTGTGATCCATCGGGAGATAAAGCAGGTTGTTAACCAGGTAGAAACTTGGTGGAATGGTTGTGCATCATCGGGGAAGATAATGCAGGTTTGTTTCACCAGGAAGATGAAACTTGGTGGACGGTTGGTGATCTATCGGGGAGATAAAAGGCTGGTTTGCATTGCACCTGATGAAGTAAAGAAGAGAAAACTATTGGTGTGGGAACTGGTTGTGACAATTCGGGGAGATTAAACGCGCAGGTCTTGTTAACATGGGAAGAAACTAAACTTGGTTGGAATGGTTTGATGATATTCTGGAGATTAAAGCAGGTCTGGTCAACCAGGAAAGAAAGAAACTTGGTGGTGGACTGGGGTTGCGATTATCGGGAGGATTAAAGGCAGGGGTTTTGTTCACCAGGATGAGATGTAAATTGGTGGCGGAAGGGTTGTGTAATAATCGGGGGTGTTATAAGCAGAGTTTGGTTCTCCAGCGATAAGAATCTTTGGTGGGACGGGTTGGGATCATCGGGAAGATTGAATTATTGATGGTTTGTTAATACAGGTTCAAGTCTTCCTGGTTGGGTGTGTGGACTTTATTTTTTTGGGCTTTTTTGTGGGGGTGATTGTGTTCTTTATGGGGTTTCAATTAGTGTTGGTCGGGTTATCAGGGTAAGTATATTAGTTGGGTTTCTCCCATTTTCGTAGGGCGGCACGTTGCTGCTCACTCTCTTGTTTTTTCTTTGATATACACATATTTCTTCTTTGCATACACAACTATTTCTCTTTGATTACACATCTATTTAATCTGTGTTACACACTACTTCGCCTTTCTACAAAACCACACACACACACAACATCACACACACCACACCACAACACCTAAACACACACACAATCACACAACACACTCACAAACCCACCACACACACAACACCACACACACACACACTCCACACACACAAAACACACAAACCACACACATAACACACACACACAATCAACATTTCAATTGCGCTGCTACAGACATAAAAAAAATATTTCTGGAATTTAATTATTAAATGAGAGGAAAGTCTCTCTGTGTGTGGATATTAAACTTGACATGACGGGGGATCATTAGACAGGTTAGATCAGTCATCTGTGTGTTGGTATATCTTCGATATGACGGGGGAGGGAAATCCTAGCCGGTTAGAAGTCATTCTGTTGTGTGTATTATAACCTTGGGTCTGACGGGGACTCCTAGCCAGGTCAGTAAGTTTCATCAGTGTGTTGTAATAACCTTGACATGTCGGGGGATTCCTTAGCCAGGTTAGAAAAGTCATCTGTTGTGTGTGTATATCTCGATATTGACGGGACTCCTAGGCCAGGTTAGAAAGTCTTCTGTGTGTGTATTACTCTTGACTTGACGGGACTCCTAGACTGGTCAGAAGGAAAGTTCCACTTCTGCTGTGTGTAATAACCTTGACATGTAAGGGACTCTAGCACAGGTTTAGAAGTCCATCTGTGTGGCTGCTTATAATCCTTCGATATGGGGACGGGGACTCCTAGCCAGGTTTAGGAATGTCTTCTGTGTGTGTATAAACTCGATATTGACGGGGAAAGCCTAGAATGTTAGTAAGGTCATCTGTGTGTGTATAACCTCGATATGACGGGGACTCCTAGTCAGATTAGATAGTATCTGTGGCAGTATAACAACTCGATATGAAGGGAATCCATATGGACAGGTTAGAAAGTTTCCATTTCTGTGTTGGTATAACATGATAGACGGGACTCTAGCCTAGGTTAGCGGAAAGTATTCTGTGTGTGTAGAACCATTGATTTGTCGGGACTCCTAGCCAGGTTAGGGAAAGTCATTATGTGTGTGTATATAACCTTGACATCGACGGGGGGGACTCATAGCCAGGTTTAGAAAGTCATCTGTTGTGTAGATGTATAACCTTTGACATGACGGACTCATAGCCAGGTTAGAAGCAAAGTCACATTTCTGTTGTGTGTGTAACCTTGACATTGGACGGGATCCTAGCCATGGTAGAAAGGATCTGTTTGTGTATTACCTTGCACGTCGGGACTTCCTAGCCCGGTAGAAGGGAATAGAAGTCATCTGTGTGTGGACAACCCTTTGGGACATGTCGGGACTCCTATCCAGGTTTAGACAAAAAGCATTTGTGTGTGTATAACCTTGACATGGTAGGGACTTCATTAGCCAAGGTTAGTGAAAGTCATCTGTGTGTGTGTATAACCTTGATTATAACGGGAGGAATCCTAGCAGGTTATGGAAAGTAATCTGTGTGTTGGGATAACCTTGAATATGACGGGACTCCTTGCCTGGTTAAGAAATATGAAAGTCATCTGTGCGTTGGTAATAAACTTGATCAAAGAGGGGAACTCGTAGCAAGATTAGTAGTTCATCTGTGTGTGTATAACCTACGATTTGGAAGGGGTCTCCTAGCCTGTGTTAGAAAGTCAACTGTGTTGTGTTTTTATATCCTTGATTACAGTCGGGACTCTAGCCAAGGTTTTTAGTTAGGAAAGTAAAGAATGTCATCTGTTTGTGTATAACCTCAGATATGGACGGGACTCCTAGCCAGGTTAGGTAGTAAGTCATCTGTGTGTGTATAACATCGATATGACGGCGACTAATTGACGGTTAGAAAGTCATCCGTTGTGAGTATAACCTCGATATGACGGGACTCCTAGACAGGTTAGAAAGTCTTCGTGTGTGTATAACCTCGATTTTGGGACGGGGATCCTAGGACAGGTTGAAAGTCATCTGTGTGTTGTTAAACTCGATATGAAGGGGGGACTTCTAGCAAGGTTAGAAAGTCATCTGTGTGTGTATAAACCTTGACATGTCGGGACTCCTAGCCAGGGGTTAGAGAAAAGTCATCTGTGTTGTGTAGAACCTTGATTTGACGGGACTCCTCGCAGGGTTAGAAAGTCATCTGTTTGTGTGTGTTATAAATTGACATGACGGGACTCCAGGCAAGGTTAGGGAAAAGAAAGATAGAATTTATATGTGTGTGTATAAACCTTGACATGGACGGGACTTTCCTAGGCTGGTTAGATAAGAGGAAAGTCATTCTGTGTGTTGTATAACCTTGGGACATGACGGGACATCTAAGCCTAGGTAGAAAGTAATCTGTGTGTTGTATAAACTTGACACTGACGGGACTCCTTGGCCAGGTGTAGAAAGTCCCATCTGTGTGGTTATAAACCTCGATATGACGGGGACTCTAGCCAGGTTAGAAAGTCTGTATCTGTGTTGTATAGAACCCTTGGAATGTCGGGACTCTAGCACAGGTTAGAAAAGTCATCTGTGTGTTGTATAACCTTTGGAATGCGGGGACTCCTAGCCAGGTTTTAAAAAAGTCTTCTGTGTATTGTGTTGTGTATAACCTTGACATGGGACGGGACTCCTTGCCAGGTTAGGTTGAAGGAAAGTCATCTGTGTGTGTGTATAACACTTGAATGTCGGGACCTCCTAGCCAGGTTTAAAAAATGTTATCTGTGATGTGTGTATACCGTGTCATGACAGGATCCTATGGCCAGGTTAGGAATCGATACCTGTGACAAGGAGTTCTCTATAACGTTCGTCCATCCAAGTACTGGTTACTAGTTGAAATCTGGAACATTATTTTTTTTTTATTTTTGTTCCTCATGTCTAATATACATTTTTCAATTATGTATTCGAAATATTAAGTGTATTGTTAGCGTTTTCATGGTGGTAGAAAATTAGTGTCGTTGTGTGAACATTTGTGTTCCCTGAACGATTCTTGTATAGTTATCGTTGGTTTCTTGTTGTTGATCTTTTTTTGGAATGGTTTCATGTGGTTCTCAAGCTCCAACACTCTTCTATTCACTCTAATTTCTGGATTTCCACATACTAATCTTTTAACACAACCAATCAACCTAAGAAGCAAGATATAGTGCAACACAACACAACCACCATATCATCGGTATCTAAAACATAAACAAGTATATTTTTATTCAAACAAATGCCAGATATCCCTCCTTTCGGTATTTCTAGTATATAAAACAATATTTTACACACGACCTACAACATCACACTTATTCCTCTACGATTACAACCTCACCCACCTCACACACACACACACACACACTCACACACACACACACACACTCCCACTTTGGAACCCACACCTAGCCAAGCTAGGGTAAACAGACTAGTTCCGGAGTAAGGGGACCATTTAATGCGAATGAGTGGAATCGACCTGACGACACTGGAGGACAGGAGGTAATAGGGATCATATGTTATTGACTTATAGAATGCTGAGAGGAATTGACAAAATGGAACCATAGACAGAATGTTTCCGAGGATGGGGACACAGCAACAAGTGGTCACAACTGGAAGCTGAAGACTCAGATGAATCACAGGGGTGTTAAGAAATATTTTCTTCAGTGACAGAAGCTTCAGTAGTGGAAATAGTCTGGGAAAAGTGATTTGTAGTGGTTGTCACCAACACAACACTGGGAGAAAAAAATGGAATAAAAAAATCGGCCGCTCCTTCTCTTTATGACAGACTTATTAAAAAGAGTACAAAAAAGTGTTTGGGGACTCGCCCGATTCCAATAATGATCTATTCTGTCATGTCCAGAGTAGATTTTGGGGTCATCCGATGACTGGCCTTTTGCCAAAAGTGTTATTCTACTTCTAGCCTTCCACAAACGTACTCGTACTCTTGTTGAAGCCATCCCTTATACACAGTTTTCCTTTCATGAATCTTAATGCTGTTTTGTCTCTGTTAGATGTCTTCCTTTCTTCTTAACATTGTGTTGAAAATGTTCCAAACATCAGAAACACTTCGTGACTTGACACTTGATCCTTTCTCTCTCCCTACCTTTTCTCCTTTCATAATTTTCATATTCTTTTTGTCATTTTTCTCCAGTGTGCTCTTGGCTCCATCAGTTTCCCCACTATCCAAGCGTTTTTTCGCCTACCACTAGTGGCTTCTAAAGCTCTTACTTGCAGTTGCTCTTCTCTTAGTGGGTCCTAAGCTCTCCTGCAGTGATACTTTTTTTGTCCTTCAGATGTTCCCACTTCTAACTTGTTACTTCGGACTATACTCCTGTTCTTTATTTTCGTTTCTATTTTCTACTACTACTTTGTTCTCCCTTCATCCCTTTCTCTTGTGGCCACAAAATTACTCCCACTTTCTTTAATACATCCATTCATTACAACTTTCCACTATTTCCCCTTTCCTCACTCTTTCTCCCGTCGCTGTTCTCCTCCACCTATATATTAAACTCACTCTCTTCTTAAGTTTTTCTTCTTCTTGCTATTTGGGTTTTTTTTTTTTTGCTGTATGGTTGAGTTATATGCCACTGGTGTCTGTAGTGTCTGCAGTGTCTGTTGGTCTGCGTGTTACAGTGGGTCGCTGTGTTTACAGTGTCTCAGTGCGACTAGCCGTTACAGTGTCTGCCAGTGTCTTACGTGTCTGCAGTTGTCTACGTGTCTACAGTATTTAATGTAGTGATGAGAATTAGTGAAGTTCAGTTAATAAATTGTTCGGAGATTGATCATTCGTCCTCAAGGAAATTCCACATACTTTGAGATTGAAGGGCTACGAATTATTGAAAAGCAGTATGATTATAATCACTCGGTTTGTTGTGGTGAGTGTGGGTTTGTGAGTAGATGTTGAGTTGGTGCTGATGGGTTGGTCAGGTGGTAACAGGTGAGTCTTTTTATTTAGTTGCGTTATCGATGTGAGTGTGGGAGTGCCTGGAATATTTCTTCAAACGTTGTCCTCGAAAACAGCAACAAACCTATTGGTCTATGCCGGGTAGGTCTTTCTCAATCCATCTTTTCAGCAAATCAACTCATCTCCCCCTGTCCCTCTACTCGTCCAATATGCTTCACCTATTATACTCACATAGTCTCTGCTCAGGTGTTAATGTGTTGGTGTCTTGGTAAGTCCCACTGTGTGGGTTGTTACACTTAACATTAAATGTCAGTAAAATATTACCTTCTCATGTGGGGAATTCAGGCATAACAATTTAGACAGAGTTTGGGATGGAAATAAATTCTAGTTAAATCTCAGTTTAATGACAGTAATTCATTAGATATTATAAAATGTCAGGCATGTACTTATTCTTGTGCTGTTTTTACTGATAAGAATAAGAAGTATTATACAACAGGGGGGAATCTTATACCGTATTTATCCAGTATATGATGTCTTATAGATTTGTTTACACAAAGAGACACTTTTATTATCAGATTAATTTAAACATATTTACTCAAATCTTCTTCTCTATTTAATTAACTAGTTTTATAACTAGAGGAATCAGACAGACTACAAGGTTGCCCAGTCATATAATATGGTGAGGAAGAGCAATTTATATACAACTGTCTAATATGGACCCTGTGAAGGTATAATGTTAAATTGTCGGGCTGGTAAAATTCATCTGTGCATGGACGTAAAACCTAGCTTGGACGTGGGTGTAGGTCAACGTACCACCAACCGGCAAATACATCCATTAACCAAAAATTATACAAGGTGGGGGGAGGGGGGGAGGGGTTTAAAACAGAAATAAACGATGTTTTAGCCATAATTTTGGACAAGATCTTGGATTATTTTATATTAATCGAGTCCTTTACAAAAAAGGGGGACATTATTAAAACTACACATATACAGCCAGATATAATTACATTGCAGTTCACATTCACTGAAATAATTGTACAATCCAAGTATACATTAAATACCAAAGGACGGTTCATTTCCAAATTGAGCTAATAAAAGAAATAAACGAAGGTGTATTTATTGACGGCGCACAGTGGGCGGAAACGTCGTCATATAAAAAAAATCGCATATATTGCTATGCGGTGGGTTTTAATTTTACATATGGGTACGGTTTGTTTTGCATGGAGCTCTATGTTCTTGGTTTTAGGAGTATTTTATTTTGGTTATTGTAGTTCTTTTATTTAAATGGTTGTACAAATAAACTTATTTTAGGCAAATACAACTCGCTAACCCCTTCTCTCCATAAAGAAAAAAAATAAACACAAACAGCTACAAACGGTAATATAAAATAATAAAAAGAAGGTTAGGAAGGTGGTGGTCAAGTTAATCATCAGGTGGTTTAATGTTGTTATTTATGCCTCATTACAGACTGTTGTCTTATTTGGCGCTTTGTCATTTATCACACACAGCAATTCCCACTTTATTTTCAGATATATGTTGTTTTTTCTTTAGCTGAGATCTCAGGGCACCACACATGTGGCATATAAAAAAAATTTAAAGTTTGATACTTTGTCAACGTTCTAAGTTTAGTTCCTGGGTTAACAGACCCAGCAATCAGTGGCGTCTGTACGCTCACTCTCAGTTACCTCTATCAGGATTTCTGAAGGAAACCTTTTAAGTCTTTTTCTCACGTTACAAAATATAATGGAGTTTTCTCTCTGAACGGCCGCTCCAATTTGTAAATGGTGAGTATTTACGGACAAGAGACATTAACCATCTATGTATTACCCATTTGTTTAGACTGTGTTTGCAATCATACGTGTATACTATAGTAAAATTGTTAGGTTCAGATTCCGTAACCAAACAGAATCTCTATTCTGATATATTTACAAAACGAGGTTCACTCGATAACGATTTGGAGTGATGTCACTGGAGTCTTAGGATAACGGAGTTGAGTGTTGTAATTGATTCTTAACGGACGAGTGATGTCACTGTGTCTTAGTATCTATGAGTGATGTTCACTGATATAGTCTTAAATAAAAACGATGAGCTGACTGTCACTGTGTCTTTGCATAACGATGAGTGTTGTTCACTGAAGTCTTAGTTAGTGGGCATGATGGAGTCTTTGTTAAATAGATGTTGTAATGTCACTTATGTATTTTTTTGAAACAAAAGTGAAGGACTGAAGTTATGGAGCTAGTGTACCTTGATGATATCTATGTAATTAAAGGATAATTATTATAATTACTATAATATTTTTTTCATGTACTGACCTAGCTTGACGATTACTGACATACTCGATAGAAAAACAATTACTATATTGAACAGGATCGATTCTCCGATTTAAATTAATTTATTATTTCATTTTAATTTTTATTTTTCTTATTTGTTTGGTATTAGTGGAGCCGCCACGTTTTTGAGGATTTACACCGAGCGTTCAGCGTGTCCGTCTGTGTCCCTCATACATTGATATTGCCACTCTATAGTATCTCCAGGTACATGTATCCCAGGCAGTCCATCAGTGTCACCTCATAGTTTTAGTCTCCTTCCCCACTCACTGTCCTTTACACTGTCATCATTTCCCAGGGTTCTTGTGTTCATAGAATGGTCAACATCTGTTGTCCCATACAGACTATTCTCTCTTCATACAAACTTCCTGTCATATATATTCCTTACTCCCAGGTTATTTGTGTTTTAGGAGGTTCCACATGTGTCCCTCAGATAATTCCTCCCTTCACCCACTTCCGTCCTTATTTGTCCTACCTTCCCCCAGGTTCTTGTGTCCAGGAGTCAAATTTTTGGTCCCCCTCATAGTACATTCTCTTTTCCTCACTTCTTATTCCTATACTTTTCCGATCCATCCCCAGGTTAATTCATGTGTCCTGGTGTCCATCTGTGGTTGCCCCCTCAGATTTTCTCCTTTCCCCACTTCCTGTCCTAATACTAACCACCATTACGTCCCAGGTTCATGTGTCCTGAGTCTTCTGTGTCCCCTCAGATATTCTCCCTTACGCAGAATTCCATGTCTTATCCGATCATAACCTTCCCAAGGTTAAGGTATCCAGGAGTCCAATCACGGTGTCCCCTCAGATATGCTACCTTCACCATTTTCTGTCCTATACTTTCCTTACCTTCCCCAGGTTATGTGTCCAAAGGAGGTCCATCTGGGTATCCCTCTGATATTCTACACCTTCACCAACTTCACAGTCCTTCATTAAATCCTTCTGTCCAGGGTTCTTGTGTTCCAGGAGCAGTCCTTCTGGGTCCCTTCCATCACTTCCTGTGTTCGTCAGAAGAATACTATCCTTACCTTCCCCAGGTAATGTGTGTTCCTTCTCACTTCCTATCCTACACTCTAAAGTTCTCGGCTATTTGATATAATCCTTCCCCAACTTGTGTCCTCTCAGATATCCTTGGCCATTCCCCACTTTCTGTACTATTACCTTTCTACCTTCCCCAGGTTCAGTGTCCATTCTTGTGTCCCTTCAGATATTCTCCCTTCTCCACTTCTGTTTATTCCATCCTACCCTTTCCCCTGGTTTAATTGTGTCTAAAATCCATTCTGTGCCCACTCAGATATTCTCCCTTCCCCACTTACTGTCCTATTCACTATCCTACCTCCCTCAGGTTCAGTGTCCTGGAGGTCCCATCTGTGTCCCCTCCAGATATTCTTCCTTCCACACTTCAGGTCCTTTATACTGTCCTACCTTCCCAGGTTCATTGTACAGGAGTCCATCTGTGTCCCTAAGATTTATTCTTTTACCTTCCCCCCAACTTCCTGTCTATTCTATCCCTTCCTTCCCCAGGTTCAAGTGTCAGGGTCCATCTGTGTCCCTCAGAAATTCTCCCTTACCACTTCTGTTCCATTCTATTCTACCTTCCCCGGTTCATGTGTCCAGGAGGTCCATTGTGTCCCTCCTGATTTCTCCTTCACCCACTTCATTGGTCCTATTTACCTATCCCTACCTTCCTCAGGTTTCATGCGGTCCAGGAGTCCATCTGTTGTCCCCTCAGATTTTCGCCCTTCCCCCACTTCCTTCCTTTTACTGTCCTAACACCTTCCCCAGGTTCATGTGTCCTGGAAGTCAATCTGTCCCTCCAGGATATTCTCCATTCCCACTTCACTGTCCTTATTCTATACTACCTTCCCCAGGGGGTCATGGGTCCAGGAAGAGGCCTTCTGTGTCCCTCTCCCAGACATTACTTCCCTTCCCCACTTCTGTCATACATCTAATCATACCTTCCCAGGTTCTTGTTGTCCAGGGAATTCTTCCGTGGGCCCCGGATGCTCTTCCTTACTCTGAAGCCTGGGGAAAACTCTTTTCGTATTTTTTAATGCCTAACCCAAAGTCCCAACCCCCAAAGAATCAGCAGTCCCAACCAAAGTCCTTGGTTCCAAGTGTTCATCCATAACCCTTCACCACTCCCCAGATCGTCAGCATAGTCCCTCCGCAGATCGTGGTTCCTGTTCACAACCCTTCTTCACCTCTCAGAGGTCAGCAAGTCTCCCTCCCTGGTCGTAGTTTCCAAGTGTTCATCCATACACCCTTCACCCACTTCCCTGGTGGTCAGGCAAGTTTTTAGCCTGGCCTTTGAAGCACTGTCCATTTACGATATTACTAACAACAAGTGGTATTAATGTCCAGTATTCACGAGGAAGATGGGTTTATTACAGGAGGGACAACAAGAAAATCTGCGCTCTGAATACACATCCTCCTGAACAGACCCGGAACGTCGACTACATGGACTAGAGAGGATCTCTTTCACAGTTAGTCCACCAAGAACTGGTTATAGTGAAAAATTCTGGAAAATATAATTTATATTTAATATTGTACTATGTCAATTATTACATTATTCCCATTATGTTTTCGATTGGTGTATTTGTTTAGCGTTTTTCATGTGAGTAAATTGTTGAGTTGTGGAAACTTTGTTGTTTCCCTTGCACGATAATTGTTAATAGTTTTCGTTTTTTTTTTGTTGGTTGAATCTTTTTTGCTGGGCTTTACACTGTGGTTCTCAAGCGCACCCACAATCTTCTATTCACTAAATTTAGGGATTTTCCACTAACAAATCTATACACACCACATCTTAATACAGTAGCACGTAATAGAGCAACACCGCACCAAAACACATCATCGGTTTACCTAACATTCACGTATATTTTATTCAAAACAATGCTCTATTATTCCCCTCCTCCTTCGGTAGTTTTGTATATAAACTAATACATCGCACCTACACTCACACTTCTTCATCTACGCAAACACAACACACACTACACTCACACTCACACCAACACACACTCACACACACAACACACACACACACACACACACACACACACACACTATCAAACACTCACACAACACACACACCAAACACACTCACGGGGGACACCACCTGGAAAGATTGGTCTTGTCAGGGACCACGGAGGTTCTGGCTGTTATTATTTTCATCGTCATATTAAACTTTTTAGTTTCCTTGTTATACGTTAATTTAGTCCAAATACTTCCCCCCCACACTGCCCTAAATGTATTTCCTAAGTGTAGTCTCGTATGTGCGGGTTATTTATGTTTGTATTAATGTTTAGGTTTTTAAATATATACATGATATTTATGAATATTTGGAGCATCTCTATACATAATGAACTTCCAATATCAGGTGCTATTTCAATCACAAAGATCCAACATTTCAGTTCACTATGATGAATGAACACATTTAAGACCAAAATTCATGTTTCACTATGATGAGTGGAACAATTACTAGGAACAACATTTCAAGGTTCACTATGATGAGTGATACCACACTACAAGAACAACATTTCATGGTCAATTTGATGAAATGAACAATCATCTAAGAACAACTTTCATGTTCACACTAATGATGAATGTTCACATAACAAGAAACAACTTTCTGTTCACTTTGTTGAATGTTAACACATACATGATACATTCAATGTTCACTATGAATGACCAGATACAATTAAAGAACAACTCACATGTTCACTATGATGAATGGAACATTACAATGAACAATCATCTTGTTTCACTTATGATGATTGGGAAAAAAATTTCAAGGAACAACATCATGTTCACACTTTAGATGATTGATAACACATTACTAGAATCATACTTTTTTTTCAATATGATGTAATGAACTCATACAAGAACAAACATTCAATGTTCACTTGCATGAAATGTAAACAACAAAAATCTAATAATGATTTTCTTCTTTACATTGTACAGTCAGTGTTGCACATGAACAAAAACCGACATGATCAGGCACTTGACATCATGGAACAAATTCACGGTCATGAAAAACTCTGATATGTATACAATCACCAGGACTTGTTTAACACTGTCATGATCATCTACCGTCATGAACCAACACTAAACAGGAACATAACAACGATATGTTCAAACACTAACAATGAATCAAACACACAACATGGAATAAAACACTGGACCATGAAACAAACACTGCACATGAACAACATGACGATGAACAAACAACTGGAACATGGCACAACACTGACATGGAAATCAACCAACACATGAATAAAACACTGACTCATTGAACAACACCAACCATGACCAATCTTCGTTCAGTACAACAATCACCCACACATGAACAAAAACTGGTACATGAACAACACCAACTGAACAACACTGCGTTACTTGGAATCAACACCAACACGGAACAAACATGGTACATGAACTCAACACCAACCATGAACAACTACCAAATGA
This sequence comes from Cherax quadricarinatus, assembly GCF_026875155.1. Taxonomy (NCBI): domain Eukaryota; kingdom Metazoa; phylum Arthropoda; class Malacostraca; order Decapoda; family Parastacidae; genus Cherax; species Cherax quadricarinatus. Next base: position 16,238,287 of record NC_069498.1, read on the forward strand.
AAAACAATCTCAACATGAACAACACCACATGAAACAATCACAACATGAACAACACTGACATGACATGAACAACACACATGAAACCAACACTGACTTGAACAACTCAACATGGAACATCACCAACATGAACAAACACCAAATGAACAACACCACATGAAACCAACAACACAAACATGAACAACACCAACATGAACAACACCACATGAACAAAACACCAAAACATGTAACAACCCACTGACTTGAACAACACCCATCACTTGAACAATCATGAACATGATCAAACACTCAACATGAACACACCAACATGACAACCACCAACATGAAAAACACTGACATGAACAACACCCAACATGAACACACCAACATGAACAACACCACATGAACAAACCCAAACATGAACAACATGGTACATGAAAAAAAAACACAGGTACATGAAACACACCAACATGAACAAAACCCAAAACATGAATACAACACTGGTACTTGAACAACACTGGTACATGTACAACACACCAAACAGGAAACCAACATCTGGACATGAACAACATGACCATGGGGAAACAACACCAACATTGAACAAAACCAAAACCATGAACAACAACAACATGAAAACACTGGACATGAACAAACACCAACATGAACAACCACGACATGAACAAAACACCAAACATGAACAACACCAACTTGAAAACAACAACCCAACATGAAACAACACTGACATGAACAACACTGACATGATACACAACAAACCAAACATGAAACCAACACTGACATGACAACATGACATGAACAACCCACCAACCCATGAACTACATGACATGAACACCACCAACATGAAACAACTCTGGATCATGATACACACAACATGTACTTCTCCAAATGAACACACCAACAGGAGGTAACACAACACCAACATGAACAACACAACTGAACAACACCAACTCATGAACAGCACCAACTTGTAAACCACAACATGAACAACACCAACATGAAAAACTGGTACAGGAACAACACTGGTACAATGAACAACACTGGTTCTTGAACAACACCAACATCCAACAACTGACATGAATACAACCAATGACATGAACAACACCAAACATGAAAAACACTGACATTGGGATCATCACTGACTTGAACTCTCCAACATGATAACAACACTGACATGAACAACATGTCCCATGAACAAACACCAACATGAAGGGAACAACACCTGACAATGACAACAACACCACATGAAACAACACCAAACATTGAAACAACACCACATGGAACAACACCAATATGAACAACACCAACCATGAACAACAAAAAAAATAAAAAAAAAAAAACTTGGTACATGATTAACAACAGGTTACATGTGTACAACCACTTGGTACATGAAACAACACCAACATGAACAACACTGTTCATGAAAACAACACATGACAGGAACAACACCCAACATGAACAACACCAACATGAACAACATTACATTGAAACAACTCCAACATGACAAATCAACTGACATGGACAATCACTGGACATGGAATAAACACCCAACCATGAACCAACACTGACATGAACAAACTGACATGAAACAACAACTGGTACATGAACATACACTGGTACATGAACATACACTGGTACATGAACAACACTGTACAAGAACTACCCACTGGTATGAACAATACACTGGTACAATGTTACAACACTGGTTCATGAAACAACATGGTACATGAACAACATGGTACATGAAACAACCACCCAAAATGGAACAACACTGTCCATGATACAACCATGAAATGAATTTACACCACATGAAACAACCACTGGACATGTACAAACACTGACATGAACAACGCACCAACATGAAAACAACACCAACATGAAGGAACAACAACACATGAACAGCACCCAACATGAACAACACCAACATGATACAACACCAACATGAACATCACACAACATGAACAAAACACCAACATGAACAGCGCCAACATGAACAAACAACCAACATTGAAAACCAACACCAACATGAACAACACCAACATGAAAGAACACCAACATGAACAGCACCCAACCATTGAACCAACCACCAACATGAAAAACAACACTCTGACATGAAAAACAACCTGACATTGGAACTACACCAACATGAAAAATCACCAACATGTACACCCCAAATGAAAACACACCAACATGGAACCACCACCAAACATGAAACGCACCAACTGAACAAACACCAAATGAACAACACTGACATGAACATCACCATAAACATGAAACAACACCAAATGAACAACACTGACTGAATTACACCAACATGAACAACACCAAACATGAACAACACAACAAGAAACAAACACAATAATGGAACAACACCAACTTGAAACAACACCAACATGAAACAACAAAAACATTGAAGAATACACCAAACATGAACAGCACCAAACTGAACAAACACTGACATGAAATCAACATTGACATGAATATAAACACAAACATGAACACACTGACGGAAACAACGCCAAACATGAACAAACACCAACTGTACAATCACCTACAATTAACATACAACCCAAACATGGTAACACTGGATATGAACAACTCCAACATAGAAACAAAACACCAAACTTGAACAACACAAACATGAAAACAAACCAACTGAAGGAACACCATAACATGAACAGCACCAACATGGAAACAACCACCAACATGAACCACCCATCATGAACAACACTGGTACATGAACAACACCAACATGAAAACCACTGACATTGAAACAACACCACTGACTTGATCAACACCCAAAATGTACAACACAAACATGAACCAACACTGACATGAACAACACCAACATAAGATCAAACTACAACATGAAAACACCACCCCCTAAAACTGACCTTGAAACCAACACCAACCTTGTAAACAACATGACATGAAACAACACCAACATGAACCAACACCAACATGAACAACTACAACTGAACAGCACCAAACATGAACAACACACAAACATGAACCAACACCAAAAATGAAACAACACCAAAAATGGTACTGCACAACATGAACAACCACCCAATATCAACTTTGACACTACACCCAACATGGAACAACAAGGGACATGAACAACACTGGTACATGAAACAACCCACTGGAAAAGTAAAAATATTATTTGCTGGAGCAAGACAATAAAAAGTACTCGGGACATTATGGTAATGTTGTATCTTATTTACTTTATAAAAATTATTTTTTTTCAGTGGTTGATTCATGCTCTGGACCAGCATTCCCCAACTTTATTTAACCGAATTTTGTTGAATTCTATTCTCTGGGACTGATAATATCCATTCTTGAAGTTGTATATTGTTTACCCCCACATACCACCACCACATTGGACCTTGTACAGTCCATACATCCACTTATCAATGGAAAAGTAATATATTATTCTTGGTACAATGGTGTTATTCACAATATGCATAACAACCACTGTGGATAGAATCGCTCCGAGAAATACGAATGTGCTGGGAAGTTCACTATTTGCTCACACTGGTTATTTTTGGCATATTACTGGTGTGTTTATAGTTATTGTTACATAAACATAAACTTAACTAATATAAACATAATATTACGATAAGAAAAAGGAAGAGAAAGAAACTTGGTTGTGGGACTGGTTTGTGTCATCGGGAGTAAGATTTTAGAAGGCAGGTTTGTTCACCAGGATAAGATTCTTTGGTTGGATGGTTGTGAATTCATCGGGAGTAAAGCAGGTTTGTTCTCCAGGAAGCAAGATACTTGTGGTATGGTTTGGGATTCATCGGGATATTAATCGCAGGTTTGTTTCCCAGGAAGAAAATTGGTGGACAGGTTGTGATATTCGGGAGATAATGCGGTTTGTCAACAGGATAGATACTGGTTGGACTGGTTGTGTTCATCGGGAAGATAAAGAGGTTTGTTCACCAGGAAAAGAATCTTGGTGGGACTGGTTGTGATCCATCGGGAGATAAAGCAGGTTGTTAACCAGGTAGAAACTTGGTGGAATGGTTGTGCATCATCGGGGAAGATAATGCAGGTTTGTTTCACCAGGAAGATGAAACTTGGTGGACGGTTGGTGATCTATCGGGGAGATAAAAGGCTGGTTTGCATTGCACCTGATGAAGTAAAGAAGAGAAAACTATTGGTGTGGGAACTGGTTGTGACAATTCGGGGAGATTAAACGCGCAGGTCTTGTTAACATGGGAAGAAACTAAACTTGGTTGGAATGGTTTGATGATATTCTGGAGATTAAAGCAGGTCTGGTCAACCAGGAAAGAAAGAAACTTGGTGGTGGACTGGGGTTGCGATTATCGGGAGGATTAAAGGCAGGGGTTTTGTTCACCAGGATGAGATGTAAATTGGTGGCGGAAGGGTTGTGTAATAATCGGGGGTGTTATAAGCAGAGTTTGGTTCTCCAGCGATAAGAATCTTTGGTGGGACGGGTTGGGATCATCGGGAAGATTGAATTATTGATGGTTTGTTAATACAGGTTCAAGTCTTCCTGGTTGGGTGTGTGGACTTTATTTTTTTGGGCTTTTTTGTGGGGGTGATTGTGTTCTTTATGGGGTTTCAATTAGTGTTGGTCGGGTTATCAGGGTAAGTATATTAGTTGGGTTTCTCCCATTTTCGTAGGGCGGCACGTTGCTGCTCACTCTCTTGTTTTTTCTTTGATATACACATATTTCTTCTTTGCATACACAACTATTTCTCTTTGATTACACATCTATTTAATCTGTGTTACACACTACTTCGCCTTTCTACAAAACCACACACACACACAACATCACACACACCACACCACAACACCTAAACACACACACAATCACACAACACACTCACAAACCCACCACACACACAACACCACACACACACACACTCCACACACACAAAACACACAAACCACACACATAACACACACACACAATCAACATTTCAATTGCGCTGCTACAGACATAAAAAAAATATTTCTGGAATTTAATTATTAAATGAGAGGAAAGTCTCTCTGTGTGTGGATATTAAACTTGACATGACGGGGGATCATTAGACAGGTTAGATCAGTCATCTGTGTGTTGGTATATCTTCGATATGACGGGGGAGGGAAATCCTAGCCGGTTAGAAGTCATTCTGTTGTGTGTATTATAACCTTGGGTCTGACGGGGACTCCTAGCCAGGTCAGTAAGTTTCATCAGTGTGTTGTAATAACCTTGACATGTCGGGGGATTCCTTAGCCAGGTTAGAAAAGTCATCTGTTGTGTGTGTATATCTCGATATTGACGGGACTCCTAGGCCAGGTTAGAAAGTCTTCTGTGTGTGTATTACTCTTGACTTGACGGGACTCCTAGACTGGTCAGAAGGAAAGTTCCACTTCTGCTGTGTGTAATAACCTTGACATGTAAGGGACTCTAGCACAGGTTTAGAAGTCCATCTGTGTGGTTTTTTTTTTTTAAATTTATTTTTTAATTATTTTTTTTTTTTCCCTTTCCATTTAAAAAATCCCTTTTGGGTACATTTTTTCCTCCCCAACCCTCTTTTTAAGTCACTTCTCCTTTTTCTAAAATCCCCTTCTTCTTCCCTTTTTTTTTCTTCCTCCTTCTTTTTCCCCCAATTTTTTCCCCTGTCTTCAATTCTCATTTGTCTTCCATCTCCCCCTTTTCTTCTTTTACTTTTTTTCCCTCCCCCTTCTTCTTTTCCCTTAAAGAAATTTCCACTTTTGTTTCCCCCTTATTTTTCTTTTTTTAAATTTTAATAAAAATTTATAAAAATCTTTAAAAATAAAAAATTTTTAAATTTAATAATTGGGGGTTTTTTTTTTTTTTTTTTCTTTTTTTTTTAAAAGTGTACTTTTTCCCCCTTTTTTGTCTCCCTCTCCCCATCTTTTCATTTTCCCAAAATTTATTTTTTTTTTTTTCCCTGGGGTTTGGTTTTGTTTTTTTTTTGGGGTTTGGTTTTTTGCGGTGTGGTAGAGAGGGGGGAGAGAAAGAAGGGGAATTATTTAATTTACTACTTTGGGAAAAAAAGATAAATAACAAGAAAAAAAAGACAACAGTAAAAAATTAAACAGGTTTCCATACTGAAAAAGTGAAGTTTTCTGTGGACAGTAAATTTTGGGCACCAAAAAAAATGTTTTTAAAATAACTTAAAAAGTTTAAATAATCGAATAAAAAAAATTTAAATTATTGAATGCAATATGAAATATAAATAAATCCCAAATTGTTACTAAGTGGCCAGAGGTTGGTGGGGAAAGGGGGAGTGAGGTCTCTCGTCTGGTAATGTGCGGGTCAAAGGGTGTCCCGGAGGGTGTTTCTGGGGGCGCGATTTTTTTGGTGTCCTCCCCAGTAAAAAATCTAACTGTTTTTCGTTGTTCTTTGGGTTGTTTGTTTGTCCCTTTTGTTGTGTCCTCTCCCTTTGGTTGTTTGTCCCCTTTCCCTTCGGTTGTTGTCCTTCCCCTTTGGTTGTTGTCCTCCCTTCGGTTGTTTTTCCTTTCCTTTTTTCGGTTGTTTGTCCTCTCCCTTTGGTTGTTTCCTTCCCCCCGGTTTTTGTCCCTTTTCCCTTTGGTTGTTGTCCCCTCCTTTTGGGTTGTTCGGTTGTTGTCCTTCCTTTTGGGTTTTTCGGTTGTTTTTCCTTCCTTGGGGTTTTGTTCGGTTGTTTTTCCTCTTTTTGGTTTTTTGTCCTCTTTTTCGGTTTTTGTCCCCCTCCCTTGGTTGTTGTCCCCTCCTTGGTTGTTGTTCTTCCTTTTTGGGTTTTTCCTCTTTTGTTGTTGTCCCCTTTCCCTTGGTTGTTGTTTTTTTTGTTGGTTTTCGGTTTTTTCCTCTCCTTGGTTGTTGTTTCTTGGTTTTGTTCTCCCTTGGTTGTTGTCTTCCCTTGGTTGTTGTCTCTCCCTTGGTTGTTTTCTTTTGTGTTGGGTGTTTTTCTTCCCTTTTGTTGTTTCCTCCCTTGTGTTGTCCGTCTTTTGTTTTGTTGGCTTGTGTTGTTGTCTCTCCTTGTGGTTGTCTTCCCTTTTGTTTTTTCCTTCCCTTTTGTTGTTTCTTCCTTTGTTGTTGCTTTCCCGTGTTGTGTCGGCTTGTGTTGTTGGGCCTCTCATTGGGTTTTGTCCTCTCCTTTGTTTTGTCTTGGCCCTTGTTTGGCCTTCCTTGGTTTTGGGCTTCCTTTGGGTTTT
>NC_069498.1:16248457-16276698 GCF_026875155.1 Cherax quadricarinatus
TCTCCCAAAGATTGCCCCTCGCAGATTTCCCCCCCTAAAACGGGCCCCTTGCTAGCTGCCCCCCCCTAGACGGGGCCCCCTTCCGCTAGATTTCCCCTCATGGGCCCTGCCCCTCGCTAGATCCCCCCCTCCCTAGACGCCTTCCCTAAAACCCCCCCTCCCTAACTCCCCCTCCAAGACCCCCCTTTCCCTAAACTGCCCCCCCCTTTAGACTGCCCCTCGCAGAACTGCCCCCTCCCTTACTGCCCCCCTAGACGGGGCCCCTCGCAAAGATTTCCCCTTTCCCAAGACTCCCCTTTCGCTAGATGCCCCTCCCAAAAGCCCTTCCCCCTTTCCCTTTGACTCCCCCCTTCCCAGACGGGCCCCTCCCCTGGACTGCCCCCCCCTGGGACTCCCCCTCCGAAAGACTCCCCCTTCGCTGGGACTGCCCCCGCTGGCCTTCCTCGCTAGACTGCCCCTCGCTAGACTGCCCCCCCCAGACGGGCCCCCTCGCTAGACTGCCCCCCCCTGGGACTGCCCCCCCCTTAACGCCCCCCCCTTTGACTGCCCCTCGTTTGGGACTGCCCCTCCTTAGACCCCCCCTCCGTAGACTGCCCCTCCCAGATGCCCCTCCCTAAACGGCCCTCCCAGATCCCCCCTCACAAGACGGGCCCCTCCCTAGACGGGCCCCTCGCTAGACTGCCCCTCACGGGATGCCCCCCCCTAGTCTCCCCGCGCTAGACTCCCCCCTCAAAAGACTGCCCCTCCGTAGACTTCCCCCCCACAGACCCCCCCTTTTCCTTAGCGCCCCTCGCTAAAACGGGCCCCTCGCTAGACTGCCCCTCCCCTAGACTGCCCCCACAAACTCCCCCTCCCTAACGGCCCCCCCCCTAGACTTCCCCCCCCTAGAGTCCCCTTTCCCTAGCTGCCCCTCCCTAGATTTTGCCCCCCCTAAAAGGGGCCCCCCCCCTTATTTGGGGCCCCTCGTAGACGCCCCCCCTTTAGACGCCCCCCCCAAGACTCCCCCCTCACTAGACGGGCCCCCCCCTAGACGTCCCCCCCTTTAGACGCCCTCCCTAGATTGCCCCCCCTAGACTCCCCCCTTCCACTAGACTGCCCCTCCCTAGTCGGGCCCCCCTAGATTCCCAAATCCCTTAAAACGCCGCTAACTACCCCTCCCCCTCCCTAGACTGACCCTCGCAATGTCGGCCCCTCCCTAGACTGCCCCCCCATGGACTCCCCCTTCCCTTGACTGCCCCTCGCTAGACGGGCCCCTCGCTAGACTCCCCCTCCTAGTCTGCCCCCCCCTAGACTGCCCCTCCCTAGACTGCCCCTCGCTAGATTTGCCCCTCGCTAATTTGCCCCCCCCTAGCCTCCCCCTCCTAATTTGCCCCCCCCGCTAAAACCCCCCTCCCTAGACTGCCCCTCCCTAGACGCCCCCCCCCTAACGGGGCCCCTCCCTAGACGGGCCCCCCCCTGGGCTGCCCCTCCCTTTCAGCTCCCCCCAAAACTCCCCCTCGCAAAGACTGCCCCCGCTAAACTGCCCCTCCCCTAGACTGCCCCTCCCAAGACTGCCCCCCCCCTAGACTGCCCCTCCCTAGACTGCCCCCCCCAAAAGACAAAACCCTCCCGGGGCTGCCCCTTCCCCTTGACGGGCCCTCCCTAGACTCCCCCTCCCTTTCTGCCCCTCCCAACCCCTCCCTGCCCCTCGCTAGACTGCCCCCCCCTAGACTCCCCCACGCTGGGACGGGCCCCCACTCACAAAAACTGCCCCCCGATTAGTGCCCTCGCTAGACCTGCCCCTTGCTTTGTTTCCCCCCCCGTTAGGATGCCCCCGCTGGGGTGCCCCTCGCTAGAACGCCCCTCGCTAGAGGGGCCCCTCAATAGCCCTCCCCCTCCTAAACTGCCACTCGCTAGACGCCCTCGCTAGGCCCCCTTTGCTAGGTACCCCCGCTAACTGCTCCCCTAGACTGCCCCTCGCTAATGCCCCCCCTAGACTGACCCTCACTAAACGGGTCCCTCGTTATGGGCCCCCTCGCAACTCCCCCTTTGCTTTGCCCCCCCCGAAGGATCCCCCCTCGTTTAAGGCTCCCCCTTTCCCTAGACTCCCCCCCTCGCGGGTTGCCCCTCTCTTGCTGCCCCCTCAGACTGCAGCCCCTTGACTCCCCCCTCGCTAACTCCCCCTCGCTAGTTGGGCCCCTCGCTAGGTGCCCATCGCTAGACACCCGTCGATAATGCCTCTCGCTAGGCTGTCCCTCGTTAGCCCTCCCCCCTCGTTTTGGGGGCCCCTTGGTAGACTGCCCTTCGCTAGACCCCCCCTCGCTAGACCCCCCTCGCTAGATGCCCCTAAATAGCCTCCCCCCTCGCTGGGAATGCTCACCCTTTTGGTTTTGCCCCTGGCTAGACTGCCTTTCTCTAGACTGCCTCTCACAATGCCCCTCAAAAAGACTGCCCCCCCCCTGGAGGGCCCCCTCGCAAGACTCCCCCTCGCGGGACTGCCCCTCCCCTAAAATTGCCCTCGCTAGGTCCCCTCGCTAGACTGCCCTTGGGCTAGATTTCTCCCCACTGGGACTGCCCCCGCTATTGCCCCCCCACTAACTGCCCCTCGCTATACTGCCCCTCGCTAGACTGCCCTCACAAGCTGCCCCTCAGAAAGTCTTCCCCTCGCTGGGACTCCCCCTGGCTAGCCTCCCCCCAAATTTGACTGCCCCTCGCTATACTGCTAAATCCCCAGACGGGGGCCCTGCTTGACTGGCCTTCGCTAAAAGTGCCCCTCGTTTGATGCCCCTCGCTAGAAAACCCCCTCAATAGATTGCCCCCTCGCTATACTGCCCCTCGTAGTCTCCCCCTAGCTAGACACCCCCTTCGTAGACGGGCCCAAATTCACTGGGATTTACCCTCACTAGACTGCCCCTGGCTATACTGCCCTCTCGCTAAACTGCCCCTCGCTCGATTTGCCCTTCGAAAACGTCCGTCGTAAAACTGCCCCTCGCTGGGACGGGGCCCCCTCGCTAAAACGGGCCCCTCGAAGATTTGCCCCTCGCTAGGCGCCACTCGCTGGGACTCCCCCCTCGCAAGACTGCCCCTCGCTAGCCGTCCCTCGCTGGGAACTCCCCCCCAAAAAAAGGCCCCTCGCTAGTCTCCCCCTCAATAGACGCCCCTCTTAGATTTCCCCCTTTCTTTTTAGATTTTCCCTATTTGACCCCCCTGCAAAGGACTGCCCTTCGTTTAGACTGCTCATCGTTAGGCTGCCCGGTGGGACTGCCTCTCGCTAGCTCCCCCTCAATAGAAAAGCCCCCTCTTTTAAAACTGCCCCCGTTGGGACTCCCCCTAATTTTTACACCCCTCGCTAAAACGGGCCCTTTCGCTAGACTGCTCACGTTAGGGCCTCCCCCTGGTAGACTCCCTCTCAAAGATTTTTCCCCTCGCTATACGCCTCTCATTAGACTGCCCCTCGCTATACTGCCCCTCCTAGACGGGCCCCTCACAAAGGGCCCCTCACTAGAAATTGCCCCTCGCTAGACTGCCCCTCACTAGGACTGCCCCTCGCTACCCTTGCCCCTCAATAGACTGCCCCCCCCCTATACTGCCCCTCGTTAGATGCCCCTGGGTTTGGGATCCCCATCGTTGGGATTTCCCCCTCCTGGGTTTCCCCCTTCGATGGGATTTCCCCCTCGCTAGACTGCCCCTTGCTGGGGGCTGCTCCTCGCTTGACTGCCCCGGGCCCAGACTCCCCCCTCCTAAAATTTGCCCCCCGTTTGACTCCCCCCTCATTTAAATTTCCCCCTCGCGGGAAACTGCCCTCGCTAGGCTCCCCCTGGGTTAGACTGCCTTTCCTAAAACCTGCCCCTCGCTAGGCTGCCCCTCGCTAGACTGCCCCTCGTTTTAAAACTGCCCTCGTTGGGATGCCCTCGCTAGACTCCCCCCTCGTTTGGCCCCACTCGCTAGACTCCCCCTCATAGGTTTGCCCCCGCTGGATGCCCCTCGCAAAATTCCCCCCTCGCAAAACCTCCCCCTTTCCCCTAGACGGGGCCCCTCGATAGACTGCCCCCCCCAGACCCCCCCGCTAGACTGCCCCTCGTAGACTCCCCCCTCGTAGACTCCCCCCTCGTTTAAAAGGGCCCCTCGCTACTGCCACTCGCTAGACTTTCCCTCGCTAGACTGCCCCTCGCAAACTGCCCATCCTGACCCACTCGCTAAATGCCCCTCGCTAGACTCCCTTAAATTAGACTGGCTCCCCGCAAAGACTGCCCGTTTCAAATTTTGCCTCTCGCTGAGGGGCCCCTTTCATTAGCCCGCCCCCCCCGCTAGATGCCTCCGCTAGATTTGCTCCTCTTTAGACGCCCATCGCAGACTCCCCCTCGCTAACGCCCCCCTCGCTAGACAACCCCTCTTTTGACTGCCCCCGCTGGGCGGCCCCTCGCAAGGCTGCCCCTCCTAGACGCCCCTTTTAGACTGCCCTCGCTGGGACTGCCCCTCGCTAGCCTGCCCCTCGCAAAATTTCCCCCTCGCTAGACTCCCCCTCTCTAGATGCCTCCCCGCTAGACTCCCCCCTCGCTAGACTGCCCCTCGCTAAAAACGGGGCCCTCGCGACGGGCCCCCACTAGATTTGCCCCTCGCTAGACCCCACTGGGAAAAACTCCCCCTCGCTAGACGGGCCCCTCGAAGACTTCCCCCTCGCTGGGACTGCCCCTCGCAAAGACTGCCCCTCGCTAGGGGGCCCCTCACGGGGACTGCCCTCGCTAGACTGCCACTCGCAAGATGCCCCTCGCAAACGGGCCCCCCCGCTAGACTCCCCCTCGCTAAAACCTCCCCCTCACTAACTGCCCCTCCCCCTTAAAAACTTGCCCTCCTAGACTCCCCCTCGCTAGACTGCCCCTCGCTAGATTTGCTCCTCGCAAAGACCCCCCTCATTTGACGGGCCCTTTGCTAGTTATCACTCGCTAGACTCCCCCTCGCTAGTCTCCCCCCTGCTAGACTGCCCCCCGCAACTCCCCCTCACTAACTGCCCCTCGCGGGAACTGCCATCGCTAGACTGCCCCTCGCTTGACTGCCCCTCGCTGGGAACGGGCCCCTCGCTAAAAGGGCCCCTCACTAGACTGCCCCTCGCGGGACTGCCCCCGCTAGACGGGCCCCCTCGCTAGATTTGCCCCTCGTAGACTCCCCCTCGCTGACTCCCCCTCGCTAAACTGCCCCCCTAGACTGCCCCCCCCGCAACCACGGGGAACTTTACTCGGCCCTTTTTTTTAAAAATGATTAATGCTGAATGAATAGACTGAATTCTGAATTTCCACCTCAGAGTCCGGCTGTTTTTGTTTCTTTTGAAATTTTAAAAAATGTTAAGGGTTGTGATGGGAAAAAATTTTTGATATTTTAAAAGGGCGACTTTCCCCAAAGTATTCGCCCCAAAAAAATCAAAAAAAATTTTCCGGGGCTGATGGCCCTTTTTTTTTAAACCAGTTGAAAATTTCTTTAGGGGATTTTAAACTTTGATGAAAATAAAAAATGGGAGGGAAAAAACTTTAGTATCGATAAATTTTTGTAGCAAGCTGCCCTATAGCGTAGAAAGCTACATCAATATGCAAGATAAAGGGTTTGTGAAAATTTGGGGACTTTGAATACAAGAGAGGCCCGTAAGGGAAAACGTTTTAATTTTTTCAAAAGCTTCATTACATTCCAGGGGCCATTTTTTGGGTTTTCTCTAGGACTAGTTTAAATTTAGTCAGAGGAGCAGCTAATTTGCAAAATTTTTGGGCAAAATCTTTTGGTATTGCCTTTGGAAAAGGGAATTTAGTAAAAGGCCTTTTTTTAAGGTTAAGGGGGGCAAAATTTCCCCTTTTCCTATTTGAAACCTAAGTATTTAAAAATGGCTTGTCCAAAAGCACGCTTTGCTAGATTGAAATGTGAAAATTTAGCTCTAAGGGGGTTGAAAAAAAGCTTCCAGTCCCCTTAAGGGGTTCCCCCCAAGAGTCAAATAAACCTTTCCAAAACATCAAGATAGGCCCCATCGGGCCTTTAAAGGTCGAGTCACTCGTTTATAAGTCTCTGAAATGTTGAGGCCTCCCTTACATAACCCCAAGGGCATAACCCCTGTAATTGAACAAAAAATCTTTAATTTTCCCAAAAGGGTTTTTTTCTAAACCTTTTGGGGCAAAAGGGAATTGGGTTAAAAACCCTCCCCAGTAAAAACAAGGGCGAACCCTGAAAAGTAAGCTGGAGAAGGTAAACTATCAGGTCGGCTTTCGAGGGGAAAAGGGTAACCGTTTCCGGGGATTGTGACAGAATTAAACTTCGGTAGTCCGACACATGCCCAATGTTTTCCCCCTGGTTTTGGGAACCAAAGGGAAGGTGACGCCCCCAAAGGACTCTTTCTTCGGTTTTGCCCGGCCTGTTCCATAAGAAAGGGCAGTAAATTGCTTCAAAAACTAATATTTAGCGGGCCCCCACTCTATCCGGTGGTTTGTTTGATTGGGACGCGAATCGAGGACTCGAAATTCGTGTAAACCCAAAAAGTTTTTAATTTTTTGGGACCCTCTCCAAAAAAGCTTTTTTAATTCAATATTAGGGTTTCTTATTTCCCTTTCCTTTTTGAATCGTCCCGATTGTTAAAAGGGTTTTTCAAGATTATAGAGGCCCCCGAATTTTAAGGTGGGGCGTCGGCTGTTTTGACCCCCTTCTGAAAGGGGTATTTTCTTGATTTTAATAAGGTAGTTTTATGGATTTTGGGGAGGTTTGTGTTTTGGGAATGATTAAAAATTTCAGTTGGGTTTTTGTGAAATACTTTGTTCCGTTTTTCCCCCTATCTTTAAATACCCTAATTTACATCCCTTTACTCAGACTTTATAAGGGCCCTTTGGGAACGTGGTTAAAAGAGATGACCGAAACCAAAACCCCTGAACCGTTATAAATCTTTAGGTTTTAAATGAACGGGTTTCGCCCCGTTTTTCGTACCAAAAATTTTTTTTTTTCCTTTTACATTCGCCAAATTTTCTGCGGGAATTCCCCTAGCGAAAGGGAAACTTTCCTGCAAACAAGCGGTGTGATTTTTAGAGGAAGTTGGGCTTGCCGTCCAAGTAACCCTTTTAATACTGCAGTGGGCCCTTTGGGCCTGGGTCCCCGTAGAAAGAGTTCAAAGGGCGGAAACTATCCCAATCTTGGGAAAAAATGTTCACAATAAGCTCTTAGCATAGAATTTTTTTCTGGGGAAAAACGCTCCAGAGCTCCTTGGGAAATTTAGGGGGAAAACAAATGGACCCAACCCAAAAATTCAATACCCAAGGTGGGCATTTTCTTCCTGAAATTTTTTGAAGTAAAGTTTCCCTTCCTGGTCTGGGGGTGGGAATTTTTTCTGGGGATTCCCCCTTAGAAAAGAACTTTAATAAGGAACGAACAATCACCAAGAAGTAAAAATTTTTCCCAACCCGGGATAGCTTCCGAATATCTTGTAAATAGTAACCATGATTGTAAAGGGAAAAATTTTGGGTTTTCCCCGACGGGGGGCTTTTACAGGGGGCCCCCACAATCAAAAAATTAGGGAAAGAGAGGGAAAAGGGTTTCCTCGAGCAGGGAAAAAGAATCAGGGGGGCCGGGGGGGGGTTTTTGAGCAGCTTACCCGCCTTCTGGAAAAAATGGGCATTTTTTTTAAAATATTTTTCTCACCTTTTTCCCCCCTCTTTTGGCCAAAAAAAATTATTTTTTTTCTATTTTTTTCCCAAAGTCTTCCCTTTTTCCAAGATGTCCACCTAGAGGACTAAATTTTGAGAAAATTCAAAAGGGGGGTATCTCGGAAAGAATTGGCAATATTTCTAAACTACGTCTTTGGAACCATTTTCTTTTCTCCTTTTTTATAAGGGGTACCATCCTTGTAATAATAACAGTTTTCTAGTAGATTGGCGTGTTCCTCAGAAACTGCTATACTTCTACAATGATTCAAGTCTGGATCTAAAGTTTGAGCCTGAATCAGGTCATTTCTTCCGAGACCTTTTCCAGCGGAACACTCGGGGTTAATCATGGCTTGACTAGGTTTAAAGGATCCAGTTTGTATTTCATTACTGAATAGCAAATCTAAACCCAGGTCTTTATTTTTAGATGGCTCTTCACAATCTGCGGAGCGAGACATAGCACGAGTAATAATGTTTAAGGGAAATAATGCTGGACCATCGTTTAATGCTTCTAAAGCATAATGAGTTTCAGAAGAGTTATTTATCACCAACAAATACGTTGGTGGTATACATCATTTCCGATCAACAGTCCAACAACCTGAATGGGGAATTCTTTACTAGATACGCCAACAGATATCCAACCCACATAGTCGGAGATTTCCAAAAACACTTTATGCAATGGTACTTTAATTAAGGCGCCACCGTAAGCCTCTAACAAGACTTCTATCTTGGTGTCTGAGTGATTATCAAGGGGTAATACGTCTGTCCTCAATAAAGACAGATAACTCGAAGTGTAGTGACGTTAACTAACCTTTTTTTGTCGAGGCGGACTTTTCCTGTAGCAAGGTAAGGTTCCATGGCCTCGCGTACCTCAGTTTCAGAATGTAGTCATCTCGTCTGTTGGGTCTCTGGACGGGACGATTCCAAGTTCGTTCCTACAGGCCGGGCTTTAGCTTGGACCTGGGAGGAGATCACTTGAGTAGGGTATCTCCTGGGATTTTCATAGTTCCGTTCATTTTTCTTTCTACATTGGTTTTCCAAATGTCCCGATTTGTGGCAGTAATTACAAATCCGTTGGGGAACATCTTCCTTTTTAAGACTCGAACATTTTCCATAACTGGAATTACTATCCTAGTTTGGAGAAAGCACCGTATACGCTCTTCTTTCAAGCTTTGAATCTTTCTTGGGATTTTTCCGAAAAGCCTCTTGACGTTTACTCTTACCCGTCATCTGGTGAGCTATCTCATAATGATCAGCTATCGAAGCAGTTTCTATTAGCGTTGGGGCTGAACGTCCGATAAGGTAAGTATGTAGGTCGTCCGTCAAATAATTGAGGAAGTCTTCATTTAAAATCAATTTAGAAAGGGATTCCACTGTATTGCAGTTTGAAGCCCTAAGCCATCTCTCAAATGCTGCTGTTTTCCTCGGGCAAACTCTACCCAGGACTGCTGTGGGTTGCGCTTCAAAGTCCGGAATGACCGTAGATAACTAGCAGGCAACAAGTCGTAAGCGTCCAATACAGTTTTTTTATTGTCTCATAGTGAGAATACTGGCGAAGGGTAAGGACGCCGTGCTAGCCTGTGCTTTTCCCGTCAACGTAGTGTGTATCAGGGCAGCCCAATGTTCCCGGGGCCACTTCATAATTTGAGCCTGGCTTTCAAAGGCTTCAAAAAATGCGTCGAGGTTTTCTTCACAGAATCTGGGAACCATGGCGGCCGCTTGATGAACATTGAACGTCTCGATTCTTGGTGTCGGACGAGATGCAGTTTTTCCTGGGTCGAGTTGTCTATCACGTCTGATGGATTCTCTTTCAAACTCTTCATGTTTAAACTTACGTTGGGCTTCAATGTTCGTAGTTTGTAATATCAAGAAGCGTTCTAATCTCTCGAATTGTTCAGGAGAGTGGATCTCTGGAGGAATTTGAATGGAGTTCCATTGGGAAAACTCTGGATTATTCCTCACAGGAGCTCTGGGTTCCGTCAACGTAGAGAATGTTACAGTTCCTGGTGTACTACCGGTGAAGTCTAGGGTTTCCCAAGTGGTCTGAGCTTGAGACCAAACTGGTCTTGGAGTCTTGGGTCTCGTTGATGTGTCCTTAGTAACTACTGAAGGCACTTCCATGTCATTTACTAATGACTGCTGGTCAAGTTGTGAAATTAGACTTTCATCATCATCTAATTCCTCGCCGGAGTCTTCTCCTGGGGCTTCTGGAAAAAGTAAATTCCGAATGATAGCCCGTAGGGTAACAGCAGTGTAGTGTTCGTAGTATTTTACTCCGAGAGATTTTGCTATTTGCCAACAAGTTTGTAACTTTAACGCATTCAGTCTTTCAACTGAAAGGTCTTCAAACCTGGCGGATAATTCAGCCATATTTTATAAGTCTGTATGCTTAAAGGTGTGTATTTCAAGGTTCAGTCTCCCGGACAGTAGGTCCCCATTTATTACGATTGACCTTAGAATTAGTAATATATTAGGCCTGAATATAGGAGATGTTTAATATCTAATATACTCATGGAAAATCGTAATAAGGATTTGTACAATGTGGTGATGAAAAGATTGCTTGAAGACTTGTTTTTAATGTAAAGTAATTTAGGTGATATTCTATATAGTATTTTAAAATGGTACCTTTACTTATAAAGAAATAACACTTAACAGACTTATAACTTATATATCGTTTACAATTACATTTTCCGACTGAATGGGAATTTACATATGAATTTGATCAAGTTACATGGTCACTCAAACCAGAGACGATCCAAGCTTAATTAAAGTCTCTTTAAACACTGAAGAGATTTTACTTGGTGAGAGTTTTACAAATAATCTACTTTCAAGTGACTAAGAGAATAATATTATACTGCTGAATAACTTCTCAGTCAAAGTCAACGAGTAAGTAGAGAGGACCTTCTCAAGACTGAGAGAGGTGTTGTCCTGCTAATTCTACCCCACTCTCACCTGACGTCAACCCCACTCACACCTGACGTCAACCCCACTCACACCTGACGTCAGCTGCTTCAGGCGAGTGCAGTAGAGGTGAGGCCAAACAAACAAATTGGTAGTTACTAGAATAAATATATACATAATGAAAAATGGGAAAGATGAAAATGAATATCTAATATTATAAAGGTGATTACTCTCGTTTTAGCATTAACGATGGTAATCGCAATGTAATATTAGATAGATGAACAAATATGAAAGACATATACATCATAATTGCACCTCTGCGTGTGTGTGTGTGTGTGTGTGTGTGTGTGTGTGTGTGTGTGTGTGTACTCACCTAATTGTTCTCACCTAATTGTGGTTGCAGGGGTCGAGACTCAGCTCCTGGCCCCGCCTCTTCACTGATCGCTACTAGGTCCTCTCCCTCTCTGCTTTCTGAGCTTTATCATACCTCTTCTTAAAACTATGTATGGTTCCTGCCTCCACTACTTCACTTGCTAGGCTATTCCACTTTCTGACGACTCTATGACTGAAGAAATACTTCCTAACGTCCCTGTGACTCGTCTGAGTCTTCAGCTTCCAGTTGTGACCCCTTGTTTCTGTGTCCCCTCTCTGGAACATCCTATCTCTGTCCACCTTGTCTATTCCCCGCAGTATCTTGTATGTCATTATCATGTCTCCCCTGACCCTTCTGTCCTCCAGTGTCGTCAGTCCAATTTCCCTCAACCTTTCCTCGTACGACATTCCCCTGAGCTCTGGGACTAGCCTTGTTCCAAACCTTTCTACTTTCTCTAACTTCTTGACATGCTTGACCAGGTGTGGGTTCCAGACTGGTGCTGCATACTCCAGTATGGGCCTAACATACACACTGTCTTGAACGATTCCTTATCAAGGTATCGGAACGCTACTCTCAGGTTTGCCAGGCGCCCGTATGCTTCAGCAGTTATTTGGTTGATGTGTGCCTCCGGTGATGTGCTCGGTGTTATGGTCACCCCAAGGTGTGTGTGTGTGTGTGTGTGTGTGTGTGTGTGTGTGTGTGTGTGTGTGTGTGTGTGTGTGTGTGTGTGTGTGTGTTGTGTGTGTGTGCGTGTGTGTGTGTTTGTGTGTGTGTGTGTGGTGCGTGTGTGCGTGCGTGTTTGTGTGTATGTGTGTGTGTGTGTGTGTGTGTGAGTGTGTGAGTGTGTGAGTGTGTGTGTGAGTGTGAGTGTGTGTGTGTGCGTGTGTGTGTGTGTGTGTGTTGTGTGTGTGTGTGTGTGTGTGTGTGTGTGTGAGTGTGAGTGTGTGTGTGTGTGTGTGGTGTGTGTGTGTGTGTGTGTGTGTGTGTGTGAGTGTGAGTGTGTGTTGTGTGTGTGTGTGTGTGTGTGTGTGTGTGTGTGTGTGTGTGTGTGTGTGTGTGTTTGAGTGTGTGTGTGCGTGTGTGTGAGTGTGTGTGTTTGTGTGTGTGTGTATGTACTCACCTATTTGTACTCACCTATTTGTGGTTGCAGGGGTCGAGTCATAGCTCCTGGCCCCGCCTCTTCACTGATTGCTACTAGGTCCTCTCTCTCCCTGCTCCATGAGCTTTATCATACCTCGCCTTAAAACTATGTATGGTTCCCGCCTCCACTACTTCACTTTCTAGGCTATTCCACGGCTTGACTACTCTATGACTGAAGAAATACTTCCTAACATCCCTTTGATTCATCTGAGTCTTCAACTTCCAATTGTGACCTCTTGTGTCTGAGTCCCATCTCTGGAACATCCCGTCTTTGTCCACCTCGTCTATTCCGCGCAGTATTTTATATGTCGTTATCATGTCTCCCCTGATCCTCCTGGCCTCCAGTGTCGTCAGGCCGATTTCCCTCAACCTTTCTTCGTAGGACAATCCCCGTAGCTCTGGTACTAGTCTTGTTGCAAACCTTTGCACTTTCTCTAATTTCTTGACGTGCTTTGACTAGGTGTGGATTCCAAACTGGTGCTGCATACTCCAGTATGGGTCTGACGTAAATGGTATACAGAGTCTTGAACGACTCCTTACTGAGGTATCGGAACACTATCCGTAGGTTTGCCAGGCGCCCGTATGCTGCAGCAGTTATCTAATTGATGTGCGCCTCAGGAGATATGCTCGGTGTTATACTCACCCCCAAATCTTTTTCCTTGAGTGAGGTTTGCAGACTTTGGCCATCTAAACTATATTGTGTCTGCGGTCTTCTTTGCCCTTCCCCAATCTTCATGACTTTGCATTTGACGGGGTTAAACTCAAGGAGCCAGTTGCTGGACAAGGCTTGTAGCCTGTCCAGGTCTCTTTGTAGTCCTGCCTGATCCTCATCCGATTTGATTCTTCTCATTAACTTCACATCGTCCGCAAACAAGGACACTTCTGAGTCTATCTCTTCCGTTATGTCATTCACATATACCAAGAACAGCACAGGTCCTAGGACTGACCCCTGTGGAACCCCGCTTGTCACAGGCGCCCACTTTGACACCTCATCACGTACCATGACTCGTTGTTGCCTCCCTGTAAGGTATTCTCTTATCCATTGCAGTGCCTTTCCTGTTATGTGTGTGTGCGCGCGCGCGCGTGTGTGTATGTGTGTGTGTGTGTGTGTGTGTGTGTGTGTGACTGTGTGTGTGTGTGTGTGTGTGTGTGTGTGTGTGTGTGTGTGTGTGTGTGTGTGTGTGTGTCGTGTGTGTGTGTGTGTGTGTGTGTGTGTGTGTGTGTGTGTGTGTGTGTGTGTGTTTGTGCACACACACACCACACACACACACTAAGGTCATTATCAACTGCGAAAAAGAGCCAAGGAGTGAAGGGAAGAACAGCTGGTTGCAGACGGAGAGGGTGATAGGTCGAAATGCTGAGGCACAACCATGCTATCAAGAGCCACTGGAAAAATCAAGGGAGAAACTGACCACATACAGGCAGGATCAAAAGTCACAGAGGGTGAGGCAATGGGAGGAGGAAAGGGCAAAATCAGTGTTCATCCATGGGCTTCAGGAGAGAGAGGAAAGGACACACACTGAAAGGCAGCAGGAAGAAAGTAAGGAGATTGAGAAAATCATCACGGAAATAGGTGAAGAGATGGACGAGATTGTAAATTTTCAGAGAATAGGGGGGTACTCGAAGGGGAGAAACCGACCAATCTAGCTGATTCTCAGGACGGAAACAGTGCGGAACAGGATCCTCCAAGAGAAACCACGATTGAAATACTCGGAAGAGTACAAGAGGGTGTTCCTAGACAGAGACAGAACAAAATCAGAACGACAGCGGCTGAGGGAGACGACAAAAAAGCGAAAGGAGCTAGGAAAAGAGACGAGGATGGAACCAGCAGAGATCAGTCAGAGCAGAACAGAACAGCAAAGGCAAGCACACGCACAACTATTCTCAGAACCATACAACCTATCACACCATCCCAACACACACTACAATCCATACCCACAGCCTCCACCCAACACCGAGCTATAGAATCCCACAGTATGCCACCAGGTCTCCCACCCTCACAGGCCCCACAAACCACAGTGTTGGAAAGGAAACTGAAGGTATGGTACACAAACGCTGATGGTATAACAAATAAGTGGGAGGAGTGGCATGAAAGAGTCAAAGAGGCATCACCGGACATCATAGCTCTCACAGAAACCAATCTTACAGGTATGATAACAGATGCCATCTTTCCAATGGGATACCAAGTCCTGAGGAAAGACAAAGGGAACAGGGGGGGTGGAGGAGTGGCATTGCTGATCAAAAATCGCTGGAATTTTGATGAGCTGGAGAGAGGAGACAGCGGAGAAGAAAGTGATTACATAGCGGGAACGCTTCACTCTGGAGGTCCCAAGGTGGTAATAGCAGTGATGTATAGCCCACCACAGAACAGCAGGAGGCCAAGGCAAGAGTACGACGAGAACAACGGAGCGATGGTTGACACACTGGCTAGAGGGGCCAGAAGAGCTCATGCGTGCAGGGCAAAGCTCCTGATCATGGGTGACTTTAACCACAAGGAGATCGATTGGGAGAACTTGGACCCGCATGGGGGCCAAGATACATGGAGGGCTAAGATGATGGATGTGGTACTGGAAAACTTCATGTACCAACACGTAAGGGACACTATAAGAGAGAGAGGAGAGGATGAACCAGCAAGGCTAGACTTAGTATTCACCTTGAGTAGTGCAGATATCGAGGACATCACATATGAAAGACCCCTTGCGGCCAGTGACCATGTGGTTTTAAGCTTCGAATACACAGTAGAGCTAAAAGTGGAGGGAGAAGCAGGAAGGCCAGGACGAATGAAGCCAAACTACAAGAAAGGGGACTACACAGGAATGAGGAACTTCCTGAACGGGGTTCAGTGGGACAGAGAACTGGCAGGGAAGCCAGTTAATGAGATGATGGAATATGTAGCAACAAAATGCAAGGAGGCTGAGAAGAGGTTTGTACCCAAGGGTAACAGGAATAATGAAAAAGCCAGGATGAGCCCATGGTTTACCCAAAGGTGCAGGGAGGCAAAAACCAAGTGTGCTAGGGAATGGAAGAAATACAGAAGGCAAAGGACCCAGGAGAATAAGGAGAGCAGTCGTAGAGCCAGAAACGAATATGCACAGATAAGAAGGGAGGCCCAAAGACATTATGAAAATGACATAGCAGCGAAAGCCAAATCTGACCCGAAACTGTTGTACAGCCACATCAGGAGGAAAACAACAGTCAAGGACCAGGTAATCAGGCGAAGGAAGGAAGGAGGAGAGACAACAAGAAATGACCGTGAAGTATGTGAGGAACTCAATAAGAGATTCAAAGAAGTGTTCACAGAGGAGACAGAAGGGGCTCCAGAAAGACGGAGAGGTGGGGCACACCACGCTGGACACAGTGCACACAACCGAGGAAGAAGTGAAGAGGCTTCTGAGTGAGGTAGATACCTCAAAGGCAATGGGGCCAGATAACATCTCCCCATGGGTATTGAGAGAGGGAAAAGGGGCGCTATGTGTACCCCTAACAACAATTTTTAAATACATCTATCGAAACGGGGGAGATTGCTGAGGCAGGGAAGACAGCAAATGCAGTCCCAATTTTTTAAAAAGGAGACAGACAGAACAAAAACTACAGACCAGTGTCACTGACATGTATAGTATGAAAAATCAGGGAGAAGATTTCAGGAGAAGAGTGTGGAACACCTAAAAAAGGAATGATCTCATCAACAGCAGCCAACTTTGTTTTAGGGACGGGAAATCCGTGTCACAAACCTATGGGATTTCTGTGAATGGTGACAGCAGTAAAAAAAGAGAGAGAGGGGTGGGTTAGATTGCTATTCTTGACGCAGAAGGCGTTTGACACATTTCCCACACAAGAGTTTGGGGTGCAAAAACTGGGGACTAAGCAGGGAAACGGGGAAGCATACAATGGATCGGGGATACTTGTCAGAAGACGCAGCGGTCATGGTACGGGGCGAGGTTCGAGTGGGCCCCTGGACCGGGGGGGTCCCAGGGGTCACTCCTGGCCCATGCTTTTGGTATTTGTGAACGACATGAGGGAAGGAATAGACTCTGATTTCCCCTTTTGCAGATGACGTGAAGTTGATGATAAAATTCACTCGATAAGACCAGGCAGAATAAAAAGGGATCGGACGGGCTGCAGACCGGGCCCCAGAAATTTTGGCCCCCGGGGTTTAACCCCAAGTGAAAAAAGTCATGAAAGTTTGGGGGGAATCAAAAAAGAGGAGACGGAGTTACAGTCTGGGGGGCCAAGACACAAACCTCACTCAAGGAAAAAGATCTTGGGGTGAGTATAACCCAGGCACATCCGAAGCGCACATCAATAAAATAACTGCTGAGCATATGGCGCCTAGCAAACCTCGAACGGCATTACGAATCTAATAAGGAATCGTCAGGCCCTGTACACCGTGTACGTTGGGCCCCATATTTGGAGTTTTGCGGCACCATTTTGGATCCCACACTACCAAGACGTAAAGAACTAGAGAAAGTGCAAGGTTTTTGAACAAGACTACCCCAAGCTAAGAGGTTTTCCCTACGAGGAGGGGTTTAAAGGGGAAATAAACCTGACGACACGGAGGAAGGAGAGTTAGGGGGGACATGATAACGACATAAAAATACGAGGGGAATTTTACAATTTGGACAAAGCAGGATTTTCCAGGATTGGCACAGTAACGGGGGACACATTTGGAATTGAAGACATAGAGAATCACGGGGATGTTGGGAAAGTATTTCTTTAAACCACAGAGTAGTCGTAAGGGGAATATTTTGGGAACGATGTGTGGGGGAGGATCCATACTAGCTTTAAGCAAGGTATGAAAAATTTCAGGGGTTTCAGAGAGGTGACCTAGTAGCGATCAGTAAAAGGGGGCGGGGCCGGGCTCGGACTGACCCACGCAACCTCAACTAGGTTTAGACACCACCCCACACGCACATACACACACTACACACACACACAAAAAATTCACGATAAAACAACTTTTAATTTCTATCCCCTTTTATAGTTAAGAGGGTTGTGAGGTGTGGGCCCTGTGAGGGTTTGGGCTAGGAGGTGTGGTCATAGTGAGGTGTGGTCAAGTGAGGTGTTTGGCATTGAGGGTTTATCATAGTGAGGTGTGGCCATAGTGGGGTTGGCATAGTGGATTTTATCATATGAGGTTGGGGTCTAAGGGTGTGGGATAGTGAGTTTTTGGTCATAGGGAGTGTGATTAGTGAGGTGTGGTCAAGTGGGGTGGGGCATTTTGAGGTTGGGGTCAAGGAGGTGTGGTCATATGGGTGTGGGCACAGGAGGTTTGGTCATATGAGGTGTGACATAGTCATGTTGGTCATAGTGAGGTGTGGGCATAGTGAGGGTTGGTCATAGTGAGGTGTTGTCTAGTGATGTGGTCATAGTGAGGTGTGTTTATTGAGGTGTGTTATAGTGAGGTTTTGGCAAGTCATGTGTGGTTTATAGTGAGGGTTTGGTCATGTGAGGTGAGGTAATAGTGAGGTTTGTCATAGTGAGGTGGGGTCAAGTGAGGTTTTTGGTCATAGTGGTTTTTTCAAGCGAGGTGTGTTCATTTCGAGGTGGTTCAAATGAGGTGTGGGCAAGTGAGGTTTTTCATAGTGAGGTGTTGTCAATGAGGGGTGGTCATAGTGTGGGGTGGTCATAGTGAGGTGTTGTCATAGTGGGGGTGGTATAGTGAGGTTTTGGCATAGTGAGGTTGTGGTCATAGTGAGGGGTTGTCATGTGAGTGTTGCATAGTGAAATTTGTCATATGGGGTTGTCATAGGAGGGGTTTCTAGGGGGTGTGGTCATGTGAGGGTTGTCATAGTGAGGGGTTTTTCATAGTGTGTTTTGCATAGTAGTTTGTCATGGATTGTTGTCTAGGAGGTGTTGTAAGTGATGTTGCCCAAATGATGTGTTGTCATAGTGAGGTGTTGTCAAAGTGAGGTTTGGTATAGTGAGTGTTTGCATAGAAAGGTGTGTATAGTGGGTGGGTCTAGTGAGGGGGTTGTCATAGTGAGGGGGGTTTTTAAATGAGGTGTTGTAAAGGAAGGTGTGGTCATAGTGAGGTGTGGTCATAGTGAGGTGTGGAAGTGAGGTGTTCCCTAGAAAGGTGTGGGTCATAGGGGGTGTGGTCATAGTAGGTGTTTTTATAGTGAGGGTTTCTAGTGGGGTTTGTCTAGTGAGGTTTGTCTAGGAGGGTTGCAAGTGGGTGTTGTCATGTGAGGTGTGGTCTAGTGAGGGTGGTCATAGTGAGGTGTGGTCATAGTGGGTGTTGTCATTGGGGGTTTGTCATAGTAAGGTGTTGTCATAGTGAGGGGTGGCATAGTGAGGTTGGTCATAGTGAGGTGTTGTCATAGTGGGTGTTGTCATAGTGAGGTGTTGTATAGTGAGGGGTGGGGCAAGTGAAAAATAAGTCGCTATGGCGCCCCCCCGCCCCCCCCCAAAAAAAAAAAAAAACCTTAATGAAATTTCTGCCTCTCATTTCCCCTCAAGTTATATTCTATGTCGTGACCCCATGATTATATCACATGTCGGGACCCTCATAATTATATTACTATGTCTGGACCCTCATGATAATCTCGCGTGGACCCTCTATTATATCTAGCTATGTCGTGGACCATCAGGAATTTTATCAAGCTATGTGATGGCCCTCGCTCAGGAGATTATATCTAGCTATGTCGTGGACCTCAGGTTATTCTTGATATGTGTGGCCCTCAGGATTATATTTAGCTATGTCGTTGCGAATCCCTTCAAGGTTATATTCTAGCTATGTCGTGGACCCTCAATGATTATTCTAAGCTAGTGTCGTGGATACCTCTCAGGATTATATTACGGATATGTCACCTGGTACTAGGAATTATATCTAGCTATGTTGTGGACCCTAGGGATATATCGAGACTTATCGTCGTGGACCCTCCGGATATTATCTAGCTGATGTCTTGGACCCTCAGGATTATATACATAGCATGTCGGCTGGACCTCAGAGATTATATCTAGCTTTGTCGGGACCCTCAGGATTTATTAGTATGTCGTTTGGACCCTCAGGATTAATCGCTAGCTATGTCAGTGGACCCAGTCGATTATATTAAGCACTGTCGTGTCCCGATAAGGATATTATAGTCTAGTATGTCGTGGGACCCTCAGGTTTATATTTAGCTTATGTCGAATTGGACCTCAGGGTTATATTTAGCTATGTCGTCGGACCTCAGGAATTTATTCTTAGCTATGTCAGTGGAACCTCAGGATTATATCTAGCTATGTCGTGGCCCTAAGGATTATATTCTAGCGTATGTCGTTAGGACACCTCAGGATTATATCTAGCTATGGTGTGGACTCAGGTTTAATATACATAGCATATGGTCGTGACTCAGGATTCTATCTAGCTATGTGCTGTGACCTCGGATTTATCTAGCGATGTCGTGGACCATAAGGTTTATTGTCTAGATACTGTCGTGGACTACTTCAGACATAGATTCTATCTAGTATGTCGTCGGCCTCAGGATTATATCTTAGCTATTGTCGTGGACCCTAAGGATTCATATCTAGGTAGATCTTGGACTCAGGCATTTTATCAAGCATGTAGTGGTCACCTACTGGATTATATCTTAGCTTGTAGAGTGAGGACGACTCAGGGATGTTTATACTAGCTATGTTCTGGACCTCAGACTTATATATACGCCTATGTCGTGAGGACCTCGCGCAGCGATTCTTATCTAGTTTGTCGTGGACCCTAGGGATTCTAAATTCTAGGCTATGTCGTGGAACCTCAGGAATCTATTAGTTCTGTGTGGACCTCGGACGTTAATATTTGCTATGTCGTTGGTTCCTCTAGGTTTTATTCCCAGCTATGTCTTGGACCCTAGGAATTTATATCTAGCTAGGTCGTGCGACCCTAGGATTTACTATCTAGACTATGTTCGCTGGACCTCAAGGATAATATCTAGCTATGTCGTGGACTCAGGATCTTATATTAGCTATGGCGTGGCACCCTCAGGATCTATATCTAGCTCGTCGTGGACCCCTCAGGATTATATTCTTGCTACGTCGATGGTACCTCTAGGTAATGTTTAAAATCTGATATGTGGGGACCCCTCTGGATTTTATCTAGCTATGTCGTGGGTACACCTAAGGATTATATTAGCTATGTCGTGGACCCTCAGGATGATATCTAGCTATGTCGTGGACCCGCTCACGGATTATATCTAGCATGTTCCGTAGACGCACACTCTTGGATTTATATCTAGCTATGTCGTGAGACCCTCTAGGTTAAATCTAGCTAAGTCGTGGACCTCAGGATATATATCTGGCTATGCTCAGTGTCCCTTAAGGTATATATCTAGCTTTGTCAAAGACCCTCAGGATTATATTAGCTATGTCGTGGACCTCCGTATATATATTTGCTAAGTGGGAACCCTCAGGCATTATATCTAGCTATGTTGTGGACTCCTCAGGATTATTTCTTAGAATTATGTCGTGGAGCGCTCAGGAGTATATCTATGTCGAGGAACCTAGGACTTTATCTAGAAGACTAATGTCGCGTGGACCCTCAGGATTATATCTTGCTATAGTCGCGTGGGACCCTTCCCAGCGATTATATCTCGTATGTTCGTGGGTCGCTTGGAATTATTTATTGTAGAGATGATCGTGGGATCTCCGTCTGTGATACTATATTATCGCTATATCGGGACCCTCAGAGTTTTTATTCTCGCTATGTGTGGACCTCTTGGCATGGTTAATCTCGCTATTGTACGATGCAATCCTTCAGTTATAATTGGATATGTTCGTGGATAATTTTCTCTATATCTAGCTTTAATCGTGGATCCTCACGGTTTATTTATCGCTTTGTCGTGGACCCTAGGTTATATTCTAGCTTATGTCTCGTCGATACGTGGTTGCTTATCTGGGCTATTGTGTGGGCGCCTAAGGGGATTATATCTCGCTATGTCCGTGAACATCGGGTTATATCTTCGCTATGTCATGAACATCGGCTCTATTTCGCATATCATTGACTCCTCATGGTATATTCGCTATGTTCGTGGTCCCCCACGTCCAGATCTCGCTTATGTCAGTGGAACCACCTCAGGTTTTCATTCTTTGGACCGAAGTCGTCGTATCATACGGCTATACTTCGCGTTGTCGTGGACACTCTCAGGTTTATATCACGCTGGTCGTGTGACCTAGGTTATATTCTAGGGAATATGTCGTGGGATGCCTCATATAGTATTTTAGCTATGTCGAGGTTATCAGGTTATATTATAGTCTATGGTCTGTGGTCTTTGGTTTATTCGTCGCGCTATGTGTGACACCTCAGGTTATATTCTCGCTTGGTGTGAACCATCACGTTATATCTCGCTATGTCGTGGACCTTCAGGCGCTATATCTCGCTAATGTCGGTGGCACCCTCTAGGTAATATCTCGCTATTGTTCGGTGACCTATGTCTGTATTCTCTGCTATGTCTCCGTAGACCTCAGTTCTAAATATCGCTATTGTCGGTGGACCTCGGGTATATCTCTTGCCTACTGTCGCGGGCCCTCAGGCTATATTCTACGATAATGTCGTTGGAGCCCTCCAGGCTATATCTCGAATATGTCGTAGACTCATCTCTGTATCTCTGTCGTATGTCGATTGACCCTCAGTATATCTCCTCTAGCTATGTTCGTGGACTCAGGCTATATTCGGCTCTATGTCGTGGACCCCCAGTCTATTATTCTGCTATTAGTCCGTGGCCATATCCAGTATATATCTTGCAATGTCGTGTACCCTACCGAGCTTATATTCGCTATGTCGTGACACTCTCACGGTTATATCACGTCATATGTCGTGGATCCCTCAGTGTTACTAATCTGGATATCGTACGTGGATCTAGGTTAATAATTCTAGCTATGTCGTGGATACCTGCAGGTTTATATCTTGCCATGTCCGTGGGATCTCAGGTTATTATTCTAGTTTATGTCGGGGATCCTTTTGGTTATATAGGCTAGTGTTTCTCGTTGATCCATCTCAGGTTATAATCACGCTTTGTCGTGAACCATCGGTCTATATACTCGCTACTCGTCGTGAGTACTCGGCTATATCTCGCTATGTCGTGGACCCTCCAGGCTATATCTCGCTATGTCGTTTGACCTCTCAGTCTGTATCTCGCTATTTCGTTGACCCTCATGCCTAGATTCTCGCGCTAATGTCGTGGACCTCAGGGTACTGTATCTTGACTATGTCGTGGGGCCATCAGGCTCTATACTCGCTATGTAGTTGACCCTCAGGGGCATCTATTCGCTATGTCACCGTTGACCTTCTGTACATGTATTCTCGCTATGTCGTGACCCTCTGTCTATCATCTCGCTATGTGTGGCACACTCTGCGGTTATATCTATGACTAATGTGTGGGCTACAAGGCTTATATATCGCCTTATGTCGTGGACCCTCAGGTTTATGTCTCTCTATGTCGTGGATCCTCAGGATCGCTGTATGTCGTGATCGTCAAGAGTTTATTCTCGTCTAATGTCGTGGACATCAGGATTCTGTCTCTCTATTGTTCTGTCGGAGCCTGGACATGTCAGCTGTATGTCGTGGATATCCGTCAGGATATATCATCGCTATGTCGGTGGATCCTCAGGATATGTCATATGCACGTGGTTCAAGGATATGGTCTCTGTATGTCGTGGATCGTCGAAGATATATTTCGCTCTATGTCGTGGAGACGCTCACGGAGAGTATGTCTACATCTTGTCGTGGATCATCAGAGAATTATGTCGCTTGTATGTCGTGCCGATCGTCGTGATTATCTCGCTATGTCGATGACCTCAGGATTATGTCTCTCTCTGTCTATGATCTAGTGGTATCCTCACGAAGATTATGTCGCTTTAAAGTATGTCGTGGATTTCACTATATATCTCGCTATGTCGTTGGCACCTCCAGTGATATGTCTCTCTATGGTCGTGGATCTCAGGATTGTCGTGTATGTGTAGGATCGTCAGGCACTATATCTGCTAATGTTCGTGGGAGACCCATCAATCAGTCTATCGCACACGACGCATCATTTCATCGGTCTCTCAAAATACTGCCATCAACAAGATTCTATTTTTATCTTCCTCAAAAGTTAATATTTCGGTACTTTAAAAATTTGGCAGGGAGACTCTGAACTGTAGTATAGGTCTGCTTCTGTGTCTGAGGTTTTTTAAATTATGAAATTAGTCTATGTTTCATACCGGATCAAAAAGCTGCGTCAGTAGGATGTTTTTTTTTATATTTTTTCAATGACTTCGCGAGTAAACTGAAAAGTGATGGCCGATTTGTATGGTCCTAGTAGGTTTATTTCTCAGAAGTTAAATTTTATTTACGTTCTTTATCTGTTTGATATCTACTGGGCTGCTCCTGAACGGGTTGACAAAGCTTGGATCCACCTCAAGGTGATAAGATACGTACTCTTAGGTACTCATAGTTTAAAAAGGTAGGTCTCTGGACCCTAAAGGGGTATAATTACATAGCGATATCCTCCATACCCAATGGCGTACCAGTGTTCAGCTCATGTCCCTTATGAGAAAAAGATACAGACTCTGGGACTCTACTAGCAATTTAGAGGTGTGCACTATCATAAAAATGCGGTATAAGTAAATAATTAGTAGAGTTTTTACAATTTTATTCTCACTTAAACTATTATTAGTAAAATAACATTAAAATACCGTAGATGATATTACATTGTCCAATTGTTTTTCAATGAATATATAAGTGAGTGTATACCTCAGCGTTTATTCCTTAGCGTCTTGCTTGCTTACTGTTTTATCTAAATAACATGTAAAACGTCGCTTGGGCGTTTTGCATACTCTCGTCAGAGTACTATGTACCGATAGGTGACACCACTACATTTGAATGATGGTGGGGGGGTAAGGGTGGCGCGAAGTGAATGGTCAGGTACAGCCAAACTCTTATGAAAGGGTAATGTGTGAGAGCAATTGATGGTGGAGGCGTCGGTCACTTGCGTCTCTTTACTATCCTAGCGTGCGAAATTCTACCTAATGAACTATTCTCTCTGAATTGAACATAAGAATAGTCTTCACCGAACCACGTGCATGTGTTGCACAGATTATGTCTATGCATATATAGACGTTTGGTAGCAGTCTTCTATAGGTGTGGGTATGGTTCTCACACACGGTGTGGGTTGTGTATCTTTCTAAGGTGCAAAACCTTCCCTGATGGGTGATGGGTTCACTCACTGGTGTTTGTGGGTGCTGGTCTTCTACAGGTGATGGGTGCTGGTTCTTCTTTACCAGCATGAAATGATGGAGTTATTCACTTGAAATCAGACAATGAAACAGTCTCCAGGGTTTCACAACGGGGGGCCCTTGTTTAGTCATCCCGTTAATAATTGATACTCCCTCAGATGAAATCAGGTACGCACGCACGCAGATCTCACATGACACGCACAAAGACACACAACATCATCACTCACACAAACAACACACAACAACACATCTACCACACGCTAACACTCCACACACCTCTCTACACGCACAAACACTCCCACTCTTTGAGAACCCCACACTAGCAAATAAGGTAACGAAAGACTGAGGTCCCCGCGGAGCTAATGGGTGACATTTCCTGCGAAAGAGGGTGGATTCCGAACCTTACTGACATTGAGGTTGAGACCACGGAGTTCATTGGGATCTATGTTAACGCCATATATAATGCTGAAGGACTTGACAAAAATGAAAGAAATAGTACCGAATGTATCCAGAGATGGGACACAGGACAGAAAAGTGGTCACATACTGGAGTGAAGATCTCCAATGAATCACAGGGATGGTTACGCAAGTATTTTCATTCAGTGGGTACAGAAGCTTATCAGTAATTGATTGTCTGGGAAAGTGAAGTAGTGGCACCTGTCACAACAAACACTGGGTGAGAAAATATGAAAAAACGGCACTCACGCGCGCTCGCGTCTTTACTGACAGACTGTAATTAAAGAGTACAAAAAAGTGTTTAACTCGCGGATATCAATAATGCTCTTTTCTGTCATGTTAGAAATTGCTCGGTCATCCGACGATGTTCTTCATGCCGAAAGTGTTATCTTACTTATATGCTTTCTTATACTCAATCCAGCGTCCCGCGAAGCATCAATTTACACACAAGTGTTCCTATTTATTGATCTTAAATCTGGGTTTTGTCTCTGTAGAGGAGCTTCCGTTCTACCTTACTATTTGTCTAAAGGTTCCAACTTCAGAAACACTCGTGATTGACATGATTACCCTTAACTCTTCTCTCCTACCCTTTTTCATCCATCATGCTTTTTCATATTCCTTTTTTTTTATGACATCTTGTCTGCTCAATGTGCTCTGTCACACATCAGTTTTCCTCGTATCCCGTCGTTTTTTCGCACCTACCCCTTGTGGTATAAGCTCTTCTCCTGCATAGCAGCTGCTCTCTAGTGGGAAGGTTCCATATGCTCTCCTGCAGTGTCTAGTGCGGCTCCCTTAGCTTCCTAGCAGTGCTTAGTGCGGTCCTAAGCTCCTTCTGCTTAGTGCTCCTAGTGGGCCTAAGGTCTCACTGCGTGGCTCCCTAGGGGGTAACTTAAGCTATCCTGCGCAGTGCTCTGTGTGTCCTTAAGCTCTCCTGCGTGCTTCTAGTGGGCCCTATCTCTCCTGCAGTGCACCTAATGGGTTCCTAAGATCTCTGCAGTGTTTTCCTAGTGGATCCTAAGCTCTCTCTGCAGCTTGCTCATGTGGGTCCTAAGCTCTCGTGCGCTGTAGCTCTATAGTGGATTCCTAAGCCCTCCTGACAGTGTTTTCTCTTGTGATTTCCTAAGGCTCTCCTGCACCGAATGACTTACTAGATGGGTCCTTAAGCTCTACTGACAGTGCTCTAGTGGGTCCTAGGCTATTCTGAAAGTGCCTTAGTGGGTCCTCCTTCTAGAAGTCCCTGCAGTGCCCTAGGGGGTCTAAACATCTCCTGCAGTGCTCTCTATAGTGGGTCCTAGGCTCCAATTTCTGCAAGTGCTCTAGACTGTGGTCTAAGCTAACTCCTGCATGCTGCCACTCAGTAAGGTCCCCTATAAACTTTTCTACCCTGCGTGCTCTAGTGGGTTTCCCTAGGCTCTTCTGTCCTCAGTGATTTACCTTACTGGAGTCCTAAGCTCTCTGCAGTGCCATAGGTAGGTCTAAAACTCTCTGCAGTTCTCTAGTGGGTCCTATAGCTGTTCTCCCTGCAGTGCTCCTAGTGGGGTTCCTAAGCCACTCTGTCAGTGTTTCTAGTGGTTCCTAAAGCTCTTCCTGAACAGCTGATCCTAGTGGGTCCTCAGATCTCCTGTACAGTGACTCCTAGTGCGGTCTAGGCTCTTCTGCAGTGCTCCTGTGGTGTCCTAGCGATACTACTCCTGCACCCCTGTTGACACCTAGGGGGTTCCTATCACTCCTCCTGCAGTCGCTCAATAGGGTGGGTCTACCCTTATGGACTCTTTGCAGTGTCGCTACTGGGTCCAAAGCTCATCTGCTTCAGTTGCCCTATGCTTGGTCCTAAACTCTCCTGCAGTGCATCACTAGTTGGGTCCTAAGCTCTCCTGCAGTGCTCCTTTTTATGCTGTCCTAGATGCTGAACTCACTTCTACTTGTACTACGACTATCACTCCTTTACTATTATTTTTGCTTCTATTTTCTACTATTACTACTACTATTGTCTCCCTTCACTCCCCTTTCTCTTGTGGCACAAATTACTCCCACTTCTACTACTACAACCATCACTACAACTTCCACTATTTCTCTTTCCTCCTCTCTTTCTCCCGTCGCTGTTCTCCTCACCTATATATTACACTCACTCTCTTCATAAGTTTTTCTCTCTGCTATTTGCGGGTTATCTGTGTATGAGTTGATGTTATATGCCCAGTGTCTACAGTGTCTACAGTGTCTGCAGTGTCTGCAGTGTCTACAGTGTCTGCAGTGTCTACAGTGTCTGCAGTGTCTACAGTGTCTGCAGTGTCTACAGTGTCTGCAGTGTCTGCAGTGTCTGCAGTGTCTACAGTGTCTGCAGTGTCTACAGTGTCTGCAGTGTCTACAGTGTCTGCAGTGTCTACAGTGTCTGCAGTGTCTACAGTGTCTACAGTGTCTGCAGTGTCTACAGTGTCTACAGTGTCTGCAGTGTCTACAGTGTCTACAGTGTCTACAGTGTCTACAGTGTCTACAGTGTCTACAGTGTCTGCAGTGTCTACAGTGCCTACAGTCTATAATGAAGTGAAGAGAACAGTGAAGTTCAGAAAATACTTGTTCGATGAAAGAACATTCTTCCTCAAGAAATTCACTACTACAGACTAGAAGGGCACGAATCAAGAAGCTTATGATTACGTCACGTTTAGTTTTGGTGTTGTGGTGAGAGTAGAAGTTGAGAAGATCCTGCTGCAACGTTGGTCGGTGTTCGGTAGACTTTAAAACAAAGCTTTACGACATAGCTATATCTCTTGCCAGGAAATTTCTTCAACGTTGTCTTAAACAGCAACAAACCTATTGGCCTATGCCGGGGTAGGTCTTTCTCAAATCCAACTTTTCAGCAGTCAACTCTCTCCACCAGACCCTTCACGTCACTATGTTCCCTATACATACTCACATAATCTGTTCAGGTAAAGCTGTTTGTGTCTTGATAAAGTCCACTGTTTGGGTGTTACACTTAAGCTTAAAAGTCAGTAAATATTACCTTCATGTGGGATTCATGCATAACAATTTAGACAGAGTTTGGGATGGAAATAAACTTCAAGTACAATCTCAGTTTAATGAAGTAATTTCATAGATATTATAAAATGTCAGGCATGTAACTTTATACATTTTCTGTTTATACTGATAAAAAGTTAACAAAAACCCGGGGAAACTTTTACCCTATTTTCCCCTTGATGTCTTAAGCTTTGTTTACAAAGGACTTTATTCAGATAATTTCAATAAATACAATCTTTTCTTATAATTAACTAGCTTTATAATAGAGGAAACAGACGAGTACAAGTGTTGCCCGAATATTTTGGTGAGGAAGGCAAATTTAAAATGTCTAAAAAGACCAGTGAAGGAAATGTTGACTGTCGGTGGTAAATTCACTCTGCTGCAAGACGAACACCTAGCTTGGGCGTTGTGTAGGTCACTAATGACCGGCCAAACCTAACCAAATTTACAGTGGGCCGGGGGGGGGGTAACAACAAAAAACTAAGTTCAGCCATCTTTTGGAGATTTTTATTATTTTATATTAAAATTTTTTTA
>NC_069498.1:16277198-16279698 GCF_026875155.1 Cherax quadricarinatus
TGATGAATCGTTCCTTTGGGTGTTCCCCCCTCTTCCCCCTGACAATTTTCTCCATGATTTTGCATACTTCATGTAAATGACACTGGTCGTAGTTTAATGCTTCATGTCTGTCCCTTTTTTTTTAAAGATTGGGCTAATTTGCTGTCTTCCATGCCTCAGGAAATCCCCCTTTTTCGTAGTGATTGAAATTGTTGTTAGGGGTACAATAGCCCCTCTGCCCCCTCTAAATTTCCCTGGGGAGATTTATCGGGCCCCCATTGCCTTTGAGGTATCTACTCACTCAAAAGCCTCTTCATTCTTCCCGGTTTTTGTGCCTTGCCCACATTGGGTGGTGTTCCCCACCCCCCGTCTTTCGGAGCCCCCTTTCTGTCCCCTCTGTAACACTTTTTTTGAATCTCTTGTTGAGTTCTTCACATACTTCACGGTCATTTCTTGTTGTCTCTCCCCCTTTTTTCCTTTAGTTGATTCCCTGGTCCTTGACTGTTGTTTTCCTCTGATGTGGCTGTACAACAGTTTTGGGTCAGATTTGGCTTTCGTCTATGTCATTTTCATATTGTTTTGGGCCCCCCTTTTTCTGTGCATTTTCGTTTTTTGCTTAGCCTGCTCCCCTTTATTCTCCTGGGTCCTTTGCCTTCATATTTCTTTCCTTTCCCCTAGCACATTTGGGTTTTTCCCTCCCTGACCTTTTTGGGAAAACCATGGGCTCATCCTGGCTTTTTCATTATTCCTTTTTACCCTTGGGACAAACCTCCCCTCAGCCTCCTTCTTTTTGTTTTTACTATTCCATATCTCTTTAACTTTCCTGCCAGTTCTCTGTCCCACTAAACCCCCTTTCCAGGTGCCCTCTTCCTGTGTGCCCCCTTTCTTGTAGTTTGGCTTCTTTCGTCGGGCCCTTCCTGCTTCCCCCCTCCACTTGTAGCTTTTATGTGTTTTCGAAGCTTAAAACCACACGGTCACTGGCCCCAAAGGGGTCTTTCGTATGTGATGCCCTCGAATCTACTACTAAAGGGGAAATACTAAGTCCACCTTGCTGGTTCATCCTCTCCTCTTCTTTTGTGTGTCCCTTACGTGTTGGCACTAAATTTTTCCAGACCCCTCCATCATTTTAGCCCCCCTTATTTTGGGGCCCCCATGGGGGTCAAATTTTCCCCAACGATCCCCTTTTGTGGTTAAAGTCCCCATATAGGAGCTTTGCCCGCATGCATGAGTCTTCGGGCCACTTAGCCAGTGTACAACCATCGCTCTATTGCCTCGTCGTCTCTTGCCTTGACCCCCTGCTGTTCTGTGGTGGTTATACATCATGTATTACCCCCTTGGGCCCTCCAGAGTGAAGTGTTCCCGCTATGTAATCACTTTCTTTCCGCTGTTCCTCTTCCCGTCATCAAAAATTCCCCGCGATTTTTGATCAGCAACGCCACCCTCCACCCCCCCTGCCCTCTGTCTTTCCTCAGGATTTTGGGATCCCCTTTGGGAAAATGGCATTGTTTTCATACCGAAGCTTGGTTTCTGTGAGAGCTATGAGTCCGGTGATGCTTCTTTGACTCTTTATGCCATCCTCCCCCTTATTTTTTATTCCCTCAGCTTTTTTTGTAATACCTTCATTTCCTTTCCAACACGTGGGTTTGGGGGGGCCCGTGGGGGTGGGGGAAGGTGGCTACTGTGGGTTCTATAGCCCGGGGGTTGGGGGAGGCTGTGGGTTTTGGGTTTTAGTGTGTGTTGGGTGGTGTGAAGGTTGTATGGTTTTGAGATAGTTGTGTGTGTGCTTGCCCCTTTCTGTTCTGTTTGCCTGACTGACCTCTCTGGTCCCATCCTTTCTCTTTTCCTGTCCTTTTGCTTTTTTTTTTCCTTCCCTCAGCTGCTGTCGTTTGATTTTGTTTGTCTCTGTCTAGGAACACCCTCTTGTACTCTTCCGAGTCTTTCAATCGTGGTTTCTCTTGGAGGATCCTGTTCCGCACTGTTTCCATCCTGAGAATCAGCTTGATTGGTCGGTTTCTCCCCTTCGAGTACCCCCCTATTCTCTGAAAATTTACAATCTCGTCCATCTCTTCACCTATTTCCGTGATGATTTTCTCAATCTCCTTTCTTTCTTCCTGCTGCCTTTCAGTGTGTGTCCTTTCCTCTCTCTCCTGAAGCCCATGGATAAACACTGATTTTGCCCTTTCATCCTCCATTGCCTCACCCTCTGTGACTCTGGATCCTGCCTGTATGTGGTCAGTTTCTCCCTTGATTTTTCCAGTGGCTCTTGATAGCCTGGTTGTGCCTCAGCATTCGACCTATCACCCTCTCCATCTGCAACAAGCTGTTCTTCCCTTTCACTCCTTGGTCCTCCTTGGCAGGCTGATATGACCTTAGCATAATTCATAATTCCTTCCTTCTGTTCGGCCTCGCAGCTTCATATGCTGTGTCTTCTCTGGTCACTGCCCCTGTAACTCGCTTCAGCCTATTTATCTCAACTTCTAGGACCCTTATCTTGGCTACTGCAGTTTCGACTTGTGCCTCC
>NC_069498.1:16282198-16314000 GCF_026875155.1 Cherax quadricarinatus
TGTGTGTGTGTGTGTGTGTGTGTGTGTGTGTGTGTGTGTGTGTGTATGAAAGGCGAAGTAGTGTGTATCAAAGAGGAAATAGTGTGTATCAAAGAGGAAATAGTGTGTATCAAAGAGGAAATAGTGTGTATCAAAGAGGAAATAGTGTGTATCAAAGAGGAAATAGTGTGTATCAAAGAAGAAATAGTGTGTATCAAAGAAGAAATAGTTGGGTGAATCACAACTGTTTTGAATTAACTGTGTTAAGTCAAAACAGTTGTGATTCACCTGAATGAAACTAGAAACACATTAAAGCACAATAAATTAAGTCAAAACAATTCCAGGTAGACTTGACCTGGTGAACAAACCTGCTTTATCTCCCGATGATCACAACCAGTCCACCAAGTTTCTTCCTGGTGAACAAACCTGCTTTATCTCCCGATGATCACAACCAGTCCACCAAGTTTCTTCCAGGTGAACAAACCTGCTTTACCTCCCGATGATCACAACCTGTCTACCTAGTTTCTTCCTGGTGAACAAACCTGCTTTATCTCCCGATGATCACAACCAGTCCACCAAGTTTCTTCCTGGTGAACAAACCTGCTTTATCTCCCGATGATCACAACCAGTCCACCATGTTTCTTCCTGGTGAACAAACCTGCTTATTATCCCGATTGATCACAACCAGTCCACAAGTTTCTTCCTGTTGTGAACAACCTGCTTTATCTCCGATGATCACAACCAGTCCACCATGTTTCTTCTCTCTTTTTCTTCTGTTATTGTTGTTATGTTATAATTGTTATGTTTTGTTTGTTTACTAATACTATTAACACACCAGAATATGTAAAATAACCATTGTGTGCAAATAGTGAATTCCAGCACATTCTGATTTCTCAGGGAGATTTTTCACAAGGGTGGTTTTGCATTACTGTGATTCACCAGTGTCCAGAATATATAATTACTTTTCCATGTCTTAGTGTGGTAAGTGGACTGTACTAGGTTTCAAGTGAGTGGTGGTGGTGGAGCGTTAAAACAATAATACACAGCTTCAAGAATTGATATGATTCAGTCCCTGTAGAATAGTAATCAACAAAATCGGTTTCTAAATAAGTTGGGAAGCTGGTCCAGTAGCTATGACTCACCACTGAAAAAAATAATTTTATAAGTAATTAGCTGACAACTTTACCATATTGTTGAGTCCTTGTTTGTCTTGATCAGCAGAATTATATTTATGTTCCGTGGTTTTGTTCATGTACTGTGTTGATTCATGTACTCAGTGTTGTTCATTGTACAGTATTGTTTCATGTACGAAGTATGTTCATGTTGTTGTTGTTTCATGTTGGTGTTGTTCATGTTGTTGTTCATGTTGGTGTTCATGTTGGTGTTTGTTCATGTTGGTGTTGTTCATGTACCAGTGTTGTTCATGTACCAGTGTTGTTATGTACAGTGTTGTTCATGTTGTTGTTCATGTTGGTGTTGTTCATGTCAGTGTTGTTCATGTTGTTGTTCATGTCAGTGTTGTTTCATGTTGGTGTTGTTATGTTGGTGTTGTTCATGTTGGTGTTGTTCTGTCAGTGTTGTTCACGTCAGTGTTGTTATGTCTGTGTTGTTCACGTCAGTGGTGGTCATGTACAACCTGACTGTTATGTAAAGATGAATATCATATTGTTCTTGTTGTGTTCATTCATCATAGTGAACATGAATGTTGTTTCTTGTATGTGTTCATTCATCATTGTGAACATGAACGTTGTTCTTGTATGCTGTTCATTCTCATAGTGAACATGAATGTTGTTTTGTATGTGTTCTTCCATCATAGTGAACATGAATGTTGTTCTTGTATTTGATCATTTCATAGTGAACATGAATGTGTTCTGGTTGATGATCAGCCATAATTATAGGATATTCATATGTTTAGGAGATGCTCAAATATTCATAAATACATGTATAGATTTAAAAACTATACATTAAAACATAATAAATAACCCGCACATACGAGACTGACTCGTAGGAATTTTTTAGTAAGATTTTGGACCATTAACTAGTAACAAGGAAAGTTTAAACAGTTTATTAATGACGATGATAATATAATCAGCAGAGAAAACTACGTCCTGACACCAATCTTTCCAGGTGGTGACCCGTCATGTCTCCTGACGGTTGTGTTTCCGTGTTGTACACGTGACTTACATGTGTGTGTGTGTGTGTGTGTGTGTTGTGTGGGTGTGTGTGTGTGTGTGTGTGTGTGTGTGAGTAGCGTAGATGAAGAATTGTGAGGTGTAGGTGCGTGTGTATTTGTTTATATAATAGTAATACCGAAAGGTGAGGATAATATGATTGTTGAATAAATATAGTTGTATGTTAGATACGATGATTGTGTTTGTGCGTGTGTTGCTTTCATGCTTCTGTATGTATGATGTGTGTGTAAGATTTGTATGTGGAAATCCAGAAATTAGTGAATAGAAGAGTGTGTGCTTCGAGAACCACAGTGCCATGCCAACAAAAAAAGATCAACAAACAATCCCCACCCCCCCCCCTATACTAATAAAATTTAATTACAGTTATCGGCAAGGAACACAAAGGTTCACACACCCCACACTAATTTACGCACATAAAAAAAAGCTAACAAAGACAATTATTTCAGAACAAAATAATTGAATAATTTTAATAAATTGACATAGGTACAATATTAATATAATTATTATGTTCCAGATTTTCCTAGTAAACCAGGGTTCTTGGTTTGGGGACGAACTGTGATAGAGGGATCTCTCTTGTCTCAGGTAGTCGACGTTCGGTCTGTCCAGGAAGATGTAATTACAGAGCGCAGATTATTCTGTGTGATCCTCCTCTGTAATAACATCTTTCCTCTGTATTACTGATATTAATACACTTTTATATTAGTAATACCATTATGGACAGTGCTTCAAGGCTGGCTAAAACTTGCCTGACCTCAGGGAAGTGGTGGAAGGGTATATGGATTGAACACTTGGAACTACGGACCTGGGGTGGGGACTGCTGACCTCTGAGAGGGATGAGGGTGTGAACCTGGAGCCCACGGATTGAGTGGACTTGTGAATCGTGGAAGTGGTGTGAAGGGTGTATGGATGAACACTTGGAACCACGGCTTGGGTGGGACTGGCTGATTTGGGGGTGGGACTGGGTTAAGGCTTTAAAAATACGGAAAAGAGTTTCCAGGGCTTCAGGAGGAAGGGAAGACATCCGGGGGCCCACGGATAGATTCCTGGGACACATGAACCTGGGAAGGGCTAGGATAGTGTAGGACAGGAAATGGGGAGGAAGGGAGAATATCTGAGGGGACACAGATGGACTCCTGGGGGGGGGCACATGAACCTGGGGATAGGTAGGATAGAATAGGGGACAGAAGTGGGGAACGAGGGGAGAATATCTGAGGGACACTGATGGAACTCCTGGACACATGAACCTGGGGAAAGGTATAGGATAGAATTAGGGACAGAAAGTGGGGAGGGAGAATATCTGAGGGGAACACAGATGGACTCCTGGACACATGAAACCTGGGGTAAGGTAGGGTGGACAGTATAGAGACAGAAAGTGGGGAAGGAGATATCTGAGGGGAACAGATGGATTCTGGACACATTGAACCTGGGGAAGGTAGGATAGTATAGGACAGGAAGTGGGGAAGGAGAAATATCTGAGGGGACACAGATGGACTCCTGGACACATGAACCTGAGGAAGGTAGGATAGTATAGTACAGGAAAGTCCGGGGAAGGGAGAATATCTGAGGGGGGGACACAGGTGGATCCTAGGACACATGAACCTGGGAAAGGTAGGATAGAATGTACAGAAGTGGAGAAGGGGAGAATATTGAGGGGGACACAGTATGAACTCTGGACACATGAACCTGGGGAAGGTAGGGTATATAGGACAGGGAAAGTTGGAGAAGAAGAGAGAATATCTGTGGGAGACACAGATGGGGAAAGGATTAGATGCAATAGCCGAGGATCTTGAGAGTAGGATAGGAAGTGAGGGATAGGACACATGAGCCTGGGGAAGGTAGGATAGTATAGGACAGGAAGTGCGGTGAAGGAGATATCTGAGGGGAACAGATGGACTCGGACCACATGAACCTGGGGAAGGTTAGGATAGTATAGGA
Source organism: Cherax quadricarinatus (assembly GCF_026875155.1). Lineage (NCBI taxonomy): Eukaryota > Metazoa > Arthropoda > Malacostraca > Decapoda > Parastacidae > Cherax > Cherax quadricarinatus. Next base: position 16,286,305 of record NC_069498.1, read on the forward strand.
CAGGAAATGGGAAGAGAGACAAATATCTGAGGGGGGTCACAGATGGACTCCTGGATACATGACCTGGGGAAGGTAGAGAGAATAAGACAGGACACAGAGGGGACACAGATGAACTCTGGACACATGATCCTGGGAAGGTATTAGGGAACAGGAAGTGGGAAGGGAGAATATCTGAGGGGACCAGATGGACTCCTGGACAATGAACCTGGGAAAAGGTAGGTAGTATAGAGACAGGAAGTGGGGAAATAAGAATGGTCTGAGGGGACACAGATTGACTCTGGACACGAGAACCTGGGAAGGTAGGACAGAATAAAGACAGGAAGTGGGAAGGGAGATATCTGAGGGGGACACAGATGGACTCCTGGACACATGAGCCTGGGGAAGGTAGGATCGATGGGACAGGAAATTATTAGGGAAGAGAGAATATCTGAGGGACACAGATGGAATCTGGACCATGAAACCTGGGAAAGGTAGGTAGGGTAGGATAGTATAGGTACAGGAAGTAGTGGGGAAGCAGAATATCTGAGATGACACAGATGGGGAAGGATTAGATGCAAGAGCGAGACTATTGAGTGTAGATGGAAAGTGGGGAAGGGACACGTGAGCTGGGGAAGGTAGTGATATAGGAACAGGAGAGTGGAGGGACAAACAGAAGGACTCCTGGGGACACATTGACCGGGGAATGTAGGATAGTATAGGACAGGGAAGTGGGAAGAGAGAATATCTGATGGGGACACAGATGACTTCTGGACACAAGAACTGGGAATGTAGGCACAGAATAAGACAGGCCCCCTGGAAGTGGGGAAGGGAGAATATCTGAGGGGGACACAGGTGGACTCTGAAACAATATGAACCTGGGGAATGTAGGATAGTATAGGACAGGAAGTGGGGAAGAGAGAATATTGATGGGACACAGATTGACTTCTGGACAAAGAACCTGGGGAATGTAGGACAGTGTCAGGCAGGGAGTGGGGATAGGGGAGGAATATCTGAGGGGACAAGATGGGACTCCTGGATACATGAAACTGGAGAATATAGATGCAAGATCAATGAGTGAGGGGACACAGACGGACACATGGAACCTCGGGAAAATCTCAAAACTGGCCTCCACGAGACAAACTAATATGAATAATAATTAATTATATTAATAATAATTAGTTAATGCGGAGATCGATCCTGGTTCACTTTAGTAGGTACTGTGTGTGTTCTATATAGTATGTGTTTGTATGATTCAGTATGTCAGTAATGTCAGCTAGGTCTGTTACTTGTAGAAAAATTTTATGAGTTATTAATATACTATCTTATATTTACAGAGATTCATTCAAAAATGTAAGCTCGCTCATACGTCAGGCTTCACTCTGTTCAAACATAAGTGTGACATTTACACATCGTTTTTTTTTTTTTTTTTTTTTTTTTATTATTCGCCGGTATTCTGCCGGCCCGGGTCAGTTTCCCAAAAAGTAGTGGTGACCCGGCCCTTGGCTCCCTATTGGGGAGTCGTCTCGAGAAACTTAAGTCTCCCAGGGGATGAGTACAAGTACTCCTCAATCTCTTTGGGACACGTGTCCCCCAGGCCTAACCACTTCCCCGCCCTCACGGGCTCGTAGGGGAAGCTAGGCCTCTGTCTGCCATCTACCCCGCCTCAAAGGGGCTCGTGGGGATGGCAGTCTTATGAGCTGCAGATGGTAGCAAGCTCAGGCACTAGTTTACACATCGTTATCAAAGACTCACACATCACTATCTAAGACTCAGTGACATCACTCATCGTTATCTAAGACTCAGTGACATCACTCATCGTTATCAAAGACACAGTGACATCACTCATCGTTATTTAAGACTCAGTGACATCACTCATAGTTATCTAAGACTCAGTGACATCACTCATAGTTATCTAAGACTCAGTGACATCACTCGTCGTTAAGATTCAATGACAACACTCATCGTTATCTAAGACTCAGTGACATCACTCATTGTTATCAGTGACATCGTTGTGTAAATATATCAGAAGAGTGATTCTTTAGTCATGGAACTGATCCCAACGATTCCAAGTGTTTTAACTATTTTAATATAGAGACAAGTTTGCCTGCACACAGTCTAAACTTAATGGGTAATACTTAATGGGTAATGTCTTGTCCGTAAGATACATCAACCATTACGTATTGACGCCGTTCAGAAGAGAAAGACTCAATTATATTTAAAGTAAAAGCACTTAAAGCTTCAGGAAATCCTGATAGAGTAACTGGTGAGTGGAGCGTAAAGACGCCACTGATGGCTGGGTCTGGTAACCCAGAACTAACTTTGACGTTGACAATAGTATCAAACTTTTAATTTTTTACGCCACAGTGTGGCCTTGTATCTCAGCGTAGTAACAGCATATATCGAAAATATTGTGAGTGGATTGTGTTTGAGTAATTACACCCAAATAACATCAGTCTGAATGAGGATAAAATACAACACTTTACCTCCCGATGATCCAACTTGACCACCAACCTTCCTACCTTCTTTTATACGTAATAAGGCAAATAGATTACTGGGATTTATATCAAGAAGTGTAAGCAACAGAAGTCCAGAGGTCATAATGCAGCTTTATACATCATTAGTAAGGCCTCACCTAGATTATGCAGCTCAGTTCTGGTCTCCGTATTACAAAATGGACATAAATTCGTTAGAAAACATTCAGCGTAGGATGACTAAATTAATACATAGCATTAGAAATCTTCCTTATGAAGAAAGATTGAAGACTCTTAAGTTACATTCTCTTGTTAGACGAAGAATGAGGGGGTAGACCTGATCGAAGTGTTAAGTGGAAGGTAGGTATTAATAAAGGGGATATTAATAAGGTCTTAAGGATGTCTCTCAAAGAGAGAACCCCAAGTAATGGATTTAAATTAGATAAGTTTAGATTTAGAAAGGACATAGGAAAGTATTGGTTTGGAAATAGGGTAGTTGATGAGTGGAACAGTCTACCTAGTTGGGTTATTGAGGCTAGGACTTTGGGTAGTTTCAAATTTAGGTTGGATAAGTACATGAGTGGGAGGGGTTGGATTTGAGTGGGACTTTCACATCAGAGCTTATTTCTTGGGTGGCATTGAAAATTGGGTTGGGCAAATGTTTTGTTAGTGGGATGAATTGTAAAGGACCTGCCTAGTATGGGCCAGCAGGCCTCCTGCAGTGTTCCTCCTTTCTTATGTTCTTATGTTCTTATACCGTTTCTTTTTTTTGTCTTGGGAGGGAGTGTTGCATTGTTTAGCAATATTTTGTTTTGTCATACATTTTATTATGTAATATGTTACATTATGTTAATAAGCTATTAACATAACATGGAGATAAATGCTATACAATACCGACACAATGGAAAAGTATCCTCACATGCAACATAATGCGATTGTTATTGACAACGTTTCGCCCACTGTTGCGCCGTCTATAAGCCCTCGTTTATTTTCTTTATTAGCTAAATTGGAAATGAACGTCCTTGTGTTATTACTTGTTTGTACAATTATTTCTGTATGTGATCAGTATGTATTTATATCTGGCTGTATATGTGTAGTTTTATTATGTCTGTTTTATGTAAAGGACGTAGATTAATATAAAATAATCCAATCATCTAAAAGTATGGCTGAACATAGTTTTTTGCTGTTGTTACCCCACCACTGTATATGTGGTTAGGTGTTTGCCGGGTCAGTGTCACGTGACCTACACAACGTCCAAGCTAGGTGTTCGTCTTGGAGCAGAGTGAATTTACCAGCCGACTAGTTAACACTCCTTCACTGGTCTTATTAGACAGTTGTTAATTGCTCTTCCTCACCATAGTATATTCTGGGCAACACTTGTACTCTGTCTGATTCCTCTAGTTATAAAACTAGTTAATTATAGAGAAGAAGATTGTATTTATGTGTAATTAGTCTGATATAAAGTCTCTTTGTGAAACAAAGCTTTAAGACATCATACGGGAAATGTACTTCTTATCAGTATAAACAGAAAATGTATAAAGTTACATACCTGACATTTTATAATATCTATGAAATTACTTCATTAAACTGAGATTGTACTTGAAGTTTATTTCCATCCCAAACTCTGTCTAAATTGTTATGCATGAATCCCACATGAAGGTAATATTTACTGACTTTTAAGCTTAAGTGTAACACCCACACAGTGGACTTTATCAAGACACAAACAGCTTTACCTGAGCAGACTATGTATGTATAGGGAGCATAGTGACGTGAAGGGTCTGGTGGAGAGAGTTGACTGCTGAAAAGTTGGATTTGAGAAAGACCTACCCGGCATAGGCCAATAGGTTTGTTGCTGTTTAAGACAACGTTGAAGAAATTTCCTGGCAAGAGATATAGCTATGTCGTTAAAGCTTCGTTTTGAAGTCTACCGAAAACCGACCAACCAGCAGGATCTTCTCAACTTCTACTCTCACCACAACACCAAAACTAAACGTGGCGTAATCATAAGCTTCTTGATTCGTGCCCTTCTAGTCTGTAGTAGTGAATTTCTTGAGGAAGAATGTTCTTTCATCGAACAAGTATTTTCTGAACTTCACTATTCTCATCACTTCATTATAGACTGCAGACACTGTAGACACTGCAGACACTGTAGACACTGTAGACACTGTAGACAATGGGCATATAACATCAACTCATACACAGAAAACCCGCACATAGCAGAGAGAAAAACTTATGAAGAGAGTGAGTGTAATATAAAGGTGAGGAGGACAGCGACGGCAGAAAGAGAGGAGGAAAGAGAAATAGTGGAAGTTGTAATGATGGTTGTAGTAGTAGAAGTGGGAGTAATTTGTGCCACAAGAGAAAGGGTATATCCCTTCCTGCCTACTGGTATGCTTATTAGGCATACCCTTTCCTGCCTACTGGTATGCTTACTAGGTATATCCTTCCTGCCTACTGGTATGCTTACTAGGTATATCCCTTCCTGTCTCCTGGTATGCTTACTAGGTATATCCTTCCTGCCTACTGGTATGCTTACTAGGTATATCCCTTCCTGTCCCTTGGTATGCTTACTAGGTATATCCCTTCCTGTCTCCTGGTATGCTTACTAGGTATATCCCTTCCTGCCTCCTGGTATGCTTATTAGGTATACCCCTTCCTGCCTCCTGGTATGCTTATTAGGTATACCCCTTCCTGCCTCCTGGTATGCTTATTAGGTATACCCCTTCCTGCTCTCTGGTATGCTTACTAGGTATACCCCTTCCTGCCTCCTGGTATGCTTACTAGGTATATCCCTTCCTGTCCCTTGGTATGCTTACTAGGTATATCCCTTCCTGTCTCCTGGTATGCTTACTAGGTATATCCCTTCCTGCCTCCTGGTATGCTTATTAGGTATACCCCTTCCGGCCTCCTGGTATGCTTATTAGGTATACCCCCTTTCCCGCCTCCTGGTATGTTTATTAGGTATACCCCTTCCTGCCTACTGGTATGCTTATTAGGTATACCCCCTTTCCTGCCTACTGGTATGCTTACTAGGTATATCCTTCCTGCCTACTGGTATGCTTACTAGGTATATCCCTTCCTGCCTCCTGGTATGCTTATTAGGTATACCCCTTCCTGCCTCCTGGTATGCTTATTAGGTATACCCCTTCCTGCCTACTGGTATGCTTATTAGGTATACCCCTTCCTGCCTACTGGTATGCTTATTAGGTATACCCCTTCCTGCCTACTGGTATGCTTACTAGGTATATCCTTCCTGCCTACTGGTATGCTTACTAGGTATATCCCTTCCTGCCTCCTGGTATGCTTATTAGGTATACCCCTTCCTGCCTTCTGGTATGATTAGGTATACCCCTCCCTGCTTACTGGTATGCTTATTAGGTATACTCCTTCCTGCCTCCTGGCATGCTTATTAGGTATACCCCTTCCTGCCTCCTGATATGCTTACTAGGTATACCCCTTCCTGCCTCCTGGTATGCTTATTAGTTATACCCCTTCCTGCATCCTGGTATGCTTACTAGGTATACCCCTTCCTGCCTCCTGGTATGCTTACTAGGTATACCCCTTCCTGCCTCCTGGTATGCTTACTAGGTATACCCCTTCCTGCCTCCTGGTATGCTTACTAGATATACCCCTTCCTGCCTCCTGGTATGCTTCTAGGTATACCCCTTCCTGCCTCCTGGTATGCTTACTAGGTATACCCCTTCCTGCCTCCTGGTATGCTTACTAGATATACCCCTTCCTGCCTCCTGGTATGCTTACTAGGTATACCCCTTCCTGCCTCCTGGTATGCTTACTAGGTATACCCCTTCCTGCCTCCTGGTATGCTTACTAGGTATACCCCTTCCTGCCTCCTGGTATGCTTACTAGGTATACCCCTTCCTGCTCCTGGTATGCTTACTTAGATATACCCCTTCCTGCCTCCTGGTATGCTTATTAGGTATACCCCTTCCTGCCTCCTGGTATGCTTACTAGGTTATACCCTTCCTGCCTCCTGGTATGCTTACTGATATACCCATTCCTGCCTCTGGTATGCTTATTTGTATACCCCTTCCTGCCTCCTGGTATGCTTATTAGGTATACCCTTCTGCCTCCTGGTATGCTTATTAGGTATCCCTTCCTGCCTCCTGGTATGCTTACGGTATACCCCTTCTGCCTCCTGGTATGCTTACTAGATATACCCTTCCTGCCTCCTGGTATGCTTATTAGGTATACCCCTTCCTGCCTCCTGGTATGCTTATTAGGTAAAACCCCTTCTGCCTCCTGGTATGCTTATTAGGTATACCCCTTCCTGCCTCCTGGTATGCTTACTAGGTATACCCCTTCCTGCCTCCTGGTATGCTTACTAGGTATACCCCTTCCTGCCTCCTGGTATACTTACTAGGTATACCCCTTCTTGCCTCCTGGTATACTTACTAGGTATACCCCTTCCTGCCTCCTGGTATGCTTACTAGATATACCCTTCCTGCCTCCTGGTATACTTAATAGGTATACCCCTTCTTGCCTCCTGGTATACTTACTAGTATACCCCTTCTTGCCTCCTGGTATGCTTACTAGATATACCCCTTCCTGCCTCCTGGTATACTTACTAGGTATACCCCTTCCTGCCTCTGGTTATTACTTACTTGGTATACCCCTTCTGCCTCCTGGTATGCTTACTAGATATACCCCTTCCTGCCTCACTGGTATACTTATAGGTTATACCCCTTCCTGCCTCCTGGTATACTTACTTGGTATACCCCTTCCTGCCTCCTGGTATACTTACTAGGTATACCCCTTCCTGCCTCCTGGTATACTTACTAGGTATACCCCTTCTGCCTCCTGGTATACTTACTAGGTATACCCCTTCCTGCCTCTGGTATACTTACTAGGTATACCCCTTCCTGCCTCTGGTATACTTACTAGGTATACTCCCTTCTGCCTCCTGGTATACTTACTAGGTATACTCCTTCCTGCCTCCTGGTATACTTACTAGGTATACCCTTCCTGCCTCCTGGTATACTTACTAGGTATACCCCTTCCTGCCTCCTGGTATACTTACTAGGTATACTCCTTCCTGCCTCCTGGTTATACTTACTAGTATACTCCTTCCTGCCTCCTGGTATACTTACTAGGTATACCCCTTCCTGCCTCCTGGTATACTTACTAGGTATACTCCTTCCTGCCTCCTGGTATACTTACTAGGTATACTCCTTCCTGCCTCCTGGTATACTTACTAGGTATACCCCTTCCTGCTCCTGGTATACTTACTAGGTATACTCCTTCCTGCCTCCTGTATACTTACTAGGTATACTCCTTCCTGCCTCTGGTATACTTACTAGGTATACCCTTCCTGCCTCCTGGTATACTTACTAGGTATACTCCTTCCTGCCTCCTGGTATACTTACTAGGTATACCCTTCCTGCCTCCTGGTATACTTACTAGGTATACCCCTTCCTGCTAATCCTGTATACTTTACTAGGTATACTCCTTCCTGCCTCCTGGTATACTTACTAGGTATACCCCTTCCTGCCTCCTGGTTATACTTACTAGGTATACCCCTTCCTGCCTCCTGGTATACTTACTAGGTATACTCCTTCCTGCCTCCTGGTATACTTACTAGGTATACCCCTTCCTGCCTCCTGGTATACTTACTAGGTATACCCCTTCCTGCCTCCTGGTATACTTACTAGGTATACTCCTTCCTGCCTCCTGGTATACTTACTAGTATACCCCTTCCTGCCTCTGGTATACTTACTAGGTATACCCTTCCTGCCTCCTGGTATACTTACTAGGTATACCCCTTCCTGCCTCCTGGTATACTTACTAGGTATACTCCTTCCTGCCTCCTGGTATACTTACTAGGTATACCCCTTCCTGCCTCCTGGTATTACTTACTAGGTATACCCCTTCCTGCCTCCGGGTATACTTACTAGGTATACCCCTTCCTGCCTCCTGGTATACTTACTAGGTATACTCCTTCCTGCCTCCTGGTATACTTACTAGGTATACCCCTTCCTGCCTCCTGGTATACTTACTAGGTATACCCCTTCCTGCCTCCTGGTATTACTTATAGGTATACTCCTTCCTGCATCCTGGTATACTTACTAGGTATACTCCTTCCTGCCTCCTGGTATACTTACTAGGTATACGCCTTCCTGCCTCCTGGTATACTTACTAGGTATACTCCTTCCTGCCTCCTGGTATACTTACTAGGTATACGCTTCCTGCCTCCTGGTATACTTACTAGGTATACTCCTTCCTGCCTCCTGGTATACTTACTAGGTATACGCCTTCCTGCCTCCTGGTATACTTACTAGGTATACTCCTTCCTGCCTCCTGGTTACTTACTAGGTATACTCCTTCCTGCCTCCTGGATATACTTACTAGGTATACTCCTTCCTGCCTCCTGGTATACTTACTAGGTATACGCCTTCCTGCCTCCTGGTATACTTACTAGGTATACTCCTTCCTGCCTCCTGGTATACTTACTAGGTATACCCCTTCCTGCCTCCTGGTATACTTACTAGGTATATCCTTCAGAGGTTACTCGATTCTTTTTATAAACTTTTCAATTTTATTTGGTCCGTAGCTCGAGAACGCTTCATCCAATTGTCTTAATTTTTTCAATACTTGTGTTAGGTAACAAGGACCAAATTCTGGCAACAACTGGCATTGTTCACGTGCCATATGATCAAAGTTGTTGAATCTGTACCATCACATTCCCAGCATCCTGGGAATGTGATGGTACAGATTTGACTACTTTACGTGTAACTATTTTATGTGTAATAAAACTATCAGTGTGAAATGTTAATCTGCTTTAAGTCACATTAAGTAATATAGAGCTTACCTCTTCTGAAAAGTTTTAGTATATAATGGCTGATGACATCTTAGGGTTCAGGTATTGTCAGTTTAATTTTCGTTGGCATGTAGGCAAATTCGTTGATGTAAAATATTAAAAATAACTTGTAATCTATGCCCTAGCTAGAGAATGACTCGTTTGATCGGCTTCAAATTTTCACCACTTGTGTATTTTCCTGAACACAAGATTCACGCTGCCATCTGGTGGCAATGGTCCAAATTTGTCGATTTTATTGAAATAATTATATATTTTTTTTTATTCAGTAACTACAGAATACTTCTGAATATCTTCAAGACGTTATTGACGATGCATTTTATAAGGATAATGATATCACGTAAGTTTAGTCTGTGCAGCTGCAAATTTTGCAGTTTGACGGAATCGTTGGAATTAAATTAATTACTGGAGAATGCCTTTACTGATCGGCTTCAAACTTTTACAGTTGGTGGGCTATATAATAACACTTGTTATCACTCACTTTGATATGTGAAAATTTCAATTTAGCAAATTTATTAAACAAGTTGTTTCCCATGTAAGAACTATAGAATGCTTCTTCTGGTCAACTTCAAACCCTAAATGCTAATTTATATTAATAGGATTTTTTTGTATTAATTTTGAGCTATGATGGTGCAAATTTGCTAATTATTGTCATTTAATAAAATCAGTTAACAAAATCGAATATTTTTTCTACATGATTTTAACTAATTTTAAAGTAGAAATAAATGAGAAACGTAAACAAGAAAAAAATTATGCTGGGGGGTCATAATGAGGGGTACAGGGTGAGGTCGGTTGGCTGCGATGTTGGCAGCCCTCACACTGCAGTCAGCATGAGCTGCTGTAACTCTGAGGTCTACAATTGATACATTATTTAGCATCAGTCTGTTGATGTTTGATAATATCATAACACCGTTCAGAAGGATGAGCGTTGGCACACACTGCACACCAGTGTGTACTTAGCTGGGCATTGCTGGCAATGTGACCCCAGCGTTGACACATATAACATAGACGTTGAGGAGGTCTGTACAATGCAATGTAATTAGCGTCTGTTAAGGGCTGCACGGGAGTGAATATAGTGGGCAGAGTCCCCTGGCCAGTCCACCACAGCTAATATCAGACCGTTAGAAAGTCAACGAAGGCTTGTAACTTGCTCTGACGCCATGATATTGAGGATTCAAGTGCTTGTTGACGTTGTAGATGACAATAAGCACTTTAGGTGCCCTGGTGAGGCAACTCGGAGTTTGTCTATAAATGCTGAATCATTTAGGCACAAAAACGTAGTTATACCTCATCGTGGAGAAACTTGATCGTTTTCTCATGATTGTCTACACTAGCTTCGAAAAACCAGTTACCATGGTCTTTTGATCCAGTGTTGTTAGGGAAATCTAACCTGACAGCTTTGGGAGGGTGTGCGCCCACTGTATTGCTTGCAGCAAGCTTTCTCTGGAAGCCCCCTTCCTTTTTCCGAGCCTGTTTACTAAAATATGTTTCAAATCTGCCTTCACCATCATCTACGTCAACACCAATCACTGTACTCATAGCTGACAGGAGTTTCACACTGGCGATGGATTAAAGGATGCCGGTGAATAGAAGGGACAAGGAAGGGATATTCACCTCGCTAGACAAAGGCAATATGGGTGTAGTGGCCTGCGGGTCGCAGTGATATTTTCAAGGTCATTCACCTGGCCACAGTCATCTCGAGAGTTACCAACACTGCACTACTCGTTAATTATTCCAAACCCTCAGCACTTAACACAGCTACACACGTGAATTGGATTGACAGACAAATTTTCATTCTGTGGACAAACAAATCAGCACGAACTTACTATGTTTATAGATGAACCTCTGGCATGTTACAGTTAAAAAGCCGTCTCCAAAGGAGTTACCAGTACTGCAATGCTCGTTAATTTTGTTCTTAACCACTCTTGTTTTGTTCCAGCTATGCAGCATTCCTCCCAGAAAACACTCAGTGCATAGAAGAATAACAGGTACATCTTCCTCAGTTAGAGATGTAACACATTTTGTACAAGTGGCACAGTCGGATTCATCTGCAGGCCTCAGTTCAGGTCTGGATCACCAACTCACGCGGATGGGAGATTCGCCGTATTCTCAGTAGGCAGAGTGACTAGCTGTGCGAACTCAGATATTCGAGAACACAGCTGATAGAGGCGAACGGCTGAGTTTAAATGCAAGGAAGAGGGGTAGCTGATGAGGGGCAGTAGAGGCATCAAACGGAACGCTATTTCCAGTGTTACACTAAAGTGTATCACGAGTCACAACTCTCTCGAACAGTGTTCAGAGTGTTTTAATAACTAACTCTCAGGGAGGTTCTTCTGTTTATATCGAGAACACAGTAATGAGATTTTGATGAGACTCAATTTGTCCTCCTTTTAAAGGACACATAGTAAACCATGGCTCTAATACTATTAAATTCAGTTTAATATTTATTATTTGTTTAAGGTTTTAGAAAAAAAAATTTAGTATCTGTTAAACGCCCTAAAAAAAAAAGGTGGTGAAGGTTTACTTTGTTAGTTGTTCAGAAGACTATGATAACCCAAACAACTTTTTTTTACAAAATTCGCAAATTTATGTCGTAAATTTATGTCGAAAGTTTGTAACTTACTAGAAGAGCCATTCTCCAGCAGATCTAATTATATTACCCATGTAATTATATTACCCACATTATTAAACTGGCAAGTTGGTAGGTAAAGAGCCCAAAGTCCATCTGACCAGACTCAAAGTCAATCTGGCCAGACTCAAAGTCAATCTGGCCAGACTCAAAGTCCATCTGACCAGACACAAAGTCCATCTGACCAGACTCAAAGTCCATCTGACCAGACACAAAGTCCATCTGACCAGACACAAAGTTCATCTGACCAGACACAAAGTCCATCTGACCAGACTCACCTCTAAGATACACCAGAGATAAAGTTGGAAGACAATAAGAGAAGACATTCACTTGGTCTTAAAAGAAAATCAATGTCACAAAGAAAATGTGAACCTTCCTGGGAACAAAACACTGGTACTAAAAATGTACAAAAAGGCACAATACCTTGACTGGAACAATACACAAATAGGACCGAAACGTCGTCGGTAGCTCCTCTCATCTATGTGCGGGTTATTTGTGCATGTATTAAAAAATTTGAAGCTGACAATAAGAGGCGTTATCCAGATATAGTTTCCATTTTTAACATTTTTTTTCTTCAGTTTTGCAGGTAGACAGTGAGTTAGTGCAGGAATCATCCTTCTCATCAGCAGCATCAGTGTTAAAGTTGTGAAGGTGATCACAAGAAACATTCTCACATTGTTGACTGGAAATCATTATCACAATCTGTTTACCATAATAAGTCAATAACAAGATGAACTTTCCATCGAGAAAAACATCAGCGCTAAGAATTTGAAGGTGATCAAAAGAGACGACCTTCAGTTACAGCAGGAAGTCTCTTGATTCCAATGTTTCTAACTTTGCTATTACTGAGGCATAATGAAAGTTTAAAACCCGTCGGAAGAAGCTTTCTCAATACACAGATAACCCGCACATAGAAGAGAGGAGCTTACGACGACGTTTCGGTCGTTTCTTGCTCTCCCTCTGTGGGCACCTAGCTCCCTTGCAGTGCTCCCCTTTCTTTGTATTTGACTGGCTCCTCGCCCTTACTTCCCCATTATTTCTTCCTTCCTTCTCCGCCATTACTACTACCACTTCTACCACCTCTTCCTGCCTATATATACCCGTCCTGCTCTACTTCTCGTTAGTGTGACTTTGTAAATGGTCCAAGTCGGACCGAAACGTCGTCGTAAGCTCCTCTCTTCTATGTGCGGGTTATTTGTGTATCGTTCCAGTCACGGTATTGTTTCTTTTTTTTTGTTATTTTGTTAAGCTTTCTCAAGTTGTCATATAGAGATCATAACTGGGAATGGTCTTTACAAAATTACCCAGTGTGTACCTGCATGTAACAATACTTGCAGTGGGTACCTGCATGTACTAATACTTGCAATGGGTACCTGCATGTACTAATACTTGCAATGGGTACCTGCATGTAACAATACTTGCAGTGTGTACCTGCATGTAACAATACTTGCAGTGGGTACCTGCATGTAACAATACTTGCAGTGGGTACCTGCATGTAACAATACTTGCAGTGGGTACCTGCATGTAACAATACTTGCAGTGTGTACCTGCATGTAACAATACTTGCAGTGGGTACCTGCATGTAACAATACTTGCAGTGGGTACCTGCAGTAACAATACTTGCAGTGGGTACCTCATGTAACAATACTTGCAGTGGGTACCTGCATGTAACAATACTTGCAGTGGGTACCTGCATGTAACAATACTTGCAGTGGGTACCTGCATGTAACAATACTTGCAGTGGGTACCTGCATGTAACAATACTTGCAGTGGGTACCTGCATGTAACAATACTTGCAGTGGGTACCTGCATGTAACAATACTTGCAGTGGGTACCTGCATGTAACAATACTTGCAGTGGGTACCTGCATGTAACAATACTTGCAGTGTGTACCTGCATGTAACAATACTTGCAGTGGGTACCTGCATGTAACAATACTTGCAGTGGGTACCTGCATGTAACAATACTTGCAGTGTGTACCTGCATGTAACAATACTTGCAGTGGGTACCTGCATGTAACAATACTTGCAGTGGGTACCTGCATGTAACAATACTTGCAGTGGGTACCTGCATGTAACAATACTTGCAGTGGGTACCTGCATGTAACAATACTTGCAGTGGGTACCTGCATGTAACAATACTTGCAGTGGGTACCTGCATGTAACAATACTTGCAGTGGGTACCTGCATGTAACAATACTTGCAGTGGGTACCTGCATGTAACAATACTTGCAGTGGGTACCTGCATGTAACAATACTTGCAGTGGGTACCTGCATGTAACAATACTTGCAGTGGGTACCTGCATGTAACAATACTTGCAGTGTGTACCTGCATGTAACAATACTTGCAGTGGGTACCTGCATGTAACAATACTTGCAGTGGGTACCTGCATGTAACAATACTTGCAGTGGGTACCTGCATGTAACAATACTTGCAGTGGGTACCTGCATGTAACAATACTTGCAGTGGGTACCTGCATGTACTAATACTTGCAGTGGGTACCTGCATGTACTAATACTTGCAGTGGGTACCTGCATGTACTAATACTTGCAGTGGGTACCTGCATGTACTAATGCATCAACCTTTACAGCACAACAAGACTGAAAATTTGAAGCTAATTGGATGATGTTCTCAGATTATAAACTAAATCTTCCTAGGAAGAAAAATGGATCGACTCAGACAACCACTGTCAGGTACACCTTCACGATACCAACCACTGTCAGGTACACCTTCACGATACCAACCACTGTCAGGTACACCTTCACGATACCAACCACTGTCAGGTACACCTTCACGATACCAACCACTGTCAGGTACACCTTCACGATACCAACCACTGTCAGGTACACCTTCACGATACCAACCACTGTCAGGTACACCTTCACGATACCAACCACTGTCAGGTACACCTTCACGATACCAACCACTGTCAGGTACACCTTCACGATACCAACCACTGTCAGGTACACCTTCACGATACCAACCACTGTCAGGTACACCTTCACGATACCAACCACTGTCAGGTACACCTTCACGATACCAACCACTGTCAGGTACACCTTCACGATACCAAATATAATAATGATATAATCATACCATCGTCATCGATATTATAAACATTTCCACTGTGGTTGTGTTTATTCATTCCGAGTGTTTAAGACCACTGTAAACCAATTTTTACTTCAATGACAGGGAGATTTTCTTTTTTTGCCAAGATATACTCTGACCAAGCAATGACTGTCTATGAGCAGAAAAGTTGACAGAACACTATGTTTGAAGCACAAAAGAAAGAACACAATATTGACTCTCCATAATGCTCATGTGAGTCCTCATTTTGAATATGCTATCCAGTTTTGGTCTCCAAATTACGTAAAAGACAAAGGTATACTGGAGACTGTACAGAGAAAAGTTACCAAACTCCTGCCATCACTCAGAAGCAAAAAATAAAAGAAATCGAAGCACTCAGCCTTTTATTCTTTTAAAAAATGGAGACTGAGAGATCTCATGAAAACTTTTAAGATATTGAAAGTTTAAGTCTTTCATATGAAAGAAAGAAATATATTGTTGCAGTTTTCAACCTCTTACATATGTCAGCAAACTTTTTCTTATTTAACAAATATCAAGAACAAAGACAGAAATCGTCTCCTTTCAGTTGATGATGAAATTCGTGCGTGTTTATCTGTGTGTGTTTATCTGTGTGTTTATCTGTGTGTGTGTTATCTGTGTGTGTTTATCCGTGTGTGTTTATCGTGTGTGTTTTATCTGTGTGTGTTTATCCGTGTGTTGTTTATCCGTGTGTGTTTATCTGTGTGTGTTTATCCGTGTGTGTTTATCCGTTGTGTGTTTATCTGTGTGTGTTTATCCGTGTGTGTTTATCTGTGTGTGTTTATCTGTGTGTGTTTATCCGTGTGTGTTTATCCGTGTGTGTTTATCCGTGTGTGTTTATCCGTGTGTTTATCTGTGTGTGTTTATCTAATGTTCGACCCAGAATTAAGTATTTATGTACCAAACAACAACCACAAGTTCCACATTGGAAAATCAAATTTAATTATCCAAATTTTCTTCAAAAATAACATTATATTTGTTCATATAACATTATGTCTTGATTTATCTTATGTCTTTTCAACATTGTCAATAAACAGTTAAATTATTGCAGTAATTATTATCTGTTTTCGTTCTGTTTATATGTGTTATATATGATATTAGTTTTTATATTTATTCTCTTTTTGTTTACAGATAGAGTTAATTTTTTTTTTTTGAGTGAATTATAAACCAGTGAACGAGGTTTCTTGAACAAGCAGGTTGATTTCAGTTATTTTATTTTTACATTGTCAACAAACTTGAGAAAAACCTAAGTATAGTGAGGTGTGTCATAGTCATATTGAGGTCATAGTTTAGGTGATGTCATAGTCATAGAGAGGTGTGGTCATAGTTAGATGTGGTCATAGTTAGATGTGGTTCATGTTTCCAGGTCTCCATCCGTGGGTTCACGGATGTCAACACTTACAGTTGTTTTGGTGCTTTCCTTAGTTCCGTGTCTACAGATGTCTATCTGTGTCCCCTCAGATGCATTCCCAGGAGTGGTCATATACAGTGATGTGTGGTCGTAGTGAGATGTGGTTGTAGTGAGGTGTGGTCATAGTGAGGTGTGGTCGTAGTGAGATTTGGTCTTAGTGATGTGTGGTTATAGTTAGGTGAGGTCATAGTAAGGTGTGGTCATAGTCAGGTGTGGTCATAGTCAGGTGTGGTCATAGTCATGTGTGGTCATAGTCAGGTGTGGTTTATGCTTCCAGGTCTCCATCCGTGGGCCCCCGGATGTCAACCCTTCCACACTTCCCACTCCCGGTTGTTTTGGTACTTTCCCTAGTTCCGTGTGTCCAAAAGTCCATCTGTGTTCCCTCAGATGAACTACCTCACTTTCCCAGGTGGGTAAGTGACGGGTAGTTGGCTTGGGTGTACTCACCTAGTTTGAGGTTGCGGGGGTCGAGTCCGAGCTCCTGGCCCCGCCTCTTCACTGATCGCTACTAGGTCACTCTCCCTGAGCCGTGAGCTTTATCATACCTCTGCTTAAAGCTATGTATGGATCCTGCCTCCACTACATCGCTTCCCAAACTATTCCACTTACTGACTACTCTGTGGCTGAAGAAATACTTCCTAACATCCCTGTGATTCATCTGTGTCTTCAGCTTCCAACTGTGTCCCCTTGTTACTGTGTCCAATCTCTGAACATCCTGCCTTTGTCCACCTTGTCAATTCCTCTCAGTATTTTGTATGTCGTTATCATGTCCCCCTATCTCTCCTGTCCTCCAGTGTCGTCAGGTTGATTTCCCTTAACCTCTCCTCGTAGGACATACCTCTTAGCTCTGGGACTAGTCTTGTTGCAAACCTTTGCACTTTCTCTAGTTTCTTCACGTGCTTGGCTAGGTGTGGGTTCCAAACTGGTGCCGCATACTCCAATATGGGCCTAACGTACACGGTGTACAGGGTCCTGAATGATTCCTTATTAAGATGTCGGAATGCTGTTCTGAGGTTTGCTAGGCGCCCATATGCTGCAGCAGTTATTTGGTTGATGTGCGCTTCAGGAGATGTGCCTGGTGTTATACTCACCCCAAGATCTTTTTCCTTGAGTGAGGTTGTAGTCTCTGACCCCCTAGACTGTACTCCGTCTGCGGCCTTCTTTGCCCTTCCCCAATCTTCATGACTTTGCACTTGGTGGGATTGAACTCCAGGAGCCAATTGCTGGACAGGTCTGCAGCCTGTCCAGATCCCTTTGTAGTTCTGCCTGGTCTTCGATCGAGTGAATTCTTCTCATCAACTTCACGTCATCTGCAAACAGGGACACCTCAAGTCTATTCCTTCCGTCATGTCGTTCACAAATACCAGAAACAGCACTGGTCCTAGGACTGGCCCCTGCGGGACCCCGCTGGTCACAGGTGCCCACTCTGACACCTCGCCACGTACCATGACTCGCTGCTGTCTTCCTGACAAGTATTCCCTGATCCATTGTTGTGCCTTCCCTGTTATCCCTGCTTGGTCCTCCAGTTTTTGCACCAATCTCTTGTGTGGAACTGTGTCAAACGCCTTCTTGCAGTCCAAGAAAATGCAATCTACCCACCCCTCTCTCTCTTGTCTTACTGCTGTCACCATGTCATAGAACTCCAGTAGGTTTGTGACACAGGATTTCCCGTCCCTGAAACCATGTTGGCTGCTCTTGATGAGATCATTCCTTTCTAGGTGTTCCACCATTCTTCTCCTGATAATCTTCTCCATGATTTTGCATACTATACATGTCAGTGACACTGGTCTGTAGTTTAATGCTTCATGTCTGTCTCCTTTTTTAAAGATTGGGACTACATTTGCTGTCTTTCATGCCTCAGGCAACCTCCCTGTTTCGATAGATGTATTGAATATTATTGTTAGGGTACACATAGCGCCTCTGCTCCCTCTCTCAATACCCATGGGGAGATGTTATCTGGCCCCATTGCCTTTGAGGTATCTAGCTCACTCAGAAGCCTCTTCACTTCTTCCTCGGTTGTGTGCACTGTGTCCAGCACTTGGTGGTGTGCCCCACCTCTCCGTCTTTCTGGAGTCCCTTCTGTCTCCTCTGTGAACACTCTTTGAATCTCTTGTTGAGTTCTTCACATACTTTACAGTCATTTCTTGTTGTCTCTCCTCCTTCCTTCCTTAGCCTGATTACCTGGTCCTTGACTGTTGTTTTCCTCCTGATGTGGCTGTACAACAGTTTCGGGTCAGATTTGGCTTTCGCTGCTACGTCATTTTCATATTGTCTTTGGGCCTCCCTTCTTATCTGTGCATATTCGTTTCTGGCTCTACGACTGTTCTCCTTATTCTCCTGGGTCCTTTGCCTTCTATATTTCTTCCATTCCCTAGCGGGTGTTTGTGTTTGAACTCAATGAATTGTGGTTGCAGGTTCGAGACTCAGCTCCTGGCCCCGCCGTCTTCACTGAGTCGCTACTATCTCCTCTTTATGTCCATGTTACCAGTGAGCTTTATCATACCTTCGTCTAAAGCATGTATGGTTCTGCCTCCAATACTTCACTATTCCACATCGTGACAACTTATGACTGAAGAAATACTTCCTAACATCCCCTTTGATTCCATTCGAGTCTTCACTTCAATTGAGACCCCTTATTTGATGGGTTCCCCGTCATCTGTAACATCTGTCCTCTTCCACCTTAATCTAATCCACACAGTATTTTGTATGTCCGTTATCTAGATCTTCCTCAGCCTAAACACCTGTCCCTCCAGTGTGGTCAGGAGGCCGATTTTCCTTGTTGCAAAACCTTTTGCGACTTTCTTTAATTTCTTGACAGTGCTTGACCAGAATGTGGGTTCCAAACTAGTGCTGCATTACTCAGTACTGGGCCAGCCCTAAGATATCGAATGTTTATTCTTAGTTAGCCAGCGCCCATATGCTGCACAGTACCTGGTTAAGTGTGCTCCCCGGAGACGTGCTCGGTGTTATACTAACCACAAGAGCTTCTCCTTGAACGAGGTTTCCAGTTTTTGGCCATCAGCCTTACTCTGACTGCGGGTCTTCTTTGGCCCTTCCCCGAGTCTTCATGGTTTTTGCATTTGGCGGGTACATTCGAGAAGCTAGTGCCTGGACACACGTGTCCAACCTGTCCAGGTCTTTATTGAGTCCTAACACTGAAATTCTCAATCCGATTTAATTCTCCTTATCAACATCAACAACATCTTCGATCAGGGACACTTCTTCCGTCCATTTCATTCACGAAACCAGAAATAGGTCACTGCTCCATAGGACTGACCCCCTGTGGGATCCCGCCTCGTCACAGGCAACCCTCTGTGATACCTTTTCACGTACCAAGACTCTTTTGTTTCCTCCCTGTCAGGTATCTCTGATCCATTGCAGTGCTATTCCTGTTTATACGTGCCTGGAATCCACCAGCTTCTGCACTAATCTCTTTGAGGAACTGTGTCGAAGGCCTTTCTTGCCGCCCAAGAAATGTATCAACCCAGCCCTCTCTCTCGTGTCCCCTTACTTCTGTTTACTTGTCATGAACTCCAGAATGATTGTAACACAGGATGTTGCCTCCATGAAATCATTGCTGGTTTTTCAGTTACAATCTCGTTCCGTTCCAGTGCTCCAACTACTTTCCTCCCCGATACTCTTCTCCATGACTTAGCATACTAATACACTCCAGTGACACTGGTATATAGTTTAGCGCCCGATTTCCGTCTTCATACTTACAAATGGGGGACTATATATGCGGTCTTCCATACCTCAGACAGTTTTTCCAGTTAGGAATGTTGTTGAAAAATGTGGTTAATGGCACAGCGGACTCTGCTCCCTCTCTAAAGACCCCCGAAGATGTCCCGGCCCACCGACTTTGAGGTATCAAGGCTACTTAGCAGCTTCTTCAACCACCTCCTCATTTGTACATTAAAATGGACTGATTACATCGTCTTCAAGTCTCTTCTGCTTCTATCAACATTTCTGTACACGACTGAAAAGCCTACTGTGTAAGCGAAACGTTTCGAAATAAAGATATCTAACGGTTGCATATGTGTCTGACAGTTTGGGGGGGCAATCCTCCTCATTTGTGTGTATTTCATCCAACACTTGTTTAGTATAACCTTCTTGGTGTCCTCCCCTGTTTTTGTCTTCCCAGAGTCCTTCCCCTGTTTACTGTAAATACTTCCATTAAATCTCATGTGAGCTACTCACTGTACCTCTTGATCGTTTCTTGTGAGCTCCCAACACCTCTTTCCTCATCCTGATTTCCTGATCTTTGACTGTTGTCCCTTTCACCTATGTGGCTATACAGCAGTATTCGGGTAGGACTTGACATTCGAGCGCTATGCTGATTTTGTACTATCCGCTGGCCTCCCTCCTTATCTGTGTGTGTAGTGAGTGATGTGTGTGTTGTTGTGCTCACCTAATTGTGGTAGCAGGGGTCGAGACTCAGCTCCTGCCCAGCTCTTCACTGATACGTGTTACTAGTCCTATCTCGTGCTTCCTGAGCATTGTCATTACTTCGTACTTAAATCAATGTGTTGGTTCCTGCCTCCACAACGTCTTGCTAGGCTGATTCCACTTCCTGATCGACTCTGTGACTGAAGAAATACATCCTAACTCCCTGTGAGTCGTCTGAAAATCTTCAGCTTCAATTGGACCACCCATTGTTTCTGTGTCCCATCTCTGGAACACCCTGTCTCTGTCCACCTATGTAGTCCACGCAGTATCGTTTGCATTTCGTTTATCATGTCTCCTCCCCTAATGCCTTCTGTCCTCCAGTGTCGTCATTCCGATTTTTCCCTTCAACCTCTCATCGTAGACATTCCCCCTGAGCAACTTTTGGGGGAAAAAACAGGCCTTGTTGCAAACCTTTGTACGTTCTCTAGATTACTTAAACGTGCTTGACCGAGGTGTGGTTTCCAACAGGTTGCTGCATACTCCAGTATGGGCTGACGTAACACAGTTTTACAGTGTAATGAAAACGATACCTAATAAGGTATCGGAACGCTATTCGCAGGTTTGTCAGGCGCCCGAAATGCTGCAGCAGTTATCTGGTTGATTGGTGCCTCGGAGCACGTGCCTCGGTGTATATGGTCAACGCCAAGATCTTTCTCCTTTAGAGAGGCTTCCAGTCTTTGTCAACCTAGCCTATACTCTGTCTGTGCGGTCTTCTATTGCCCTTTCCCCAATCTTCGATGACTTTTTGCATTTGGCAAGGTTGAATTCAAGAATCCAGTTTCTGGACCACTTGTCCATTCTGGTCCAGTTCTCTTTGTATCCTGCCTGAACCTCATCCCGATTAATCATCTCATCCAACTTCATCATCGGCTAATAGGACACTTCTGAAGTCTAACCTTTACCATCATGTCATTCACATAAATCAAAAATAGCACTGGTCCTAGAACTGACCCCTGTGGGAACCCCGCTCGTCACAGGGCGGCCCACTGTTGATACCTCATCACTTACCATGACTCTTGTTGCCTTCTTGTCAGGTATTCTCTGATCCATTGCAGTGCCCTCTGTTATACACGCCTGATTCTCCATCTTCTGCACACACTCTTGAGAGGGAACATGACGAAGGCCTTCCTGCAGTCCAAGAAAATGCAATCCTCGCGCACCCCTCTATCTCGTGTCTTACTTCTGTTACCTTGTTCCATAAAACTCCAGAAGGTTTGTGACACAGGATATGCCTTCCATGAATCCATGCCGTTGTCTTTAATATTCCTTGTTCTGGGGCCGGTTCCAGGTGCTCTACCACTTCTCCACCTGAAAATCTTCTCCATGACTTTGCATACTTTACACGTCGAGACACTGGTCTGTAAGTTTATTGCCACGTTTTCTTCTTCTGCCTCCTTCTTAAAAATATGGACTACATTTGCCGTCTTCCTATCACAGGTAGTTGCCCAGTTTCGAAAGTATGTATTGAAGATTGTGTCAGTGCACCACAGCGTCTCTTGCTCTTTCCTCTGAGGATACCCACGGAAATGTTGTCGGTCCAATCGCCTTTTTAGGTATCAAGATTAAACAACATGGCAACGCTTCGGCACCTCCTCCTCCGTTGCTCGTATGTCAACCAACACTTGTTGGTAATACTTTCCCCTGTTGATGTTCCCTCAGTGCTCTCACATCCAGATCCCTTCCTGTCTCTAACAGTTATACCTTCCTTAAATCTTCTGTTTTGGCTTTTCACAACCCTGTCGTTTCTGTGAATTCCTCACCTCTGTCCTCAGCCGACACCTGGTGCTTGACATGTTTGTCTTTCCTCTGAAGTAGCAATACAACAGTGTCGGGTCAGACTTGAACTTTCGGTGCTATGTTATTTTCATACTGTCGCTGGGCTCTCTCCTTACCTGTGCGTAACTCTCGAGTTTCCCAGCTCTGCGTCAAATCTCCTATTTTCAGTGTCTATGCCTTCTATACATTTTCCATTTTTTTATTTCACTTAGTTTTTTTGTCTCCTTACACCTGTCGGGTAGGCCAGGGGCTCGTTCTGGTCTTCTTATTTTTTTCTTCACAGGGATCGAAAATCTATCCTCTTCTCCTTGCCATTTTGTTTGTTACTTATTCCATCATTTCGATTAACTGACTTTCCTTCCGCTCTCTGTCGCACTGATCCTCCTGCAGGAAGTTCCTCAAAACCGTATGTATTCCCCTCTTTTATAGTCTGGCTTTCCCCATTCAACTCCTGTTACCCTCTCGCACTTGTATTCTACTATGTGGTATGGTAAGACACATAGGCAACCAGTTAGCAACTTATTCCGAAACGTTTCGCCTTACACAGGTAGGCTTCTTCAGTCGAATACAGAAAGTAGGCAGGAACAGTAAGATTTGAAAGACGATGTTAATCATACCATCACCCTTGAAGTCGTAGAATTTGAGGTTGTCAGTCCCTCGGCCTTGAGAAATACCAGTTCCATATTCCCAGGAACTATCAGATAGTTCCTGACTATGGAACTGAAATTTCTCCATGCCGAAGGGACTGACAACCTCAAAGATCACGACTTCAAGGGTTATGGAATGAATTACATCGTCTTCAACATATCTCCTGTTTCCTGCCTACTTTCTGTTTTTCCGACTGAAGAAGCCTACAGTGTAAGGCGAAAACGTTTTCGGAATGAAGTTGCCTACCTGTAGCCAGAGTGGTCTTACCAACACATAGTAGAGATACAAGGGAGAGGGTAACAGGATTGAAGGGAAAAGGCCATACTATAAAAGAGGAACTACATAGGTTTTGAGGAACTTCCAGCAGGAGGATCAGAGATACAGAGAGCTGTAAGAAAGTCAGTAAACGAAATGATGGAAATACGTAACAACGAAAATGCAAGGAGGCAAGGGAAAGATTTGAGTCCCATGGTCAACGAACAAATAAGAAGACCAGAACGAGCCCCCTGTCCTACCCGACGGTGTAAGGAGACAAAAACTAAGTGCAAAAAAAAATGGCAAAATGTATAGAAGGGCATAGATACACATGAAAATAGGGAGATTAGTCGCAGAGCAGGAACGAGTACGCACAGGTTAAGAGAGAGCCCCAGCGACAGTATGAAAATAACAACGCACCGAAAGTCCAAGTCTGACCCGAAACAGTTGTAAGCTACATCAGGAGGAAGACAACAGGTCAAAGACCAGGTGATCAGGCTGAGGACAGAAGGTGGGGAATTCACAGGAAACGATCAGGAGGTATGTGAAAAGCAAAACAGAAGATTTAAGGAAGTATTTACAGTAGAGACAGGAAGGGCTCTGGGAAGACAGCACAGAGGGAAACATCAACAGGGAATATACCAACAAGTGTTGGATGACATACGAGCAACGGAGGAGGAGGTGCAGAAGGTGCCATGTGATCTTGATACCTAAAAGGCGATAGGACCGGACAACATCTTCCCGTGGGTCCTCAGAGAAAGAGCAGAGACGCTGTGCATGCACTGACCACAATCTTCAATACATCCCTTGAAACTGGGCAGCTACCTGAGATATGGAAGACGGCAAATGTAGTCCCTATTTTTAAGAAAGGAGACAGAAACGAGGCACTAAACTACAGACCAGTGTCTCTGACGTGTAAAGTATGCAAAGTCATGGAGAAGATTATCAGGAGGAGAGTGGTAGAGCACCTGGAACGGAACAAGAATATAAATGACAACCAGCATGGATTCATGGGAGGCAAATCCTGTGTCACAAACCTTCTGGAGTTTTATGACAAGGTAACAGAAGTAAGACACGAGAGAGAGGGGTGGGTGGATTGCATTTTCCTGGACTGCAGGAAGGCCTTCGACACAGTTCCTCACAAGAGATTAGTGCAGAAGCTGGAGAATCAGGCGTGTATAACAGGGAGGGCACTGCAATGGATCAGAGAATACCTGACAAAGAGGCAACAACGAGTCATGGTACGTGAAGAGGTATCACAGTGGGCGCCTGTGACGAGCGGGGTCCCACAGGGATCAGTTCTAGGACCAGTGCTATTTTTGATATATGTGAATGACATGATGGAAGGGTTAGAGTCAGAAGTGTCCCTATTCGCAGATGATGTGAAGTTGATGAGAAGAATTAAATCGGATGAGGATCAGGCAGGACTACAAAGAGACCTGGACAGAATGGACATGTGGTCCAGAAACTGGCTTCTTGAATTCAACCTTGCCAAATGCAAAGTCATGAAGATTGGGGAAGGGCAAAGAAGACCGCAGACAGAGTATAGGCTAGGTAGACAAAGACTGGAAACCTCTCTCAAGGAGAAAGATCTTGGCGTGACCATAACACCGAGCACGTCTCCGGAGGCACACATCAACCAAATAACTGCTGCAGCATACGGGCGCCTGGCAAACCTGCGAATAGCGTTCCGATACCTTAATAAGGAATCATTCAAGACACTGTACACTGTGTACGTCAGGCCCATACTGGAGTATGCAGCACCTGTTTGGAACCCACACCTGGTCAAGCACGTCAAGAAATTAGAGAAAGTACAAAGGTTTGCAACAAGGCTAGTTCCAGAGCTCAGGGGAATGTCCTACGATGAGAGGTTGAGGGAAATCGGAATGACGACACTGGAGGAGAGAAGGGTTAGGGGAGACATGATAACGACATGCAAGATACTGCGTGGAATAGATAAGGTGGACAGAGACAGGATGCTCCAGAGAGGGGACACAGAAACAATGGGTCACAATTGGAAGCTGAAGATTCAGACGACTCACAGGGATGTTAGGAAGTATTTCTTCAGTCACAGAGTCGTCAGGAAGTGGAATAGCCTAGCAAGTGACGTAGTGGAGGCAGGAACCATACATAGATTTAAGACGAGGTATGACAAAGCTCAGGAAGCAGAGATAGGACCTAGTAGCGATCAGTGAAGAGGCTGGGCAGGAGCTGAGTCTCGACCCCTGCTACCACAATTAGGTGAGCACACACACACACACAACACACACACACACACACACACAGATAAGGAGGGAGGCCCAGCGATAGTACGAAAACAGCATAGCGTCGAAAGTCAAGTCCTACCCGAAACTGCTGTATAGCCACATTAGGAGAAAGACAACAGTCAAAGATCAGGTAATCAGGCTGAGGAAAGAAGGTGGGGAGCTCACAAGAAACGATCAAGCGGTATGTGAGGAGCTCAACACGAGATTTAAGGAAGTATTTACAGTAAAACCAGGAAGGACTCTGGGAAGACAAAACAGGGGAGGACACCAAGAAGGGTTATACTAACAAGTGTTGGATGAAATACACACAAATGAGGAGGAGGTGAAGAAGCTGCTAAGTAGCCTTAATACCTCAAAGTCGGTGGGGCCGGACATCTCTCCGTGGGTCTTTAGAGAGGGAGCAGAGACGCTGTGCCATTAACCACAATTTTCAACACATCCCTTGAAACTGGACAACTGTCTGAGGTATGGAAGACGGCAAATATAGTCCCCATTTTTAAGAAAGAAGACGGAAACGAGGCGCTAAACTATAGACCAGTGTCACTGACGTGTATAGTATGCAAAGTCATGGAGAAGATTATCGGGAGGAAAGTGTTGGAGCACCTGGAACGGAACGAGATTATAAACGACAACCAGCACTGATTCATGGAAGGCAAATCCTGTGTCACAAACATTCTGGAGTTTCATGACAAAGTAACAGAAGTAAGACACGAGAGAGAGGGCTGGGTTGATTACATTTTCTTGGGCTGCAAGAAGGCCTTCGACACAGTTCCTCACAAGAGATTAGTGCAGAAGCTGGTGGATCAGGCACGTATAACAGGAAGGGCACTGCAATGGATCAGAGAATACCTGACAGGGAGGCAACAACGAGTCATGGTACGTGATAAGGTATCACAGAGGGTGCCTGTGACGAGCGGGGCCCCACAGGGGTCAGTCCTAGGAGCAGTGCTATTTCTGGTATACGTGAATGACATGACGGAAGTGTCCCTGTTCGCAGATGATGTGAAGTTGATAAGGAGAATTAAATCGGATGAGAATCAGGTAGGACTTCAAAGAGACCTAGACAGGCTGGACACGTGGTCCAGCAACTAGCTTCTCGAGTGTAACCCCGCCAAATGCAAAGTCATGAAGATCGGGGAAGGGCAAAGAAGACCGCAGTCAGAGTACAGGCTAGGTGGCCAAAAACTGGAAACCTCGTTCAAGGAGAAAGATCTTGGGGTGAGTATAACACCGAGCACGTCTCCGGGAGCACACTTCAACCAGATAACTGCTGCAGCATATGGGCGCCTGGCAAACCTGAGAATAACATTCCGATACCTTAGTCAGGCCCATACTGGAGTATGCAGCACTAGTTTGGAACCCACATCTGGTCAAGCACGTCAAGAAATTAGAGAAAGTGCAAAAGGTTTGCAACAAGGGAAATCGGCCTGTCCACACTGGAGGACAGGAGGTTTAGGGGAGATCTGATAACGACATACAAAATACTGCGTGGAATAGATAAGGTGGACAGAGACAGGCTGTTACAGAGAGGGGACCCATTAAATAAGGGGTCTCAATTGGAAGTTGAAGACTCGAATGAATCAAAGGGATGTTAGGAAGTATTTCTTCAGTCATAGAGTTGTCACGAAGTGGAATAGTGAGGTATTGGAGGCAGGAACCATACAAAGCTTTAAGACGAGGTATGATAAAGCTCATGGAACATGGAGAAAGAGGAGCTAGTAGCGATCAGTGAAGAGGCGGGGCCAGGAGCTGAGTCTCGACCCCTGCAACCACAATTCATTGAGTACACACACAAACACCCTCACACCCAGCCAACTACCCCGCCACTTACCCACCTGGGAAAGTGAGGGAGTTCATCTGAGGGGCACAGATGGACT
>NC_069498.1:16314500-16359184 GCF_026875155.1 Cherax quadricarinatus
TTTTTTTGGAAAAAAGGGTTAAATAAATAAATATTTAAAAAAGTTAATCTTTTTTATTTAATTTTAACTTAATTTTTAAAAAATTAAAAAAAATGTATGCCTTTATTTTTATTATTTGACTGTTATATTGTTATTTAGTTTATTTTGTTAGGATGTATATAAAATGTGCTCATTTTAGGCTTGATTGTCAAACTACTGTAATTATCGCTTGTCGCTCGTTATACTGCCGGCTTCTGAGCTGCAGTTGTCCACGTAGCTATCACGTGATCGAGGGGGGGTGTCCTCACCTCTCGTGAAATTTTTCAGTCTGCTGGAGACTCGCTTGCTGGTTGGACAGATTGTCTGTCTCATTATTCTTGTTATTTTCTGTAGAAACTTTGTTCACAGAACATTGTATAGACTTAGTGATTTTCGACGTTGTACTGAGGTTGTGTGTAACATAGACACTCTGAGTATCTCAGGTCCCGAGCTATAGCTTCTGACCTAATTTTGTACTGGTTCCTGTGTATTGTCACAGTCACAGTTTTACCTATGCTGAACAAAGATTCAGTATTATGGGTTTTGTAACTTTTGTGGAGATCTGCAGAGGTCCCTAATTAGTGTCGTTATATTTTTTCCCAGTTCCCGATTCTGTGTCGCAGTCACTTGATATTTGCTTTGCTATTGGGCTTAGCATTCTTTGTTGTTCAAGCAGACTGTTCGGGTTTTTCAGTCGGTCAAGAAGTTAGTTTATTTGAGGACTTTGCAGTCACTTTTTTAAGTCTTTCGATCTTTTAGACATAGTTAACTACTTAAGAGCACTTACACGCATACACACTTACTTTACATATTTGTATATCTTATTAAATTTAATTGTTAACCCGACGGTACTTAAGAAAATTTTAAATTGATATGTGCTTCAGCACAATAATATGAACTCGAGAGATTGATTTATTTTGATTCTGTAATTAATTACTTTGATAATATACCTCTAAGACAACTTATTTGACTTTAATAAATTTATTAAATTTTAATTTCTTAGTTAGTAGCCTACCAGTTGTAATCCTAAAGCACTATTGAACCAAAACTGAATTTTAATGGATAATTGGACAAGGATACTGACTACTTGTTACAAAAACCCATAACAGGCTGGATGCTAGAAGGGCAGTCCTTTCTAGTATTCACTGGAGATCTCTAAGCTTTTAGAATCGCGTTTTTTTTGTAACACTTGTTTTATTGTTACTACACGAAGATTTAACAACTGTATGTCTGCTGACATACAAGAATATCTGATCGATCATACTACCTCAGATATTCTGGAAACTGCAGCATTAGCAGACAATTACGAGATTTCTCACAAACTTGTACGTACTAAAACACTCAGAAACAAGGTAACTAAAAACTGTCCTAGAAGTTGGGGCAACCAAAATCATGTCATTGCCGGCTGAGTACCTGCCTGAACTTCTCGACCTTTCGGAAAAAAATCTGAATTTCCCGGGGAAGAAATTCTGGTTAAAAAAATTAAAATGTACCTATTGAAACAAAAAAAGGACATACTAGAGAGTATTGCAAATAAGTTAGAAAAAATACAGAAAAACAGCGTGGGGGCTGGCGCCCCCACTAAAGTTACCCTCTTCCCGTGCAAAAAAAAACACCAAAATCCTAGCAATCCCTCTGAACCTACTGTTTTAAAAAATGTTATCAGGACAATGACTAGGTCAGAAAGTGTACTACGAAAAGATTCGTTCAGCGATGAGTCCTTATTTTTTCGAGAGATAAAGTAGATTTGAGAACCATCAAATGAGATAGTTTCTTTCAGAGAAGGGCATTATCTCCTTTTTAAAAGAAAAATGTACTGCCGTAACGACGTACCTATTGCAAGATGATGTATTGTTAGAACCTAGGGAGGGGCTGTTTTAAAATCCCCTGCATAAAAAATTTTAAAAAACAAGTTTTTTATATGTTATATTTCAGGGGGTTATACCCATTGGTGTATTCCCATCGGGGTCAGGGGGACTTGGATAGGAACGTATCCTTCATGCTTATATGAAAGGGAACCCATTGTGTTGATAATAACACTGATTTTAAAAGCCTTGAAGCTTGTAAGAGAACCTTTTTATTTCCTTCAGCGCAATTACTAGAGAAAAGTCAAGTTTTCAACAACCCCCTTGTCCCTGTTGAGTTAGGGATGACAATGTTTTGGGGGCTTGAATATGTTTTTTAGTGACGCTCTGCCCCCAGGTCATTAACACTGACCCCCCCCCGTCATCAACCTAGTCAGGACCAATAAGTTTAAAAATTTTTTTAACCCTCATAAAAAAAATTTTTAATCAAGGATCTTTTGTTGTCATCATGGAAAGATAGAGATAAGAGTTACTGAGAGTGAAGCAAAGGATCTCGTAATTTTACTTTTATAGTAAGGGTGTATGATGAGAAAAATACATGTAAGTTGTCACGATATGTTTCTACCACAGTCAAGCATCTCTTGTGTTACCATTACATTTCGTAACAAGCCTTTGATTTTGCCCCAATGTCCATAGGAGGACATTTGGGTTAAAAAGAAACACTCGGTAAACTGGCAAAACATTTTACTTGGTCAAAAATGAGGAAACAGTTGCTATCATGTGTGACGTTCCACGTGTGTCAATTGAAGGTAAGCCAGCGCACCCCCACCTCCACCTAACCTTCACTAGAGTTTACTAGTACAAAGTTCAGTTCCCCCTGGATAAAATTTTTTCAACTCGTTAAAAAGCTGAAGCATCCCTTTCCTTGCTCCTGTGTTAAAGAGCCCCTAATTTCAATCTTCCCTTTTTTAATATAATCGAGTGGCTATGCAGTGGGTGTGTGTTGTCCAACAGTCAAACCACGATATTCCCTCCTATATGTTACAAATTTCATCTAAGCTAAAACGACACCAGAAAAATTTGCCACTTTGAGAAAGGGTCTCTCTGTGGTGTCCGGGGAAATTTTGACGTGTTTTTGGGGCACTTCCCCTTTTAAAATTAACGTTTTTTTCTGACCACAATCCATCACCATAAAAATACTATGAAAAAATTAAAAAAAATTTCTAGGATCATGAGGTGGGCCCTCAAATCCAAACCTTTTCTATTATAAAAAAAAAACCATAAATGGTATTGAATGTAATTGCTGACGCTCTGTCTCGTCCTTAATTATCTTACATTTAAATTTTAACGTAATTTTTTGCCCAAATCCTTTTTTTACTTGTTATGTCAAATTCTAAAGTAACTTAATCCCTCCCCCCTATTAACTATATATACTCATTTCGTCTAATTATTATATTTTTTTAGATTCACAGTAATGGTGTGTGAGGAGGAGACAAACTGGTTGATGAGTGTGTTGGTGCGGGTGTGTACTGCGTGAGCAAAACTGTCTGTGCAGACCCCCCCCCCACTACACACCTTAGTGTTTCATACTCAGAGGTTCATACGCCTGCATTCCCCCAACCCTACTTAAGAGGGAATGCGTTCCTCTTAAAAGATCGAGCCTCAACTGCCCTCCTTGTCGGCTATCCTGTTCTACACTGATGTATATAACCACGAGTACAGAAATACGAAAAGTGTACTGCCCAGTTAGGGGCAATCCCAGTGACGGACGCTGTGAAATTGTAGAAGGTGGGGCCAAAAGAGATCTTAAATTTTTTTATTGATAATATTGTATGAGTAACCAAAAAAAGTGAAAGCATTCATGCAACTCCTAGTGCGACCCCTTTTTCGTGTTGGGGGGGGGGGGGGTTGCAACCCCTGAAAGGGTTACAATGATTATTATGTATAAAATTGTATATTTTTTTTTCATATAATTTTTTTTTTTGCTTATATTTGCGTAATGCTAAATCTAAAAGTATGACTTTTTTATTTTTATTTGACTTATATTTTTATTTTGCTATGTTTTTAGATGTATATAAAATGGCTCAGTTTTTCTGATGCAAACTACTGAAATTATCGCTTGTCGCTCGTTATCTGCCGGGTTTTGAGCTGCGTTTTCCACGTAGCTATCAGTGATGAGGGGGGGTTTTCCCCACCTCGCTGAAGTGTCGTCGGGGAAATCGCTTTTGGGGGGTTGGACAGATAGTCTGTCTCATTATTCTTTTAGTTCTGTAGAACTTTGTTCCAGAACATTTGTAAAGACTTAGTGATTTCGACGTTGTATGTGGGTGTGTCAAGGACACTCTGATTATCTCAGGTCCTTTTAGCTATACTTCTGAATAATTTGTACGGGTTCCTGTGTATTGTACTGTCACAGTTTCCTATTGCTGAGTAGATTAAGTAATTGGGAGTTTTGTGGAGGATCTCTGATGGTCCCTACTTAGTGTCGTTATATTATTTCCCAAGTTCCTGATTCTGTTCGCTGTCGTTGATTAATTGCATTGCTATAGGGCTTGCATTCTTTGTTGTTCAAGCAGACTGTTGGGTTGCCAGTCGGTCAAGAAGTTAGTTTATTTGAGGACTTTGTCAGTCACTTGTTTAGTCTTATTCGAGTCTTGAGACATAGCTAACTACTTAAGAGCACTTACCGCATACATCCACACTTGTACATATTTGAATATCTTATTAAATGTTAATGTTCTGCGGTACTTAAAGAATTATATGTGATATGTGCTTTCAGCCACAATAAATATTGGAAATCGAGAGATGATTTTATTTTGATTGCTGTAATTATTATTTTGATAATTATACCTCTTGACAACTTATAGACTTAATAAATTTATTAAATTTTATTTTCTCTAGTTAGTAGCCTACAGTTGTAATTAAAGCACTATTGCAACCATATGAAATTTATATGGATATTGGACCAAGGGATACGGGACTCTTGTTCGAAAACCAGTAACAGGCTGGTTGGCTAGAAGGGCAGTCCTTTCTAGTATTCACTGGAGATCTCTAAGCTTTCGAATCGCGTTTTTGTAACAGTGAACAAAACCTGCTTTATTACCGATGATCAACAAACCAGTCTACCCATGTTTCTTCCTGGTGACCAAACCTGCTCTATCTCCCGATGATCACCACCAGTCCACAAGTTCCTTCTGGTGAAAATAACCTGCTTTATCTCCGGATGATCACAAACCCAGTCCACAAGTTTATTCCTGGTGTACAAACCTGCTTTATCTCACGATGATCACAACTGTCCACCAAGTTTCTTCCTGGTGAACATAACCTGCTTAAATCTCCCGATGATCACAACAGTCACCAAAGTTCTTCCTGGTGAACAAACCGCTTATCTCCGATGATCACAACAGTTCACCAAGTTTCTTCTGGTGAACAAACTGCTTTATTTACGGATGATCAACAACCAGTCACTTGTTTTTCTCTTCTTTTTCTTTGTTATAGTTGTTACGTTTAGTTGTTATGTTTTTGTTTTGTATTACAATACTATTAACGCACCAGAATATGCAAAATACCCATTGTGAGCAAATGTGAACTTCCAGCACATTCCTGGATCTCAGGAGATTTTTCTCAGGTTGTTTTGTATATTGTGTATACAGTGTACCATAGTATATAATACTTTTCAGTGTTAGTGTGGTAAGTGGACTGTATATGTCATGTTGGTGG
This sequence comes from Cherax quadricarinatus, assembly GCF_026875155.1. NCBI lineage: Eukaryota > Metazoa > Arthropoda > Malacostraca > Decapoda > Parastacidae > Cherax > Cherax quadricarinatus. The sequence continues at coordinate 16,320,044 of NC_069498.1, forward strand.
TGGTGGTGGGAGGTAAACAATATACACAGCTTTCATGAATGGTAGGATCGTTCCTGAGAATAGATATCAACAAAATCGGTAAAATAAAGTTGGGAAGCGGTCCAGGGCTATGACTCAACCCCTGAAAAATATTTATAAAGTATTAGATGAAACTTTACCATATTGTCTAGTCCTAGTTTGTCTTGACTCAGCAGAATTATATTTATTTACCAGTGGTTGTTCATGTACAGTGTGTTCATGTACAGTGTTGATCAAGAAAAAGGGTTGTTATGTACAGTGTGTCATGTACCATTGTTGTTCCTGTACAGTGTTGTTCATGTTGGAGTTGTTCATGAACCAGTGTTGATCATTACCAGTGTTGTTCATGTACCAGTGAATAACAGCCCCCCCCCCCCCCCCCCAAATATCAATCATATATTATTATATTTTCCAGTGTTGTTCATGTTCCTCCGTGTTGTTCATGTACCAGTGTAGTTCAGTACCAGTGTTGTCATGTACCAGTGTTGTTCATGTCCAGTGTTGTTCATTTTGTTGTCATGGTGGTTTGTTCATGTCAGTGTTGTTCATGTTGGTGTTGTTCATGATGGTGATGTCATGTCAGTGTGGTTCATGTCAGTGTTGTTCATGTCAGTGTTGTTAATGTCAGTTGTGTTCATGTCCCCCCCCCCCCCCCCCCCCCCCCCCCCCCCCCCCCCCCCCCTCCCCCCCCCCCCCCCCCCCCCCTCCCCCCCCCCCCCCCCCCCCAGTGTTGTTCATGTCAGTGTTGTTCATGTCAGTGTTGTTTCATGTTGGTGTTGTTATGTCAGTGTTGTTCATGTCAGTGTTGTTCATGTCTAGGGCACCTCTGTATGTTCTAGACCTTCGACAGTACCTCTGATTGTTAGTTCGGAGTTCGCTTACTAACAGACTCACGCTTAAGTCTGTTCATAGTCAGTGTAATGAACTAATCACAGACTATGTTCATGTGGTGTGATAGAGACAACGCTAACTGATTTCATGCTCAGTACGTACATTTTAGTCATCATGCCTACTCACTGACATAGTAACAGCACTGGCTTATGTAAACACCAACATGATACCAGACGCATCTGTAGTCATGTGCCTCCCTCGCCTACGTATGTCGGCTAGCGCGCATGCGCAGTCAGCGTTCGGCAGAGTTCGTCTCATCCCGCTCTGAGAGACTCTCGTTCTGCCTCACGCCTGTGTTCATGCCTTCAGTGGTGCTTTATGTGGTGTTGTTCACGTACACACTGACTGTTAATGTAATGACGATATCAGTATTGTTTTTTGGTTGTGTTTATCAATCATAGTGAACATGAATGTGGTTCTTGTATGTGTTCCATTCATCATAGTGAACATGAATGTTGTTCTTGTATGTGTTCATTATCATAGGTGAGCATGCATGTTGTTAATGTATGGTTCATTCATATAGTGACAATGAATGTTGTTCTTGTAGGTGTTCATCATATATGTGAACATGGAATGTTGTTCTTGTATGTGTTCATTTTCTAGTGAATGAAATGCTGTTCTTATATGGGTCATTCATCATAGTGAACATGAATGCTTGTTCTTGGTGAAGATAGCCATAATTATAGGTTATCTCATATGTATAGAGCTGTCAAATTTCATAAATACATGTATAGATTTAAAAACTATAATTAATACTACATAAATAACCCGCAACATACGAGACTGGATCGAAGGAATACTTTCAGTAGTTTGGACCACTGACACTAATAACAAGGAAACTTAACGTTTAATATGTCGATGTGATAATATAATCTGCAGGAAACTACGGTCCTGTCACAATCTTTCCAGGTGTTGTGGACCCCGTCAAGTCTCCTGAAGGTGTGTCCGATGTTGTACACGTGATTACATGTGTGTGTGTGTGCGTGTGTGTGAGTGTGTGTGTGTAGCGTAGAGGAAGAGTATGAGGTGTAGGGCGTGTGTATTTGTTTATTATTTATATACTAGTAATCCGTAAGGAGAGGACAATATGCATTGTTGAATAAATATACGTGTATGTTAGAACCGATGATTGTGTTTGTGTGTGTGTGTTGCTTTTATTCGTGTTTCTCGATGTATGGATGTGTGTTGTAGTTTTGTATGTGGAAATCCAAGAAATTAGTGAATAGGAAGAGTGTTGTGCTGAGAACCACAGTGTACCTTGCCAAAAAAGATCACCAAAAAGAAAAAAAACGATAACTATTAAACAATTATTACAGTTAACGGGAGGTGAACACAAAGGTTCACACAACGAACACTAGTTACTCACATGAAACGCTACAAATACACTTATTCGAATAAATAATTGAATAATGTATAATTGACATTGGAACAATTTTAATATAATATAATGTTCCAGATTTTCACGAGTAACCAGTTCTTGGTGGACGAACGTGTAGAGATCTCTCTTGTCTCAGGTAGTCGACGTTCGGGTCTTGTCCAGGAGGATGTTATTACAGTAGCGCAGATTTTCTGTGTTCCTCCTCTGTAATAAACATCATTCCTCTGTATACTGACATTATACACTTGTGTAGTAATATCGAAAGGACAGTGCTCAAGGTGGATAAACTGCTGACACTCTGGTGAAGTTGGTGAAGGTGTGTATGGATGAACACTTGGAATACGGACATGGGGTGGGACTGCTGATCCTCTGAAGTGATGAAGGCGTTGTGAATGAGAACCACGGATTCGAGGATGGGGACCTTGATGAACATCGGGGAAGTGGTGAAGGGATATGGATGCAACTTGGAACACGGAACTTGGGTTGGGACTGCCTGATCTTGGGGGGGTGGGACTGGGTTAGGCATTAAAAAATACCGAAAAGAAGAGTCGTCCAGGGCTTCAGAGGAAGGGGGAAGACTTCCGGGGGCCCACTCGGATAGATCCTGGACACATTGAACTGGGGAAGGTTGGGGATTGTGTTAGGATAGGACAGGAAGTGGGGATGGGAGAATATATGAGGGGACACAGATGGATCCTGGACACATGAACCTGGGGGAGGTAGGATAGATAGGACGGGAAGTGGGGAAAGGGGAGAATATTGAGGGACACAGATGGACTCCTGGACACATGAACCTGGGAAGGTGGATAGATAGGACAGGAAGTGGGGAAGGGAGAATACGAGGGGACACAGATGACTCCTGGAACATGAACCTGGGAAGGTAGGCAGTAAAATAGGAAACAGGAAGTGGGAAGGGAGAATATCGAGGGACACAGATGGACTCCTGGACACATGAACCTGGGGAAGGTAGGATAGTATAGGACAGGAAGTGGGAAGGGAGAATATCTGAGGGGACACAGATGGAATTTAGACACATGAACCTGGGGAAGGTAGAATAGGAAGGAACAGAAGTGGGGAAGGGAGATAATTGAGGGGACACAGATGGACTCCTGGACACATGAACCTGGGGAAGGTAGGATAGTAATAGACAGAAGTGGAAGGGAGAATATCTGAGGGGACAACAGATGGACTCCTGGACACATGAACCTGGGAAGGTAGGATAGTATAGGACAGAATGGGGAAGGGAGAATATCTGAGGGGACACAGATGGACTCCTGGATACATGAACCTGAGGAAGTAGGATAGAATAGGACAGGAAGTGGGAAGGGAGAATATCTGAGGGACACAGATGGACTTCTGGACACATGAAACCTGGGAAGGTAGGGATAGTATAGACAGGAAGTGGGAAGGGAGAATATCTGAGGGGACACAGATGGACTCCTGGACACATGAACCTGGGGAAGGTAGGATAGTATAGGATAGGAAGTGAGGAAATGAGAATGTCTGAGGGGACACAGATTGACTCCTGGACACAAGAACCTGGGGAAGGTAGGACAGAATAAGACAGGAAGTGGGGAAGGGAGAATATCTGAGGGGACACAGGTGGACTCCTGGACACATGAACCTGGGGAAGGTAGGATAGTATAGGACAGGAAGTGGGGAAGAGAGAATATCTGATGGGACACAGATTGACTTCTGGACACAAGAACCTGGGGAATGTAGGACAGTGTAGGAGAATATCTGAGGGGACACAGATGGACTCCTGGATACATGAACCTGGAGAATACTTAGATGCAAGATCAATGAGTGAGGGGACACAGACGGACACATGAACCTCGGGAAATCATCAAAAACTGGCCTCCACGAGACAAACTAATAAGAATAATAATAATTATAATAATAATAATTATATAATGCGGAGATCGATCCTGTTCACTTAGTAGGTACCTGTGTGTTCTATATAGTATGTGTTTCTATTCAGTATGTCAGTAATGTCAGCTAGGTCTGTACTTGTAGAAAAATGATATAGTTATTATATAATATCTTATATTTACAGAGATTCATCAAGGTAAGCTAGCTCATACGTCAGGCTTCACTTTGTTCAAACATAAGTGACATTACACATCGTTATCAAAGACTCACACATCACTATCTAAGACTCAATGACATCACTCATCGTTATCAAAGACACAGTGACATCACTCATAGTTATCTAAGACTCAGTGACATCACTCGTCGATTTAAGATTCAATGACAACACTCATCGTTATCTAAGACTCAGTGACATCACTCATCGTTATCAGTGACATCGTTGTGTAAATATATCAGAAGAGTGATTCTTTAGTTATGGAACTGATCCCAACGATTTTACTATAGAGACAAGTTTGTTTGCACACAGTCTAAACTTAATGGGTAATACTTAATGGGTAATGTCTTGTCCGTAAGATACATCAACCATTACGTATTGACGCCGTTCAGAGGAGAAAGACTCAATTATATTTAAAGTAAAAGCACTTAAAGGTTTCTCTTCAGGAAATCCTGATAGAGTAACTGGTGAGTGGAGCGTAAAGACGCCACTGATGGCTGGGTCTGGTAACCCAGAACTAACTTTGACGTTGACAATAGTATCAAACTTTTAATTTTTTTACCCCACAGTGTGGCCTTGTATCTCAGCGTAGTAACAACATATATCGAAAATATTGTGAGTGGATTGTGTATGAGTAATTACACCCAAATAACATCAGTCTGAATGAGGATAAAATACAACACGTTTTTTTTTTGTCTTGGGAGGGAGGTTGCATTGTTTAGCAATATTTTGTTTTGTCATACATTTTATTATGTAATATGTTACATTATGTTAATAAGCTATTAACATAACATGGAGATAAATGCTATACAATACCGACACAATGGAAAAGTATCCTCACATGCAACATAATGCGATTGTTATTGACAACGTTTCGCCCACTGTTGCGCCGTCTATAAGCCCTCGTTTATTTTCTTTATTAGCTAAATTGTAAATGAACGTCCTTGTGTTATTACTTGTTTGTACAATTATTTCTGTATGTGATCAGTATGTATTTATATCTGGCTGTATATGTGTAGTTTTATTATGTGTCTGTTTTATGTAAAGGACGTAGATTAATATAAAATAATCCAATCATCTAAAAGTATGGCTGAACATAGTTTTTTGCTGTTGTTACCCCCCATCATCACTGTATATTTGGTTAGGTGTTTGCCGGGTCAATGTCACGTGACCTACCCAACGACCAAGCTAGGTGTTTCGCTTGGAGCCAGAAGAGTGAATTTACCAGCCGACTAGTTAACACACCTTCCTTGTCTTATTAGACAGTTGTTAATTGCTCTTCCTCACCATAGTATATTCGGGGCAATACTTGTACTCTGTCTGAATTCCTCTTGTTATAAAACTAGTTAATATAAAAGAAGATGTATTAGTGTAATTAGACAGATAATAATGTCTCTTTGTGAAACAAATCTTTAAGACATCAACGGGAAAATACCGGTACAAAGAATCCTTGTGTATATACTTCTATCAGTAATAAACAGAAATGTATAAAAGTTACATGCCTGACATTTTATAATATCTATGAAATTATTCATTAAAAAACTGATATTGTACTTGAAGTTTATTTCCATCCCAAACTCTGTCTAAATTGTTATGTCTGAATCCCACATGAAGGTAATATTTACTGACTTTTAAGCTTAAGTGTAACACCCACACAGTGGACTTTATCAAGACACAAACAGCTTTACCTGAGCAGACTATGTATGTATAGGGAGCATAGTGACGTGAAGGCTCAGGGGGAGAGAGTTATGTGAGTATGTATAGGGAGCATAGTGACGTGAAGGGTCTGGGGGAGAGAGTTGATTGCTGAAAAGTTGGATTTGAGAAAGACCTACCCGGCATAGGCCAATAAGTTTGTTGCTGTTTAGGACAACGTTGAAGAAATTTCCTGGCAAGAGATATAGCTATGTCGTTAAAGCTTCGTTTTGAAGTCTACCGAACACAGACCAACCAGCAGGATCTTCTCAACTTCTACTCTCACCACAACACCAAAACTAAACGTGACGTAATCATAAGCTTCTTGATTCGTGCCCTTCTAGTCTGTAGTAGTGAATTTCTTGAGGAAGAATGTTCTTTCATCGAACAAGTATTTTCTGAACTTCACTATTCTCTTTACTTCATTATAGACTGCAGACACTGTAGACACTGTAGACACTGTAGACAGTGTAGACACTGTAGACACTGTAGACACTGTAGACACTGTAGACACTGCAGACACTGTAGACAGTGTTAGAACACAGTAGTACACTGTAGACCACTGTAAGAACACTTGTAGACACTGCAGACACTGTAGACACTGTAGACACTGTAGACACTGTAGACACTGCAGACACTGTAGACACTGCAGACACTGTAGACACTGTAGACACTGTAGACACTGCAGACACTGTAGACACTGCAGACACTGTAGACACTGTAGACACTGCAGACACTGTAGACACTGCAACACTGTAACATACTGCAGACTACTGTAACACTGTGACACTGCAGACACTGTAGAACCGTAGACACAGCCGACACTGAGACACTGCATACGACGTGTAACACGCAAGACCACTGTAGACACTGCAGACACTGTAGACCACTGTAAGACACTCTAGAACTGCAGACGCTGTAGACACTGCAGCCACTGTAGACACTGCAGACACTGGTAAGAACACTGCAGAACACTGTAGACTACTGCAGACAAACTGCAGACACTGGTAGACACTGCAGACACTGTAGACACTGCAGACACTGTAGACACTGCAGACACTGTAGACACTGTAGACACTGTAGACACTGCAGACACTGTAGACACTGCAGACACAGTAGAACAACAGCAGACACTGTATACACTGCAGACACTGTAGACACTATAGACCTGTAACACTGCAGACACTGTAGACACTGTAGACACTGTAGACACTGCAGACACTGTAGAACATTGCAGACACTGTAGACACTGCTGCAGACACGTAGACACTGCAGACACGTAGACACGTAGAACACTGTAGACACTGCAGACACTGTAGACACTGCAGACACTGTAGACACTGTAGACACTGCAGACACTGTAGACACTGTAGACACTGTAGACACTGTAGACACTGTAGACACTGTAGACACTGCAGACACTGTAGACCTGCAGAACACGTAGACACTGCAGACACTGCAGACACTGTGCATGACACTGTAGACAACTGCAAGCCACAGTAGACACAGCAGACACTGTAGACACTGTCGACACTGTAAGACACACTGCAGACCCAGTTAACACTGCTGACACTGTAACACTGCAGAGACACTGTAAGACACTGCAGACACTGTAGACACTGCAGACACTGTAGACACTGTAGACACTGTAGACACTGCAGACACTGTAGACACTGTAGACACCTGTAAACACTGCAGAACATCTGTAGCACTGCAGGACACAGCAGACACTGCAGACACTGTAGACACTGCAGACACTGTAGACACTGCAACACTGTAGACACTGTAGACACTGTAACACTGCAGACACTGTAAGACACTGCAGACACTGTAGACACGTAGACACTGTAGACACTGCAGAACACTGTAGACACTGTAACACTGTGACACTGTACACTGTAGACACTGCAGACACTGAAGAACACTGGCAGACACTGAGACACTGTAGACAACTGTAACACTGTAACACTGCAGACACTGGGCAATATAAACACAACTCATAACAGAAAACCCGCACATAGGAGAGAGAAAAACTTATGAAGAGAGTGAGGTGTAATAATATAGGTGAGGAGAACAGCGACGAGAAGTACAAGGAGAGGAGGAAAGGAAATAGTGGAAGTTGTAGTGAAGGTTGTAGTAGTAGAAGTGTGAAGTAATTTTGCCACAATGAGAAAGGGAGTGAAGGGAGACAGTAGTTAGTAGTAATAGTAGTAAATAGAAGCAAAATAATATAAAGGAGTGATAGAGTCGTAGTACAAGTAGAAGTGAGTTCAGTCTAAGGACAAGAAAAGGAGCACTGCAGGAGAGCTTATGAAAGACCTACTAGAGCACTGCAGGAGAATCTTAGGACCCACTAGAGCACTGCAGGAGAGCTATGACCCATAGGAGCAACTGCAGGAGAGCTTAGGACCCACTAGAGCAACAGCGGAGAGTTAAGGACCCACTATCAGCACTGCAGGAGAGGCTTAGGAACCCAGTAAGGAAGCACTGTCAGGGACACCTAGGACCCACTAGGAAGCACTGCAGGAGAGTTAGGACCTCCAGGGCACGTGCAGGGAGAGCTTAGGACCCAGTAGGAGCACTGCAGGAGAGCTTAGGAACCCACTAGGAGCACAGCAGAAGGTTTTATTTAAGAGCCACTAGGAGCACTGCAGAGAGCTTAGGACCCAGTAGGATCACTGTGCAGGGAGAGCCTAGGTCCCACCCACTAGGACACTCAGGAGAGTTTAGGACCCACTAGTAGCACAGCAGGAGAGCTTAGGACACCAGTATGAGCACTGCAGGTAGAGCCTAGAACCCACTAAGAGCACTGCAGGAAAGAGCTTTAGGACCCACAAGGAGCACTGCCAGGAGTGCTTAGGACCCCACTAGGACACCTGCAGGAGAGCTTAGGACCCGCCCACTAGGAGCACTGCAGGAGAAGCTTAGGACCCACTAGGTCAGCACTGTATGGGAGCTTAGGAACCCACTAGGAGCACTGTACGGAGAGCTTAGTAACCCACTAAGCACTGCAATGAGAGCTTAGGAACCCACTAGGAGCGCGCAGCAGGAGAGCTTAGGACCCACTAGGAGCAGCTGCAGGAGAGCTTAGGAACCCTCTAGGACACTGCATGAGAGCTTAGGAACCCCACTAGGAGCACTGCAGGAGAGCTTAGGACCCACACTAGGACGCACTGCAGGAGAGCTTAGGACAAACTAGGGAAGGCCCTACAAACCGGGATAGTATGAAACTGAAGGACAGAGCACATTGGCAGAAAAAATGAAAAAACTGGGGAATATGAAAAAGATAAGAGAAAAAGGTAAGGGAACAGTCAATTCACGAGTGTTCTGATTTGGAACATTTGACAATGCAAGGAGAAAGGAAGACATCTACAGAGACAAAACGCATTAAGATTCATACATGGAAACTAATGTATGATATGAATGCATCACATCCAGACGACGGTTTGTGGAAGCTAGAAGTAGAATAAACACATTGGGCAGAAGACCAGTCAGTAGATGACCGCGATTTCTAACATGACAGAAAAGAGCATTATTGGAATCGGCGAGTCTAACACTTTTTTGTACTCTTTAATTAAGTCTGACAGAAAGAGAGCGGGCCGTTTTTTTTTTTTTTATTTTTTCATTTTTCTCCCCAGTGTTGTGTTGTGACACCACTACATCACTTTCCCACTTCCAGACTATTCCACTTACTGATAGCTAGCTCCTGTCACTGAAGAAATACTACTTCCTTAATCATCCCTAGTGATTTCATCGAGTCTTCAGCATCCAGTTGTGAACGCACTAGTTTGCTCGAGTCCCATCTCTGGAAACATTTCTGTCTATGTCCATTTTGTCAATTCCTTCACAGCATAAATATGTCATTAAACATATGATCCCTAGACTCCTGTTCCTCACAGTGTCGTCAGGTCGATTCCTCTCTTCGCAGAAATGTCCCTTAGCTCCGGGACTAGTCTTGTTACACTAGCTTGGATAGGTTGGGGTTCCAAGTGGTGGAGTGTGTGTGTGTGTGTGTGGTGTGTGTGTGTGTGTGGTGTGTGTGAGTGTGTGTGGTGTGTGTGTGGGGTGGTGTGTGTGTGTGTGTGTGTGTGTGTGTGTATTGGCATGCGCGGTGCGTGAGATGTGTGTATGCGCGACGTGTGTTGTATAGCGCGTCGTTGTGATGGTGTGTGTATGCGCGCGTGTGTGTGTGGTGTATGCGCGTGCGTGCGTGCCGTGCCGTAGGGCGTTCATCTGAGGAAATTATAATCATTAACTGGGTTGACATCAATGGGACTCAAGTTGGAAACTGGAGAACTTTTCATGTCTGGATTTTGAAAGTGACTCCAGCATTGTCCATAGAGCTGGAAAGAGACCACACTCACAACCTGTAGAGAGACCATTACCCCACGACCTGGTAGAGACCAGCCACCCACACCTTGTAGAGACCAGCACCCACACCTGTAGTGACCAGCACACCACACCTTAGAGAGACCAGTACCCACACCTGTAGAGGACCAGCACCCACACACTGTAGAGAGACCATTAACCAACCCTGTAGAAACAGCCACCCACACCTGTATAGAAACCAGCACCCACATACCTGTAGAGACCAGGCACCCACACCTGTAGAGACCACACACCCACACCCTTTAGTGACCAGCAACCCCACTACCTTGTAGAGAGACCAGCGACCCGACACCTGTAGAGACAGCACTCACACCGTTAGTGAGACAAGCACCCCAACCTGTAGAAGGACGACGAGCACCCCACACCTGTAGAGACCACCCCACACCTTTAGGATACACCACAAACACCCACACACCCTTTAGTACCAGCACCCACACCGCAGAGACCAGCACTTAACACCTGTAGAGGCCAGCAAGCACCCACAGCTGCACCTGTAGAGAGACCAGCACCCACAGACCTGTAGTGACGCAGCACGCCACACCTCATAGACCAGCACCCACACCTGCAGAGACCCAGCACCCACAACCTGTAGAGACCAGCTACCCACACCTGTAGTGACCAAGCATCCCAACCCACACACCTGCAAGAGACCAACCCACACCAGTATCGGACAGCACACCACACTGTAGATACGCAGCACCCCACACCTGTATAGACCACACCCTCGGAGCACCCACACCTGTAAGAGAGACCAGCACCACACCTGTATGAGAGACCAGCACCCACAACCTATAGAGACCAGCAAACTCCACAACCTGAAGAGAGACCATCACCCACACCTGTAGTGACCAGCACCCACACCTGCAGAGACCAGCACCCACACCTCAGAGACCAGCACCCACAACCTGAAGAGACCAGCCACCCACACCTGCAGAACCAGCACCCACACCTGTAGAGAAAACCAGCACACCCACCCCTGTAGTGGACCGCTCAGCACCCCACTACCTGCAGATGACCAGCAACCCACAACCTTAGAGAGTCCAGCACCCACGAACCTGTAGTGACCAGCACCCACACCTGCAGAGACCAGCACCAACACCTGCAGAGACCAGCACCCACACCTGTAGAGAGACCAGCACCCACACCTGCAGAGAACGCATACTCACACCTGTAGAGAGACCAGTCACCCACACCTGAGTGACCAGCACCCACACCTAGTTAGAGAGACCAGCACCCACAGCCTGTGAGAGAGACTGCAACTCACTCTTATATATCAAGAATTATTGCAAAAACACATGCACTGGGGGGGCGGTGAAGACTATTTAACTTCAAAAGGTTCCAGAGAAGAAAGTTCATCAGGGGAATTCCAACAGGATAATAGAGACGCAGGACCGAACGTTCGCACCATTACTTGCTCTCAACGTTTACCTTCATAAATTATGTGCTGCTTCACCATCACTTGCTACTCAACATTACCTCATAAAGTATTGTGCTGTAACACCATCACTGCTCTCAACATTACCTTCATAAAGTATTGTTGCTGATACAACCATCACTTTGCTCTCAACATTACCTTCAAAAAGTATTGTGCTGTAACAAACACCATCACTTGCTCTCACATTACCTTCATAAGTATTGTGCTGTAACACTCCATCACTTGCTCTCACTCAACATTACCTTCATAAAGTACTGTGCTGTAACACCATCACTTGCTCTCAAAACAATACCTTCATAAAGTATTGTGCTGTAAACAACCATCACTTGCCTCAACAATAAACCTTCATAAAGTATTGTGTTTTGTTTCACCATTACTTGCTCTCAACATTACCTTCATAAAGTATTGTTGTTGTATCACCATTACTAGCCCTCAACATTACCTTCAAAAAGGTATTGTGTTGTATCCACCATCACTTGCGCTCAACATTCCTTCATAAAGTAATTGTGTTTGTATCACCATCACTTGCTCTCAACATACCTTCATAAAGTATTGTGTTTAATCCACACCATCAGTTTGCACTCAACATTACCTCCTAAAGAATTGTGTTGTATCACCATCACTTGCTCTCTCAAAACATTACCTTCCACTAAAAGTATTGTGTTGTAACAAACCGATACACTTGCTCTCAACAATACCCTTCATAAAGTATTGTGCTGTAACACCATCACTCCCCCTCCGCCCCCGTCCCCACATCATTCAATATGTGTCACCATCGTCGACTCTGACGACAGATGCAAAACGCCCAGCGTTTTACATGTTATAGAAAAAACAAGAGCAGCGAGAGTAAGAATAAACCTCTGGTTACACTCACTGACATTGTATACTTTGAAAAACATTTGTAATAATGTATATATTGTATTATTATTGATTATTATTTACCCTTTTTTTGAGATAGTGCACACCTCTAAAATGCTGGACCCAGAGCTGTAACCTTTTACAAAAGGGTCAGGAGCGTAACACCTTGTTACTACACAATTACTCTCCTTTGGGTAGGTTAACCTAGGCAATTTTTAATTTTACCCCTCCCGTTGGGTCAGGAGCTTAACTTTTGTTAAACTATGAGACCAAGAGCTGTACTTATCACCTTGTGGGATCAACTTGGACCTCAGGAGCTGCCTAATGTTACATGACAGGGTAAGAACTTAAACTAAAATATTAACTAGAGTAATAAACTCTAGGGAACATTAAAAAACGCCACATTTGCACTTACTCGCCTCTTGAAAAAAAATATCAAGAAACAAAATCCTGATACCGCAGTTTTTTGATCCGAGGAATAGAACCTTTCATATTTAAAAAACCTTGAAACTGATGGAAACCGGATCTATACAATCCTGAGTCACTCTGCCAAAATTTAAGTATCTAAATATAACTTTGAGAAAATAAAAATAAATCTTGTTGATGTAGTCTTGATCCGATGAATTGGAGTTCGCGCGCATAGCGTGATCGGAGGATCCACGACATAGCGAGACATATCTCGCTATGTCCACGACATAGCGAGATATAGCCTGAGGGTCCACGACATAGCGAGATATAGCCTGAGGATCCACGACATAGCGAGATATATCTCGCTATGTCCACGACATAGTGAGATACAGCCTGAGGGTCCACGACATAGCGAGATATAGCCTGAGGGTCCACGACATAGCGAGATATAACTTAGGGTCCACGACATAGCGAGATATAACCTGAGGATCCACTACATAGCTAGATATAACCAAGGAACCACTACATAACCAATATAACCTGAGGTTCCACGACATAGAGCGTGATAATAACCTGAGGGTCCACGACATTAGCGGAGATATAGCCGGAGGTTCACGACAATATGGAGATATAACACTTAGGGGTGCACGACATAGCAAGATATAACATTAGGGTCCACGACATAGCGAGATATAACCAAGTGTCCACGACTAGCGAGACATAGGACTGAGGGTCCACGACCATAGCGAAGATATAAGCCTGAGGTCCATGACATAGCGAGATAAAGCCTGAGGGTTTCACGACATAGCGAGATATAACCTGAGGGTCCACACGGCAAATATGCAGATATAACCCGAGGATCCTCCGACATAGTTAGTATATATCCTGAGGGGCCACGGCATAGCCAGATATAACCCGAGGATCCACGACATAGGTTAGATATAACCCTGATGTCCCAAACGCAGCAATAACGAGATATAAACCTGAGGACCACGACATAGCTAGATATACCCCTGAGGATCCACGACATACCCGATAAAACCTGAGGTGTCCACGACATAGCTAGATATAGTCTCAGGTCCACAACATAGCTATATATGAATCCTGAGGGCCACGACACATTAGCTAGAATATATCCAGAGGTCCAACGACATAGCGAGATATAACTAGAGGAGGGAAAGAATAGAGGCCCGAAATTTCTTAGAGAAATTTATTGTTTTTGGGGGGGTTGGGGTGTGGGGGGGTTGGGCGCGGGGCGAGGCGCACCATAGGCGACTCACCCTACACTACAAGACCAACCACATCACTATGACAACAACACCTCACTATGACCACACCTCCCTATTACCACACCTCACTAGTCCACACACTCACTTATTGACCACACTCACTATGAACCGACCACATAGTTGGCCTCAACTATGACCACACCTCACAATACCACGGACCAGTAACCTCACTATGACCAAACTCACTATACCGCACCCCTGCTGCTGCCGCACCTCACTAAAATTTGACCACAACCTCAACAATGAAACCACAGTACCTCACTTATGGAACACACCTCACTATGATCACACCTCACTATGACCTCACCCTCACATGGAATCACTTGACCACAACACGACAACCTCACTATGGACCACACCTCACTACACCACACACCTCGCATGGACCACACCTGACTATGAACACACCTCACTCGACAACACCTCACTAAGACCTACACACCTCCCTAAGACCAGCAACCTCACTTAATTGCACCACAAAACCTCACAAATGACCACGAAACCTCAACTATGTACCACACTAAACTAGACAAGGATAGATAAATATACATGGTTGTGATTATCTGTGAATGTATTTGAGTGTGAGTGTGAGCGTTGTGTGAGTTTGTTTGTATGTTTGGTGCCCAACACACAGCGACACAACGACCACAACGCACACACGCACACAACACACACAACAACACACACAGTCACAACACATACGCACACACAAGCATACTACATAAAACACACACACACATCAACGACACTCACTACAACATCGACACAGCACAGCTAATGAACACACAACATACATGCAACGGAGGACGCACACACTCACTAATAAAACACAATTACAAAATCAACAGACGACACGACGACCCAACGACACTGTCCACAACAGTACCACACCCGTACAACCCCCCCACACACTCCCCACTCAACCTCATGACTTGCACAACACCAGCCCACGCCCAACCCCCTGCCACACACCACCCACAAAACCGGAACCCACCCACTCCTACACCCGAACCTTGCCCCCACGATTAGACGACTCACATACACACACACCCACCCCCAGGTCCACCCACACAATAGCGGGACCACACCCCGCATCAACCCCTCCCTCACCCCAGCACCGCTCAATCTCCGGCCTCTCTCCCCACACAACTCTCTCCACCCTCACTCGACATCCGGTCCCACCACTCTGCCCCTCACCCCCACACTCCTCACACACACACCCCACCCCGGCCCCCCTCCCCACAACCCACAACCCGCCACAACTGTCCCCCACACACCCACCATACTCTCCTTCACACACCACAAAACAACAACAACACACAGCTCTCCCCACACCACACACACACGCCACACAACACCACGCACACACACACACGACCCACGACACACACACCACGCACACACACACACACACACACACACACAGCACACACACAGCACACACACACACACATCGGAATGACCATAACACCGAGCACGTCACCGGAGGCACACATCAACCAAATAACTGCTGCAGCAACGGGCGGGCGCCTGGCTAACGCTGAGAATAGCGTTCTGATACCTAATAAGGAATCGTTCTCAAGGACACTGTAACACTGTGTTGTTAGGCGCCCATACTACTGGAGAAAGCAGCACCAGTCTGGAATCCCTAGACCGTGGTCAATCACGTCAAGAAGTTAGAGAAAGTACAAAGGTTTGCACAAGGCAAGCCCAGAGCTCAGGGGAATGTCGTAAGAGGAAAGGTTTTTGGGAAATTCGGACGAAGACACTGGAGGACAGAAGGTCGGGGAACTTAAACGAATACAAAATATTTGGGGGGAATAGACAAGGTGGACAGAGATAGGGTTCGAGAGAGGACACAAAAAAAAGGGGTCACAACGGGAAGTGAAGACTCAGACGAGTCCAGGGCTTTAAAAAGTATTTCTTCAGTCATAGAGTCGTGGGAAAAGGGGAAAATACCCCTAGAAAGGGAAAATAGGGGGGCAGGAACCATACATATTTTTAAAGAGGAGTTTTACCTGGAGTTTACCTGGAGAGATTTTGGGGGGTAAAACGCCCCCGCGGCCCGGTCTGTACCAGGCCTCCTGGTGGGGTCAGCGTGATCAACCAGGCTTTGTGCGGGCACGAAACCAACACGGCACAGCCCCCCGGGGAAACAGGAACTGACTTTAGGTGCTTGTCCAGTGCCCCGCTTGAAACTGCCAGGGTCTGTTGGTAATCCCCCTTTTGTGCTGGGGGGGAACAGTTTAAACGTTCGGGCCCCCGACACTATTTTATGGTCTTTAAATGCTGGACACCCCGCTTTTTATTGGGGGGGTGGTGATCGTCTGCCCAAGTCTTTTGCTTTCGTAGTGAGTGATTTTTTGTGCAAGTTCGGGAATGTCCCCCCTAGGATTTTCCAGGGGTATTAAAAAATCTTTCTTCCCCTGGTTCCAAGGTAAGGTTTGGAAAACCCAACACTCCCATAATTGAGGTGTTTTTATCTCCGTTATTTTCGCGCGTGAAAAATTCTTGTACATTTTCTAGGGGGGCAAATTTCACCCGCCTTTAAAAGGGGCTGTTAGAGTGCAGCAATTTCCAGCCCAGATAGAACAATATGAGGTATGATCACTCAGGTTTGGGTGTGGCACTAGGGATGAGGGATGATACCAGGTTGAGTGTGGTCACTCAGGCATGAGGTATGATCATCAGGTTGAGGTGTGATCCTCGGGATGGGTGTGATCACTCAGGTAGAGGTTTTATCACTAGGTATGAGGTTGATCACTCAGGTATGAGGGTGGTCACCCAGGTAAAGGGGGGTTAGTTTTGCACACAGTCTAAACTTAATGAGTAATACTTAATGGGTAAATGTCTTGTCCGTAAGATACCTCACCATTACGTATTGACGTCGTTCAGAGGAGAAATGACCAATATATTAAGTAAAAACACTTAAAGGTTTCTCTTCAGAGAAATCCTGAGAGAGTAACTGGTGAGTGGAGCGTAAAGACGCCACTGATGGCTGGGTCTGGTAACCCAGAACTAACTTTGACGTTGACAATAGTATCAAACTTTTAATTTTTTTACCCCACAGTGTGGCCTTGTATCTCAGCGTAGTAACAACATATACTGAAAATATTTGATTGATTTGTGTATGAGTAATTACACCCAAATAACATCAGTCTGAATGAGGATAAAATACAACACTTTTTTTTTTTGTCTTGGGAGGGAGGGTTGCATTGTTTAGCAATATTTTGTTTTGTCATACATTTTATTATGTAATATATTACATTATGTTAATAAGCTATTAACATAACATGGAGAATACAGCCATAACAATCCGACACAAATGAAAAGTATCGCCGCAGGCAATATAATGCGATTGTTATTGACAAAACGTTTTCCGCCCACTGTTTTATGCGCCGTCTATACACCCTCGTTTATTTTCTTTATTAGCTAAATTGGAAATGAACGTCCTTGTATTATTATTACTTGTTTGTACAATTATTTCTGTATGTGATCAGTATGTATTTATATCTGGCTGTATATGTGTAGTTTTTATAATTATTGCCTGTTTTTATGTAAAGACGTAAATTAATATAAAATAATCCAATCATCTAAAAAGTAGGCTTCGAACCATAGTTTTTTTGGGCTTGGGTTGTTTACCGACCCCCCCCCCCCCCACACAGTATAATTTGGTTAGGAGGTGTTTGCCGGTACCAATGTCACGTGACCTACCCAACGTCCAAGCCCTAGGTGTTTCGTCTTGGAGCAGAGTGAATTTACCAGCCGACAAGTCAACACGGTCTCCTTCACTGGTCCCTTATTAGACAAGTTTGTTAATTGCTCTTCCTCCCATAGTATATTCTGGTGCAATACATTGTACTCTATCTTATTCCTCTAGATATAAAACTAGTTAATTATAAGAGACGAAGATTGTATTTATGTGTATTATTCTGATATAAAGTCTCTTTTGTGAAACCCAAAGCTTAAGAACATCATACGGAAAAATACGGTAAAGATTCACCTGATGAATATATTCTTATCAGTATAAACAGAAAATGTATAAAGTTACATGCCTGACATTTTATAATATCTATGAAATTACTTCATTAAACTGAGATTGTACTTGAAGTTTATTTCCATCCCAAACTCTGTCTAAATTGTTATGTCTGAATCCCACATGAAGGTAATATTTACTGACTTTTAAGCTTAAGTGTATCACCCTCACAGTGGACTTTATCAAGTCACAAACAGCTTTACCTGAGCAGACTATGTGAGTATGTATAGGGAGCATAGTGACGTGAAGGCTCAGGGGGAGAGAGTTATGTGAGTATGTATAGGGAGCATAGTGACGTGAAGGGTCTGGTGGAGAGAGTTGATTGCTGAAAAGTTGGATTTGAGAAAGACCTACCCGGCATAGGCCAATAAGTTTGTTGCTGTTTAGGACAACGTTGAAGAAATTTCCTGGCAAGAGATATAGCTATGTCGTTAAAGCTTCGTTTTAAAGTCTACCGAACACCGACCAACGTTGCAGCAGGATCTTCTCAACTTCTACTCTCACCACAACACCAAAACTAAACGTGACGTAATCATAAGCTTCTTGATTCGTGCCCTTCTAGTCTGTAGTAGTGAATTTCTTGAGGAAGAATGTTCTTCATTCGAACAAGTATATTTTCTGAACTTTCTAATCTCATCACACTTCATTATAACTGTAGACACTGTAGACCACTGCAAGCAGACACTGCAGACACTGTAGACACTAAAGACACTATAGACACTGCATACACTGTAGACACTATAGACACTATAGACATGTAACACTGCAGACAACTGTAGACACGTCGACACTGTAGAGACACTGGTAGACAACTGTAGACATCTGTAGACAACTTGTAATACACTGGGCAGACACTGTAGTACCTCTGCAGACACTGTAACACTAAGACACTGTAGACCACTGGCAGACACTGTATACACTGCAGACACTGCAGACACTGCAGACAGTAGACACTGCAGACACTGAGACACTGCAACAATGGAGACACTCTAGACCACTGCAGACAACTGTAAGATACTGCAGACACTGTAGACACTGCAGACCCGTAGACAACAGCAGACGGTGGGGGGTCTGTAGACACTGCAGACACTGCAAGACACTGTAGACACTGTAGAGGACACTGCAGACACTTGTAGACACTGCAGACACTGTAGACACTGCAGACACTGGTAGACACAGCAGACAACTGTAGACACTGTAGACCTGTAGACACTGCAGACGCTGTAAGACACGCAGACACTGTAGACCACTGCAGACACTGTAGAACACTGCAGACACTGTAGACACTGCAACGACTGCAGACACTGTAGACACGCAGACACTGTAGACACTGCAGACACTGTAGACAACTGCAGACCACGGAAACAACTGGTAACACTTGTAGACACTGCAGACACTGTAGACACTGCAGACAACTGTAACAACTGCAGACACTGTAGACACTGCAGACACGTAGACACAGCAGACACTGTAGACACTGTAGACACTGTAGACACTGCAGACACTGTATACACTGCATACACTATAGACAACTGCAGACACTGTAGAACCACTAAGACACTGTAAGACACTGGCAGACACTGTAGACAACTGCAGACACTGTAGACACTGTAGACACTGTAGACACTGTAGACAACTGCAGACACTGTAGACACTGAGACACTGTAGACCACTGTAGACACTGTAAGACACTGTAAGACACTACTGCAGACACTGGAGACACTGTAGAACAACTGTAGAACACTGTAGACACTGCAGACACTGTAGACACTGTAGACACTGTAGACACTGTAGACACTGGCAGACACTAAGTAGACACTGCAGACACTGTAACACTCAGACACTGTTGACACTGCAGACACTGCAGACAACTGTAAGAACACAGCATGACACTGTAGACACTGCAGACACTGTAGACACTGCAGACACTGTAGACACTGTAGACACTGTAGACACTGCAGACACTGTAGACACTGCAGACACTGTAGACACTGCAGACACTGTAGACACTGTAGACACTGTAAGACACTGTAGACCACTGTAACACTGCAAGACGAACTGTAGAACACTGCCAGGACTCTGTAGGCACTGCAATGACATCTGTAACCACTGCAGACACTTGTAGACACCTGCAGACACTGTAGAACACTGCAGAACACTGTAGACAACTGTTAACACTGTAGACACTTGCAGACACTGTAGACACTGCAGACACTGAAGACACTGTAGATACTTGTAGACACTGTAGACACTGTAGACACTGCAGACCCAACTGTAGACACTGTATACACTGTAGAACTCTGTATACCCACGGGCAGCACTGTAGACCCTGCAGACACTGTAGACACTGTAGACACTGTAGAACCACTGTAGACACTGCAGACCACTGTCGACACTGCAGCCAACTGTAGAACACTGTAGACACTGTAAACACTGTAGTCACTGCAGACACGTAGAACCTGTAACACTGTAGCCACTGTAGACACGCAGACACTGTAGACACTGCAGACACTGTAACACTGTAAGACACTGGTAAGAATGTAGACACTGTAGACCACGCAGACACTGTAGACACTATAGACAACTGTAGACACTGTAGACACTGTAGACACTGTAGACACTGTAGACACTGTAGACACTGTAGACACTGTAGACACTGTAGACACTGTAGACACTGCAGACACTTTAAGACAGACACACTGTAGACATGCAGACACTGTAGACACTGGCAGATACAGTAGACACTGAGCAATTAACAACAACTCATACACGGATACCCGCAAATAGCAGAGAGAAAAACTTATGAAGTAGAGTGAGTGTAATATATTAGAGTTGAGGCGAACAGCGACGAGAGAAAGAGAGGAAGGGAAAGAGAAATATGGAAAGTTGTAGTGATTATGTAGTAGTCGAAGTGGGATAATTTTGCCACAAAAGAAAGGGGAGTGAAGGGAGACAGTAGTAGTAGTAAAAGTAGAAAATAGAAGCAAAAATAATAGTAAAGGATTGTATAGTCCGTAGTACAAGTAGAAGGAGTTCATCTAAGACAAGAAAAAGGAGCACTGCAGAGAGCTTATGACCTACTAGGAGCAACCTGCAGGAGATCTTAGGGACCCACTATGAAGCACTGCAGGAAGGCTTAAGACCAGTAGTGCACTGCAGAGAGCTTAGGACCCACTATGAGCAACAGCAGAGCGTTTAGGAACCCACTAGATCACTGCAGGAGAGCTTAGGACCCAGTAGAGGCACTGCAGGAGAGCCTAGGGACCCACTAGGAGCAACTGCAGAGAGTTTTAGAAGAACCCCCCTAGGGGCACTCAGGAGAAGCTTAGGACCCAGTAGGATCACTCAGGAGAGCTTAGGACCCACTAGGAAGCACAGCAGGAGAGTTTAGGACTCCACTAGGAGCACTGCAGGAGAGCTTAGGACCCAGGTAAGGAGCATTGCAGTGAAGCCTAGGACCCACTAATAGCAACTGCAAGAGAGTTTAGGACCCACTTAGAGCACCGCAGGAAGCTTAGGACCCAGTAGTACACTGCAGGAGAGCCTATGACCCATTAGTAGCACTGCAGGAGAGCTTATGACCCACTAGAGCAACTGCAGGAGAGCTTAGGAAAACCCAAGTAGTGGAGCCACTGCAGAGAGCCTAGGAACCCACTAGGAGCACTGCAGGAGAGCTTTAGGAACCACTAGGAGCACTGCAGGAGAGTTTAGGGACCCCCAAGGGGCACTACAGGAGAGCTTAGTACCCTCTAGGAGGCACTGCAGGAGAGCCCTTAGGACCCACTAGGAGCACTCAGGAGAGCTTATACCCACTAGAAGCATCTGCAGGAGACTTAGGGACCCACTAGGAGCACTGCAGTGAGAGCTTAGGACCCCATTAGGAGCACTGGGCCCCAACAACAGGAGAGCTTATGGAACAAAACTAGGTGGTAGCCTAAAAAACGGCGGATAGTAGGAAACTGAAGGACAGAGCACATTGGCAGAAAAAATGAAAAACTGGGGAATATGAAAAAGATGAAAGGAGAAAAGGTAGGGAACATGTCAAGTCACGAGTGTTCTGAAGTTTGGAACATTTGACAATGTAAGGAGAAAGGAAGACATCTACAGAGACAAAACCAGCATTAAGATTCATACATGGAAAACTATGTATATAGGAATGCTTCAACCAGACGACGGTTGTGAAGGCTAGAAGTAGAATAAACACTTTGGCAGAAGACCAGTCAGTAGGATGACCGCGATTTCTAACATGACAGAAAAGAGCATTATTGGAATCGGCGAGTCTAACACTTTTTTGTACTCTTTAATTAAGTCTGTCAGAAAGAGAGCGGCCGTTTTTTCATTTTTCTCCCTATGTGGTTCTGTGTTGTGACACCCACTACATCACTTTCCAGACTATTTCCACTTACCTGATAGCTCTGTCACTGAAGAAAAATACTTCTAACATCCCTGTGATGTCATCTGAGTCTTCAGCTTTCCAGTTGTGACCACTTGTTGCTGTGTCCCATCTCTGAAACATTCTGTTCTATGTCCCATTTTTGTCAATTTCTCTCAGCATTATATGTCGTTACCACAATGATCCCTATGACTCCTGTCTTCTCCAGAGACGTCAGGTCGATTCCTCTTCTTCGCAGGAATGTCCGCCTTACTCCGGGACTATTCTTGTTACCCTAGCTTGGCTAGGTGTGTTCCAAAGTGGAGTTGTTGGTGGTGTGTGTGTGTGTGTGTGTTGTGTTGTAAGCCGCGTGCGTGTGTGTGTATGCGCGTGCGTGTGTGTGTATGCGCGTGTGTGTGTGTGTATGCGCGCGTGTGTGTGTGTGTATGCGCGTGCGTGCGTGCGTGCGTGGGCGTTCATCTTAGGAAGGAATAATCATTAATCGGGGTTGACATCAATGGGCCAGGTTGGAAATCCTGGAGACTTTACATGTCTGATTTTGAAAGTGACTCCAGCATTGTCATAGCTGGAAAGAGACCAGCACGTCACACCTGTATAGAGACCAGTAACCCACACCTGTAGAGAACCAGCACCCCACTACCTGTAGAGACCAGCACCCACACCTGTAGAGACAGCAGCACGCCACACTTGGTAGTGACCCAACAACCCCACAACCTGTAGAGAGACCGTACCCACTACCTGTAGAGACCAGCACCCACACCTGTAGAAGACCAGTTACAACAACCTTAAGGATCATCACCCACACCGTAGGAGAACCACAACCCACACCTGTAAGAGAACCAGCACCCACAACCTTTAGAGACCAGCACCCCACACCTTTAGTGACCAGCACGCTACACCTGTAGAGTTACAGCACCCTCACCTGTAGAAGAAGAGCACTCACACCCTAAGTGGAGTACACACACCACCACCTGTAGAGACGAGCACCCACACCTGTAGAGACCACACCCCACGACCTGTAGATACCCAGCACCCACACCTGTAGTGACGCAGTCACCCACACCTGCAGAAGACCAGCACCTAACACCTGTAGAGGCCAGCACCTCACAAAACCTGTATGAGAAGACCAAGGCACCCACAACCTCTAGTGACCAGCACCCACACCTGCAGAGACCATGCAACCACGACCTGCAAGAGCCAGCACCCACACCTGTAGAGACAGCACCACACTGTAGTGACCGCCCACAACCTGCAAGACCAGCACCCACTCCTGTAGAACCAGCACCCACACCTGTAGAGAACGAGCACCCACACCTGTAGAGACCAGCACCCAGCACCTGTAGAGAGACCCAGCACCCATCACCTGCAGAGACCAGGCACCCACACCATGCAGAGACCACACCCACACCTGTAGAGACCATCACCCTACACAGCCGGAAGAGACACACCCACCAACTGTAGTGACCAGCCACCCACTACCCTGCAGAGACCCAGCAACCCACACCTGCAGAGACCACACCCACACCTGCAGAGACCCAGCACACCCACAACCGCAAGAGACCAGCCCCCACACCTGCAGAGACAGCACGCACACCTGCAAGAGACCACACCCACACCTGCAAGACAGCACCACACCTGTAGAGAAACCAGCACCCACACCTGTAGTGACGCCACCCTACACATGCAGAGACCAGCAACCCACTAACCTGTAGAGAGACCAGCACCCACACCTGGTAGTACACACCACACCTGCAGAGACCATCACGCAACCAACAACCTGCAGAGACCACACCGATCCACACCTGGTAGAGAGACCAGCACCCACACCTGCAAGAGACAAGTACTCACACCTGTAGAGAGACCAGTAGCCCACACCTGAAGTGTGACCAGCACCCCACACCTGTAGAGAGACCCAGCACCCACACCTGTAGAGGAGAGACTGCTACTTCACTCTTATATATATCAGAGAAGTTATTGCAACACATGCCCGTGGGCGGTGAAGACATTTTACGTTCAATTTCCAGAGAAGAAAGATCATCAGGGGAATTCCAGCAGGATAAAATAAGAGACGCAGGACCGACGCTGCTTCACCATTAACTTCACTCAACGTTTACCTACATAAATTAATGTGCTGCTTCACCATACACATGCTCTCACATTACCATCATAAAGTATTGTGCTGTAAACAACACATCACTGCTGCTCAACATACCGTTCATAAAGGTATTGATTTGCTGTGAACAAACCATCACTTGCTCTCAACATTACCTTCATAAAGTGTTGTGCTGTAACACCACACTTTTTGCTCTCAACATACTTCATAAAGTATAGTGTTTTCTAAAACCACATCACTAGCTCTCAACATTACATTCATAAAGGTATTGTGCTGTAACACCATCACTTGCACTCAACATTACCTCATAAAGTATTGTGCTGTAAACACCATCACTTGCTCTCAACATTACCTTCATAAAGTATTGTGCTGTAACACATTCACTTGCTCCTGCAACATTACCTTCATAAAGTATTGGTTGTATCAACAATTACTTGCTCTCACATAACCTTCATAAAGTTTGTGTTTATCACATTAACACTACTCTTGCTCTCACATTACCTTCATAAAGTAATTGTGTTGTATCACCATCACTTGCGCTCAACCATTACCTTCATAAAGTATTGTGTTGTATCACCATCACTTGCTCTCCAACATAACCTTGACATAAAGATATTGTGTTGTGATCACCATCCCTTTGCTCACAACATACCTTCAATAAAGTATTGTGTGTATCACCTCCACTTGCTCTCAACATTACCTTCATAAAGTATTGTGTGGTATCACATCACTTGCTCTCAACATTAATTACCTTCATAAAGTATTGTGCTTAACACCATCACTTCCCCCTCCCCCCCACCATCATTCAAAGGTGTCACATCGTCGTGACGTCTTGACGACAGTATCCAAACGCCCACCGTTTTACAATGTTATAGAAAAAACAAGATCAGCGAGACAGTAAAGAATAACCCTGGTTACACTTCACTTGTATTTCTTGAAAAAACATTTTGTATAATGTATATACTGTATTTATTATTGATTATTATTTACCCAATGTTTGATAGTGCATCATCCTCGTAAAATGCTGGACCCGAGCTGTAGCTTTTATCATAAGGGGTCAGGAGCTGTAACACATTGTTACTCCTTTGGGTAGGGTTAGCCTAGGCAATTTTACTTACCCGTTGGGTCCAGGAGCTTACTTTGTTAAACTAATGGGACCAGAGCTGTAGCTTAATCACCTGAGAATCAACTTTGGGACCTCAGGATCTGGCTATGTACTTGACAGGTAAGAACTTAAATAATAATATTTAACTAGAGTAATAAACACTAGGGACAATAAAACGTCACATTCACTTACTCGACTCTTGAAAAAATATAAAAACAAAATCCTGATGACGCAGTTTTGATCCGAGGAAATAGAACTTTTCATATTTAAAAACCTTGATACTAGGAAACGGATCTATACAATCCTGAGTCACTCTGCCAAAATGTTAGTATTCTAAATATAACTATTGATAAAATAAAAAATAAATCTTGTGATGTAGGTCCTTGATCGAATGACTTGGAGTTCGCCCGCGCATATCGTGATCGGAGGATCCACAACATAGCGAGACATATCTCGCTATGTCCACGACATAGCGAGATATAGCCTGAGGGTCCACGACATAGCGAGATATAGCCTGAGGATCCACGACATAGCGAGATATATCTCGCTATGTCCACGACATAGTGAGATACAGCCTGAAGGTCCACGAACATAGCGAGATAATAATCTTGAGGGTCCACGACATAGATAGATATAACCTGAGGGTCCACGGCATAGCAAGATATAACCTGAGGGTCCACGACATAGCGAGATATAACCTGAGGATCCACGACATAGCTAGATATAACCAGAGGATCCACGACATATCCAGATATAACCTGAGGGTCCACGACATAGCGTGATATAACCTGAGGGTCCACGACATAGCGAGATATAGCCGGAGGGTTCACGACATTATGGAGAAATAACCTGTAGGTGTGCAACGAGCTAGCAAGATATAACTTTAGGGTCCACGACATAGCGAGATATAACCTGAGTGTCCACGACATAGCGGAGAACATAGACTGAGGGGTCCACGACATAGCGAGATATATAGCCTGAGGTCCATGACATAGCGAGGATATAAGCCTGAGGGTTCACGACATAAGGCGAGATACAATCCTGAGGGTCCACGGCATAGCCAGATATAACCCGAGGATCCACGACATAAGTTAGAATATAACCTGAGGTCCACGGCATAGCCAGATATAACCCGAGGATCCACGACATAGTTAGATATAACCTGAGGGTCCACTGCATAACAGATTATAAACCTGAGGATCCACGACATACTATAAATACCGAGTAGTCCACGACATAACCGAATAACCTGAGGTCCACGACATAGCTATATATAGCCTCCAGGGCCACAACATAGCTAATATGGATCCTAGGGTCCACGACATTAGCTGATATAATCCAGAAGGGTCCACGACATAGCGCGATATAACTGAGGGAAATTAAGGCCCAAAATTTCTTAGAGTAATTTATTTTTGGGGGGGGGGGGGGGGTGGGGGGCAGGGGGCGCACATAGCGACTTCCCTACTAACTACTTGACCACCACATCACTATGAACAACACCTCACATGACCACACCACACTATGAGCCACGCCTCACTATACCAACAGACACCTCACTATGACCAACACCTCATATGGACCACACCTCACTATGACCAGACAACCATCACTATGACCACACCCTCACATGACAACACCTCACTATGACCATACCCTCACTATGACCACACCTCACTATGAACCACACCTCACTTGACCACACCTCAACTATGACCAAAACCTCACTAATGACCGCAACCTCACTCTGGCCCCGCACCTGCACTATGAACCCACCCTCAACTATGACCACACCCTCACTATTACCACACCTCAATAATGATCACACCTCACTTATGACCTCACCTCACTATGACCACACATTCACTATAACCACACCTTCACTATCACCCCCCTCGCTTATTACCACACCGGACTCTGAACACACCTCACTATGACAAACACCACTCACTATGACACACTCCTCACTATGACCACAGGACCTCACTAAGAACCACACTCTCACTATGACCACACCTCACCTATGACCACACTTAACTATGACAAGGTTTAGTTAAATAACATTGTTGATTATCGTGAAGAGTTTATTGTGTTTGTGAGTGTGTGCGTGTGTGCGTGTGTGTTTGTGTGTTTGTGCACAACACACACACACAAACACACACGCACACACGCCTCCACAACACAACACACCACACAGTCACACACATTTCCACAACACACACACACACGACGACTCACACACAACAACACACACACTCACGCACACACTCACACACGCACACACACACACACACACACACACACACTCACGCACACACTCACACACAACAACACACATCAACTACACACACTCACATATACACACTCCACATACACACCACACACACACACACACTCTCTCTCACACACACAAACAAACACATCACATCTTCTCTCACACACACATACACACACAAACAACGCTTCACACAACACACAACACACGCACACACACACGCACCACACACACACGCACCCACACACAGCACACGCACACACACACACACACACAACACACACACACACACAACACACACACACACACACAGCACACACCTTCGTGATGACCATAACAACGAGCAACGGTCCACCGAGC
Source organism: Cherax quadricarinatus (assembly GCF_026875155.1). Classification (NCBI taxonomy): domain Eukaryota; kingdom Metazoa; phylum Arthropoda; class Malacostraca; order Decapoda; family Parastacidae; genus Cherax; species Cherax quadricarinatus. Next base: position 16,348,770 of record NC_069498.1, read on the forward strand.
ACACAACAACCAAATAACTGCTGCAGCATACGGCGCCTGCAAAAACCTGAGAAAAGCGTTTCCGAAAACCTTAACTAAGGAATCGTTCCAAGACACTGTACACTGTGAGTTTGGCCCATATGAGTAAATGCGGCACCAGTCCTGGAACCCTAACAGGTCAAGCACGTCAGAGAGTTAGTAGAAAGTACAAGGTTTTTGCAACAGGCTTAGTCCAGAGCTCAGGGGGAATGTCGTAAGAGGAAAGGTTGTAGGAATCGACGAGACACTGGAGACAGAATGGTCAGGGGATACTTGATAACGACATACAAAATACTGCGGGGAATAGACAAGGTGGACAGAGATAGGATGATCCAGAGAAGACACAGAAAAAAGGGGTCACAACTGGAAGCTGAACCAGACGAGTCACAGGGGCCACCACTTTAGAAAGTATTTCTTCAGTCATTAGAGTCGTCGCAGGAAGTGGAATAGCCTAGCAAGTGAAGCAGAGGAGGCAGGACCTACATAGTTTATTAAGAGGAGGTAAATTGGCAATGCTCAGGATGCAGAGAGAGAACCCAGGCAGCGATCATGAAGATGCGGGCCAGGAGCTGAGCTCGAACCCCTGCAAACACAATTTTAGGTGAGGGTACAATTAGTGAGTGCACACACACACACACACACACACACACACACACACACAAACACCTTCGGATGACCATAACAACCTGAGCACGTCCACCGAGGCACACAACAGACCAAATTAACTTCTGCAGCATACGGGCTCCTGGCAAACCTGAGAATAGCGTTCCCGAATACCTAATACTGAATCGTTTTTTCAAGACACTGTAACCTGTGTAATGTTAGGCCCATACTGTAGTAATGCAGCACGCAGTCAGGAACCACAAACCTGGTCCCAAGCACGTCAAGAAGTTTAGAGAAAGTACAAAGGTTTTTGGCAACAAGGCTAGTCCCAGAGCCTCAGTGGAATGTCGTACGAGAAAGTTTTGTGGGAAACGGATTGAGATGAGACACTGGAGGAACAGAATGGTTCAGGGGGAGACTTGGATAACCGACATAACAAAATACCGCGGGGAAGTAGACAAGGTGGACAGAGATAGGATGTTCCAGAGAGGGGAACAACAGAAACAGGTCACAACTGGAAGCTGAGGACTCAGACGAGTCACAGGACTTTAAGGAAGTATTTCTTCAGTCATAGAGTCCGGTCAGGAAGTGGAATACCATCAAGTGAAGTAGAGGAGGCAGGAACCATACATAGTTTTTAGAGGAGGTAAAACAAAGCTCAGGAAGCAGAGAGGAGAGAAACCCAGTACGATCAGTGAAGAGTTGGGGCCAGGAGCTGAGTCTCGACCCCTGCAACCACAGTTAGGTGAGTACAAATTAGGTGACACACACACACACACAACACACACACACACACTACACAATCACACACACACACAACCACACTACACTACACAAAAACACCCACACACGACACAACACACACACACACCACACACACACACACACACACACATTTGACACACACAGTTACGCAGAGGTTGTAATTATGATGTATATGGTCTTTCATATTTGTTCATACTTTCTAATATTACATTGCGATTATAATCTTAAATGCTAAAACGAGAGTAATCACCTTATAATATTAGATATTCCATTTTCATCTTTTCTCCCTGTTTTTTTCATTATGTATATAATTATCTAGAACATACCATTTGTTTGATTGGCCTCACCTCTACTGCACTCGCCTGAAGCAGCTGACTCAGGTGTGAGCGGATTGACGTCAGGTGTGAGTGGGGTTTGACGTCCAGGTGTGAGTGGGTTAGAATTAGCAGAACAAATCAACCTCTCTCATCTTGGAGAAGGCCATCTCTACTTACTCGTTGACTTGACTGAATAAGTATTCAGTCATATAATATTATTCTATTAGTTTTACTTGAAGAGTAGATTATTTTTGTAAAACTCTCACCAAGTAAAATCTCTTTTCAGTGTATAAATAGATTTCAAATAAGCTTTGGATCGTCTCTGGTTTGAGTGAACCAAATAACTTTAATTCAAATTCTTAATGTAAATTCCCCATTCAGTCGGAAAATGTAAGTGTTTAACGATATATAAGTTATAAGTCTGTAAGTGTTTTATTTCTTTATATAAGTAAAGGTACCATTTTTAAAATACTTATAGAAATTCACATAAATTACTTTACATGTAAAAACAAGTCTTCAAGCAATCTTTTCATCACACCATCGTACAAATCCTTAATTACGAATTTTCCATAAGTATATTAGATATTAAACATCTCCTATATTCAGGCCTAATATATTACTAATTCTAAGGTCAATCGTAATAAATGGGGACCTACTGCCCGGGGAGATGAACCTTGAAATACACCTTAAGCATACACACTTATAAAATATGGCTGAATTATCCGCCAGGTTTGAAGACCTTACAGTTGAACGACTGAATACGTTAAAGTTACAAACTTGTTGGCAAATAGCAAAATCTCTCGGAGTAAAATAATACAAACACTACACTGCTGTTACCCTACGGGCTATCATTCGGAATTTACTTTTTCCAGAAGCCCCAGGAGAAGACTCCGGCGAGGAATTAGATGATGATGAAAGTCTAATTTCACAACTTGACCAGCAGTCATTAGTAAATGACTTGGAAGTGCCTTCAGTAGTTACTAAGGACACATCAACGAGACCCAAGACTCCAAGACCAGTTTCGTCTCAAGCTCAGACCACTTGGGAAACCCTAGACTTCACCGGTAGTTCACCAGGAACTGTAACATTCTCTACGTTGACGGAACCAAGAGCTCCTGTGAGGAATAATCCAGAGTTTTCCCAATGGAAATCCATTCAAATTCCTCCAGCGATCCACTCTCCTGAACAATTCGAGAGATTAGAACGCTTCTTGATATTACAAACTACGTACATTGAAGCCCAACGTAAGTTTAAACATGAAGAGTTTGAAAGAGAATCCATCAGACGTGATAGACAACTCGACCCAGGAAAAACTGCATCTCGTCCGATACCAAGAGTCGAGACGTTCAATGTTCATCAAGCGGCCGCCATTGTTCCCAGAATCTGTGAAGAAAACCTCGACGCATTTTTTGAAGCCTTTGAAAACCAGGCTCAAATTATGAAGTGGCCCCGGGAACATTGGGCTGCCCTGATACACACTACCTTGACGGGAAAAGCACAGGCTAGCACGGCGTCCTTACCCTTCGACCAATACTCTCACTATGAGACAATAAAGAAAACTGTATTGGACGCCTACGACTTGTTGCCTGCTAGTTATCTAAGGTCATTCCGAACTTTGAAGCGCAACCCACAGCAGTCCTGGGTAGAGTTTGCCCGAGGAAAACAGGCAGCAATACACTGCAATACAGTGGAATCCCTTTCTAAATTGATTTTAAATGAAGACTTCCTCAATTATTTGACGGACGACCTACATACTTACCTTATCGGACGTTCAGCCCCAACGCTAATAGAAACTGCTTCGATAGCTGATCATTATGAGAAAAGCTCACCAGATGACGGGTAAGAGTAAACGTCAAGAGGCTTTTCAGAAAAATCCCAAGAAAGATTCAAAGCTTGAAAGAAGAGAGTATACGGTGCTTTCTCCAAACTGGGATAGTAATTCCAGTTATGGAAAATGTTCGAGTCTTAAAAAGGAAGATGTTCCCCAACGGATTTGTAATTACTGCCACAAATCGGGACATTTGGAAAACCAATGTAGAAAGAAAAATGAACGGAACTATGAAAATCTCAGGAGATACCCTACTCAAGTGATCTCCTCCCAGGTCCAAGCTAAAGCACAGCCTGTAGGAACGAACTTGGAGTCGTCCCGTCCAGAGACCCAACAGACGAGATGACTACATTCTGAAACTGAGGTACGCGAGGCCATGGAACCTTACCTTGCTACAGGAAAAGTCGGCCTCGAAGAAAAAAGGTTAGTTAACGTCACTACATTTCGAGACACAGGGAGTTATCTGTCTTTATTGAGGACAGACGTATTACCCCTTGATAATCACTCTGACACCAAGATAGAAGTCTTGTTAGAGGCTTATGGTGGCGCCTTAATTAAAGTACCATTGCATAAAGTGTTTTTGGAAATCCCCGACTATGTGGGTTGGATAACTGATGGCGTATCTAGTAAAGAATTCCCCATTCAGGTTGTTGGACTGTTGATCGGAAATGATGTATACCACCAAGGTATTTGTAAAGAATCGATGGTGATAAATAACTCTTCTGAAACCCACTTTGCTTTAGAAGCATTAAACGAATGTCCAGCATTATTTCCCTTAAACATTATTACTCGTGAATCATAGAATTGATGAGGGAAAAAGAGTGAGTGGTGCACTTAGGAGTCTGTGGAGACAGAGAACTTTGTCCTTGGAGGCAAAGAGGGGAATGTATGAGAGTATAGTTTTACCAACGCTCTTATATGGGTGTGAAGCATGGGTGATGAATGTTGCAGCGAGGAGAAGGCTGGAGGCAGTGGAGATGTCATGTCTGAGGGCAATGTGTGGTGTGAATATAATGCAGAGAATTCGTAGTTTGGAAGTTAGGAGGAGGTGCGGGATTACCAAAACTGTTGTCCAGAGGGCTGAGGAAGGGTTGTTGAGGTGGTTCGGACATGTAGAGAGAATGGAGCGAAACAGAATAACTTCAAGAGTGTATCAGTCTGTAGTGGAAGGAAGGCGGGGTAGGGGTCGGCCTAGGAAGGGTTGGAGGGAGGGGGTAAAGGAGGTTTTGTGTGCGAGGGGCTTGGACTTCCAGCAGGCATGCGTGAGCGTGTTTGATAGGAGTGAATGGAGACAAATGGTTTTTAATACTTGACGTGCTGTTGGAGTGTGAGCAAAGTAACATTTATGAAGGGATTCAGGGAAACCGGCAGGCCGGACTTGAGTCCTGGAGATGGGAAGTACAGTGCCTGCACTCTGAAGGAGGGGTGTTAATGTTGCAGTTTAAAAACTGTAGTGTAAAGCACCCTTCTGGCAAGACAGTGATGGAGTGAATGATGGTGAAAGTTTTTCTTTTTCGGGCCACCCTGCCTTGGTGGGAATCGGCCAGTGTGATAATAAAAAAAATAAAAAAAAAAATTATTACTCGTGCTATGTCTCGCTCCGCAGATTGTGAAGAGCCATCTGAAAATAAAGACCTGGGTTTAGATTTGCTATTCAGTAATGCAATACAAACTGGATCCTTTAAACCTAGTCAAGCCATGATTAACCCAGAGTGTTTCGCTGGAAAAGGTCTCGGAAGAAATGATCTGATTCAGGCTCAAACTTTAGATCCAGACCTGAATCATTATAGAAGTATAGCAGTTTCTGAGGAACAGGCCAAACTATTAGAAAACTGTTATTATTACAAGGATGGTATCATTATGAAAAAGGAGAAAAGTAATGGTTCCAAAGACGTGAGGAGTTTAGTAGTATTGCCAACTTCTTTCCGAGACACCACTCTTGAATTTTCTCATAATAGTCCTCTAGGTGGACATCTTGGAACAAAGGAAGACTTTAGGAAAAAAGGAAAAAACATTTTTATTGGCTAAGAAGGGGTGAAAAGATTAGTAAATAGTTAAAAGATGATATATTGCCCGAAGGCAGGTAAGCCTGCTCATAAACCCTCCCGACCACCCTGATTCTTATTCTGCACGAGGAGAAACCTTTCTTCATTAATTATTGATTGTGTGGGACCCTGCAAAGAACCCGTCAGGAACATAAAACATAAGAAAGGAGGAAACACTGAAGGAGCGCCTGTTAGCCCCTACTAGGCAGTCCTTTACATTATCCCACTAACAAAACATTTGCCAACCAATTTTCAATGCACGCAGTAATAAGCTCTGATGTGAAAGTCCTCTCAAAATCAACCCTCCCACTCATGTACTTATCCAACCTAAATTCGGATACCAAAGTCCCAGCCTCAATAACCCAACTAGGTGACTGTTCCATCATCAACTACCTATTTCCAAACCAATACTTTCCTATGTCCTTTCAAATCTAAACTTATCTATTTAACATCCATTACTGCGGGTTCTATCTTGGAGAGACATCCTCAAGACTATATTAATATCCCTTTATTAATACCTTTCTTCCACTTATCCACTTGATCAGGTCTCCTATTCTTCGTCTAACAAAGTGAATGTAACTTAGAAGTCTTCAATCTTTCTTTCATAAGGAAGATTTCTAATGCTATGTATTTAATTTTTAGTCATCTCCGCTGAATGTTTTCTAACGAATTTATGTCCATTCTGTAATATGGAGGACCAGAACTGAGCTGCATAATCTAGGTGAGGCCTTTTCTAATGATGTATAAGCTGCAGTATGACCTCTGGGACTTCTGTTGCTTACCACTTCTTTGGTATAAATCCCAGTAATCTATTTGCCTTATTACATACGATTAGGCATTGCAGTCTTGGTTTAAGGTTGCTGTCAACATAACCCCCAAGTCCTTTTTCGCATCTGTTTGGCTAAGTTCTTACATTCATGTAACTTATAAGTATAGGGTTATGGGCATCCCAAGCTTCAGAACCTTGCATTTATCTACATTGAACTGCATCTGCCACTTTTCTGACCAAGAATAGAGTTTGTTTAAATCCTCCTGAAGTTCCATAACATCTACGTTTGAATCAATTATCCTACCTATCTTTGTGTCATCGGCGAATTTGCTCATATCACTAGTAATTCCCTCATCAAGATCATTGATATATATTATAAACAACAACGGGCCCAAGACTGATCCCTGTGGAACGCCACGCGATGGACACACTCTGCTTCCTGTCAATGAGCCATGACTCGATCCACGAGAGCACTTTTCCCCCAATGCCATGAGCTGCCACTTTCTTTAACAGTCTATGGTGCGGAACTCTATCAAAAGCCTTACTAAAATCTAAGTACATAATATAAAATTCATTATCGTGGTCAACAGCCTCAAAAGCTTTACTGAAGAAAGTTAATAAATTAGTTAGACAAGACCGGCCTCTTGTGAATCCATGCTGAGTATCATTAATCAAGCTATGCTTATCGAGATGGCTTCTTATAACTCAGCTATAATTTATTTACAATCATGGATACTAGTACAAGATATCCGGAAGCTATCCCTGTTAGGAAAATTACTTCTCGGGTGATTGTTCGTTCCTTATTAAATTTCTTTTCTTAAGTGGGAATCCCCAGAGAAATTCAGTCAGACCAAGGAACGAACTTTACTTCTAAAACTTTCAGAGAAGCAATGTCCCACTTGGGTATTGAATCTTTGTTGTCCACGAGTTATCACCCTCAATCCCAAGGAGCTCTGGAACGCTTTCACCAGACTAAAATCTATGCTAAGAGCATATTGTGAACACCTTTATTATTGTTTGCATTACGAAACAGTGAACAATAGAGTACGAGTTTCACTCCGTTTGAACTCATCTACGGGCATCAGGTCCGAGGCCCACTGGCAGTATTGAAAGATACTTGGACTGGCAAGACAACATCCTCTACAAAATCATCACCAGCTCTGATGCAGGAACGTTTGTCTTTTGCTAGAGACTTAGCCGCAGAAAATTTGGTGAATGCTCAAAGGAAAATGAAAATTTGGTACGACAAACGAGCGAAACTCCGTTCATTTCAACCTAAAGATTTAGTAACGGTTCAGAGGTTAGTTTCCGGTCATGCTCTCTTACCACGTTACCAAGGTCCAAGGTCCTTATGAAGTCGTGAGTAAAGAAAATGATGTAAATTATGTAGTTCAGATACCTGGAAAAAGGAACAAAGTATTTCACATAAATCAACTGAAATCTTATCATTCCAAAACACTACCTACCACATCCATCACTACCTTATCTACAATCAGAGAAAATACATCATCAGAAGGTGTCAAAAGAGCCGACGCTCACCTTAAAAATTCTGAAGCTCTACTCAATCTTGATAAACTTTTTAACAATCTGGACGATTCAAAAAGGCAAGAAATAAGTAACCTAATATTGAATTATAAAAGCTTATTTGGAGATGTGCCAAAAACTTATACTCTAGGCTATCACGAAGTCGAGCTCCTCGATTCGCGTCCAATCAAACAACTACCTGATAGAGTGAGACCAGCTAAATATCAGATGTTGAAGCAAGAAGTTGACTTTCTTCTCGAACATGGCATGGCAGAACGAAGTAAGAGTCCTTGGGCGTCACCTTGCCTGTTAGTTCCCAAACCAGAAGGAACATTCAGCATGTGTACGGACTACCGTAAGCTTAATTCTGTCACAATACCTGACGGTTACCCTCTTCCTCGAATAGACGACCTGATAGATACCGTCTCCAGCTCTACATTCGTGAGTCGACTTGATTTACTGCGAGGGTATTACCAAGTCCCACTTGCTCCAAAGGATAGAGACAAAACAGCCTTTGCAATTAAAGATGGTCTGTTCAATTACAGAGTTATGCCCTTCGGGTTATGTAACGCGGCCTCAACATTTCAGAGACTTATGAACGAGCTGACTCGACCTTTGGAAGGAGATGAGGCATATCTTGATGATTTGGTAGTGTTTAGTGACTCTTGGGAGGAACACCTTATTCGACTGGAAGCTTTATTCAACTCCCTAGAGCTTTTGGACAAGCCACTATTAAATACTTAAGTTTTCAAATAGGACAAGGGAAAGTTGTCCCGCTTAACCTTAAAGTAAAGGTCATTACTGAATTCCCAATTCCAAGCTACTACCGAAGATTTTGTCCCAACTTTGCACAATTAACCGCTCCTCTGACTGAATTAATTAGTCCTAGAGTAACCTTTAAATGGACCCTGGAATGTAATGAAGCTTTTGAAAAATTAAAACGATTCCTTACGTCCTCTCTTGTATTACAAAGTCCCAATTTTCACAAACCCTTTATCTTGCATATTGATGCTAGATGATACGCTATAGGGGCAGTCTTGCTACAAAATTAATTTGAAACTAAAGTTTTGCATCCCATTTGCTATTTCTCATCAAAGTTAAAGTCCCATTAAAGAAATTATTCAACTGTTGAAAAAGAGGCATTAGCCCTTGTAGTTTCTTTAGAGTATTTTGCCGAATACTTGGGAACGTCGCCTTATAAAATATCAATATTTTCCGATCACAATCCCTTAACATTTATAAATACAATAAAATCAAAGACTGTCCGGACTCTGAGGTGGACTCTCAGAATTAAGTCATATTCATTCAGCATTAATCATATAAAAGGCCCGAGTAACGTTCTTGTGGCTAGCGAGGGGCAGTCTAGTGAGGGGCAGTCTAGCGAGGGGCAGTCTAGCGAGGGGCAGTCTAGTGAGGGGCAGTCTAGTGAGGGGCAGTCTAGCGAGGGCAGTCTAGTGAGGGGCAGTCTAGCGAGGGGCAGTCTAGTGAGGGGCAGTCTAGCGAGGGGCAGTCTAGTGAGGGGCAGTCTAGTGAGGGGCAGTCTTAGCGAGGGCAGTCTAGTGAGGGGCAGTCTAGCGAGGGGCAGTCTAGTGAGGGGCAGTCTAGCGAGGGGCAGTCTAGTGAGGGGCAGTCTAGCGAGAGAAAGTCTAGCGAGGGTCAGTCTAGCGAGGGTCAGTCTAGTGAGGGCAGTCTAGCGAGAGGCCAGTCTAGTGAGGGGCAGTCTAGCGAGGGGCAGTTCTAAGGCGAGAGGGCAGTCTAGCGAGGGAGTCTAGAGGGGCAGTCTAGCGGAGGGGCAGTCTAGTGAGGGCAGTCTAGCGAGGGGCAGTCTAGGAGGGGCAGTCTAGCGAGGGGCAGTCTAGTGAGGGCAGTCTAGCGAGGGGCAGTCTAGCTGAGGGGCAGTCTAGCGAGGGGCAGTCTAGTGAGGGGCAGTCTAGCGAGGGGCAGTCTAGTGAGGGGCAGTCTAGAGAGGGGCAGTCTAGTGAGGGGCAGTCTAGCGAGGGGCAGTCTAGTGCGAGGGGCAGTCTAGTGAGAGGGCAGTCTCAGAGAGGGGCAGTCTAGGAGGGGCAGTCTAGCGAGGGGCAGTCTAGTGAGGGGCAGTCTAGAGAGGGCAGTCTAGAGAGGGGCAGTCTAGCGAGGGCAGTCTAGCGAGAGGCAGTCTAGCGAGGGGCAGTCTAGTGAGGGGCAGTCTAGTGACGGGCAGTCTAGCGAGAGGCAGTTCAAGGGACGAGGGCAGTCTAGCGAGGGGCGCTAGGAGGGGCAGTCTAGTGAGGGGCAGTCTAGGAGAGAAAATCTAGCGAGGGGCAGTTTAGGAGGGCAGTCAGGAGGGGCAGTCTAGCGAGGGCAGTCTAGGAGGGGAGTCTAGGGGGGCGTCTAGGAGGGGCAGTCTGGAGGGGCGTCTAAAGGGGGGTCAGCGAGGGCAGCTATGAGGGGGGTCTAGAGAGGGGCATCTAGGAGGGGGAGTCTACGGGGGGAGTCTACGAGACGTTAGGAGGGGCGTCTAGGGGGGGCAGTCAGGGGGGGACTGCAGGAAAATTAGCGAGGGGCAT
>NC_069498.1:16359684-16372184 GCF_026875155.1 Cherax quadricarinatus
AGTTTTCCCCTGATCCTTTTGTAGTCCCTTTCCCCTGTTACCTGCTTGGGTCCCCATTTTTTGCCCAATTCTTGTGGGGAAACTGGTCAAACCCCTTCTTGCGTCCAAAAAAATGCAATCCCCACCCTCTTTCTTGTCTTACGCGTCACCTGTCTAAAAAACCCCAAGGGGTTTTGCGACACAGGTTTTCCCGTCCTAAAACCTGTTGGTGCTGTTGATGGTCTTTCCCTTTTAGGTTTCACCATTTTCCCCTGATAATCTTCTCCTGATTTTGTACTATACAGTCAGTGACATGGTCTGTATTTTAAATGCTTCATTTTGTCTCCTTTTTAAAAATTGGGAACTTTGCTGTCTTCCATGCCTCGGGCTGTTATCTGTTATCGGGCCCCCAATGCCTTTGAGGTATCTAGCTCACTCAAAGCCTTTCCTTTTTCCCTCGGTTGTGTGCACTGTGTCCAGCACTTGGGGGTTTGTGCCCCATTTCCCCGTCTTTTGGAGCCCCTTCTTCTCCTCGTAAAACATTTTTTTGGGAATCCTTTGTTTTTCTTACTACTTCAGGTCATTTTTGTTGTCTCCCCCTTCCTTCCTTTACTGATTCCCGGTCCTTGATGTTGTTTTCCCCCTGTGGGGTGTACACATTTTTCGGGTCTGATTGGCTTTCGTGCTTGTCATTTTCTATTGTTTTGGGCCCCCCTTTTATTGTGTTTCGTTTCTGGCTTACGCGTCCCCCTTATTCCCGGGTCCTTTGCCTTCTAATTTCTTCCATTCCTAGCACACTTGGTTTTTGCCTCCCTGCCCCTTTGGGTAAACATGGGCTCATCCTGGTTTTTTCAAAAACCCTGTTCCCTTTGGGTAAAAAAACCTTCCTCGCCTCCTTGCATTTTGTTGCTACATATTCCACATTCATTAACTGGTTCCCCTGCCAGTTCTCTGCCCCATGAACCCCCGTTCAGTGTTCCTCTTTCCCTGTGTAGTCCCTTTCTTGTAGTTTGGTTCATTCGCCCCTGGCCTTCCTGCTTTTTCCCTCCACTTGTCCTATGTGTATTCGAAGTTTTTAAAACCACTGGCACTGGCCCCAAGGGGTCTTTAATGTGATGTCCTCGAATCTGCACTACTCAAGGGGAATAAAAGTCCCCCTTGTGGTTCATCCTCCCTCTTCTCTTGTAGTGTCCCTTGGTTGGACATGAAGTTTTCCCAGTCCCCACCCCCTCATCTTAGCCTCCAGTATTTTGGGCCCCCCTTGTGGGTAAGTTCTCCCAATCGATCCCCTTGGGGGTTAAAAGCCCCCATGATGGAGCTTTGCCCGATGCATGAGCTCTTCTGGCACTTACCCCAGTGTTCAAACCATCCCCTCTTTTGCTCTCGTCGACTTTTCCCTTGGCCTCCTGCTGTTCTGTGGGGGGTTTATAATCACGCTTTTTACCCTTGGGCTCCAGAGTGAAGTTTCCCACTTGTAATCATTTTCTTCCCCGTGTTCATTCTCCGTCAAAAAATTTCCCAGCGATTTTTGATCAGCAAACGCACCCCTCCACCCCCCCTGTTCCCTCTGTTTTCCTGGATTTGGTATCCTTTTGGAAAAGATGGCATCTGTTATCATCCTGTAAGCTTTGGGTTTCGGAGAGCTATATGCCCCTGATTTCTTTGACCTTTATGCCACTCCTCCCCCTTATTTTTTTTTATTTCCATCAGTGTTTTTGGGACCATACCATCAGTTTTTCCTTTCCCAAACTGTGGTTTGGGGGGCCCGTGAGGGTGGGGGGGACCTGTGTGTGTGTGTGTGTGTTGTTTGTGTGTGTTACCACCTAATTGTTCTCACCTAAAGTGGTTGCAGAGGTCGGGACTCAGCTTTGGCCCCCCCCTCTTCACTGATCGCTACGGTCCCCTCCCCCTTGTTCCCGGCTTTATAAAACCCCTTCTTAAAATATGTATGGTTCCCGCCTCCATACTTCACTTGCTAGGTATCCATTCTGACGACCTATGATGAGAAAAACTTCTAAAGTCCCCCGGACTCGTCTGGTCTTCAGTTTTTGTTGTAATCCCTTGTTTTGTGTCCCCCTTTTTGGAACATCCTATCTCTGTCACTTGTTATTCCCCTCAGTATCTTGTATGTAAAATTTTTGTCTCCCTGACCTTCGTCTCCGTGTCGTCAGTCCAATTTCCCCAACCCTTTTCCCCGTAGAATTCCCCTGAGTTCTGGGACTAGCCTTGTTGAAACCTTTGTATTTTTAACTTCTTGACGTGTTGCCAGGTGTGGGGGGTTTCCCGATGGTGCTGCATCTCCGTATGGGCCTAACATAACAGTGTACAGTGTCTTGAAAAAGATTCCTTTTAAGGTATGGGAACCCCTATTTTCAGGTTTGCCAGGGGCCCTTGTGCAGCAGTTATTTGGTTGATGTGTGCCTTCGGTGATGTGCTCGGTGTTATGTCACCCCAAGGTGTGTGTGTGTGTGTGGTGTGTGTATCACCTACTTTGTACCTCACCATCGCTAGACTACCCCTCGATAAACTTCCCTCGCTAGACTTCCCCTCGCAGACTGACCTCGCTAGACTGCCCCTCGCTTGTCTGCCCCTCGCTAGACTTCCCTCGCAAGACTGCCTTTGCTAGACATCTCCTCGCTAGGCTGCACTCGCTAGTCTTCCCCTCGCTAGATGCCCTCGTCTAGACTGCCCCTCGCTAAGCTGCCACTCGCTAGGCTGCCCCTCGTTAGTATGCCCTCGAGTAGGACTGCCCCTCGCTAGACTCCCCATCAGTAGATGGCCTCGCTAGACTGCCCGTCCCTACTGCCACTCGCTGGACTGCCCCTCATTAGCTGCCCATCGCTAGTGACTGTTGGTAGGACTGCCCTCGCTAGACTACCCCTCGCTAGAAAACCACAATAGACTGCCTCGCTAGGCCGCCAGTACGCTAGACTGCCTCTCGCTAGTGCCCTCACTAGACTGCCTCACTAGGGCTGCCCCTCATAGACTGCCCCTCGGTAGACGCCTCTCGCTAGACTGACCTCACTAGCCGCCCTATCACTAGACTGCCCTCGCTAGGGCTGCCCCTCAATAGACTGGCCCCTCGCTAGAACTGCCCGTCCCTTGACTGCCTCTCGCTAGGGACTGCCCGTTCACTAGATGCCCCTCACTAGACTGCCCCCTCGCTAGGACTGCCTCTCGCTAGACTGCCCCTCGCTAGACTGCCCTCTCTAGACTGCCCCTCTCTTGATGCCACACACTAGACAGCCCCTCGCTAGACTGCCCCTCTCTAGCTGCCCCTCTCTAGACTGCCCCTCGCTAGACTGCCCTCACTAGACTGCCCCTCGCTAGTATGCCCCTAGCTAGACTGCCCGTCTCTAGACTGCCTCTCACTAGACTGCCCCTCGCTAGACTTTCTCTCGCTAGACTGCCCCTCACTAGACTGCCCCTCGCTAGACTGCCCCTCACTAGACTGCCCCTCGTAGACTGCCCCTCGCTAGACTGCCCTCGCTAGAGTGGCCCCTCTCTTAGATGCTCCTCACTAGACTTGCCCTCGCTAGGACAGCCCCTCCTAGGACTGCCCTCGCTAGACTGCCCCTCCACTAGACTGCCCTCGCTACGACTGCTCTACTAGACTGCCCTCACTAGACTGACCTCGCTAGACTGACCCCTCGCTAGACTTTCTCTCGTAGGACTGTCCTCACTAGATTGCCCCTTCGCTAGACTGCCCTCGTAGACTGCCCTCGCTAGATGCCCACATTAGACTGCCCTTCGCTAGACTGCCCATCGGCTCGGACACAAGATAGTTACTCGGGCATTTTATATGATTAATGCTGAATGAAAATGACTTATTCTGAGAGTCACCTCAGAATCGGGCAGTCTTTGAATTTTCATTGATTTATAAATGTTATGGGTGTGATCGGAAAATATTTTATTTTTATAAGGCGACGTTCCAAAGTATTCTAGCAAAATACTCTAAAGAAGCTACAAGGTTTAATGCTCTTTTTCAACAGTTGAATAATTTCTTTAATGGGACTTTAACTTTGATGGAAATAGCAAATGGGATGCAAACTTTATATCTGATGACTTTTGTAGCACATTGTATGCTAGATAAAGGGTTTGTGAAAACTGGGACTTTGTAATACAGGAGGACGTAAGGATTCGTTTTATTTTTCTATAGCTTCATTACTTCCAGGGTCCATTTAAAGGTAGTTCTAGGACCTAGTTAATCAGTTCAGAGGAGCGGCTAAATTGTGCAAGTTGGTACAAAATCTACGGTAGTAGCTTGGAATAGTGGAATTCGGTAATGGCCTTTCTTTAAGGTTAAGCGGGGACAAACTTTCCCTTGTCCTATATGAAACTTACGTATTTAATAGTGCTTGTCCATAAGACCTTTGATAGATTGACTGTGAAAATTATAGCTCTACGGGAGTTGAATAAAGCTTCCAGTCGAATAAGGTGTTCCTCCCAAGAGTCACTAAAACTACCAAATCATTCAAGATAAGCCTCACTCTCCTTCCAAAGTCCGAGTCAGCTTTTTCGTTCATAAGTCTCTGAAACTGTTTAGGCCGCGTTACATAACCGAAGGGCATAACCTGTAATTGAACAGCCATCTTAAATGCAAAGGCTGTTTTGTTCTATCCTTTGGCAGCCAGAAGGACTTGGTAATACTCGCAGTAAATCAAGTCGACACACGATGTAGAGCTGGGGACGGTATCTATCAGGTCGTCTATTCGAGGAAGAAGGGTAAAACGACGGTATTGTGACAGAATAAGCTTATCGGTAGTCCGTACTCCTGATGGATTTTATATTCCTTCTGTTTGGGAAAACTAACAGGCAAGGTGACGCCAAGGACTCTTACATCGTACTGCCATGCCATGTTTTTCAAGAATGGAAGTCAACTTCTTGCTCAACATTGATATTTAGCTTCCTCACTCTATCAGGAGTTGTTTGATTGGAGCGAATCGAGGAGCTCGACTTCGTGATAGCAGAGTAAAAGTTTTTGCAACTCTCCAAATAAGCTTATATATTCAATATTAGGTTACTTAATTTCTTGCCTTTAGGAATCGTCCAGATTGTTAAGATAGTTTATCGAAGATTGAGTAGAGCTTCAGAATTTTTAAGATTGAGTGCGTCGGCTCTTTTGACACCATCATGATGAAGTATTTTCTATGATTGTAGATAAGGTAGTGATGGATGTGGTAGGTAGTGTTTTGGAATGATAAGATTTCAGTTGATTTATTGAAATACTTTGTTCTTTTTCCAGGTATCTTAATACATAATTTACATCATTTCTTTTACTCACGACTGCATAAGGACCCTGGTACGTGGTAAGAGAGCATGAACCGGAAACTAACCTCTGAACCGTTACAAATTCTTTAGGTTGAAATGAACGGAGTTTCGCTCGTTTGTCGTACCAAATTTTCCATTTTCCTTTGAGCATTCACCAATTTTCGCGGGGTCTAAGTCTCTAGCAATAGACAAACGTTCCTGCATCAGTGTGGTTGATTTGATTTTGTAGAGGATGTAGTCTTGCCAGTCCAAGTATCTTTCAATACTGCCAGTGGGCCTCGGAAATGTGCCGTTGATGAGTTAAACGGAGTGAAATCGTATCCTTGTTCAACTGTTTTCGTAATGCAAACAATAATAAAGGTATCCCCTCATCCCAATCTTGGGAAAACTGTTCACAATATGCTCTTAGCATAGATTTTAGAGTCTGGTGAAAGCGTTCCAGAGCTCCTTGGGATTGAGGGTGATAACTCGTGGACAACCAAAGATTCAATACCCAGTGGGACATTGCTTCTCTGAAAGTTTTAGAATAAAGTTCGATCCTTGGTCTGAGCTGAAATACTTGGGGAATCCCAACTTAAAGAAAAGCATTAATAAGGACGAACAACACCTGCCCCCCCCCCCCCCCCCCCCCCCCCCGAGAAAGTAAATTTTCAAAACAGGGATAGCTTCCGGATATCTTGTACTAGTATCCATGATTGTAAATAAATTATAGCTGAGTTATAAGAAGCCATCTCGATAAGCATAGCTTGATTAATGATACTCAGCATGGATTCACAAGAGGCCGGTCTTGTCTAACTAATTTATTAACTATCTTCAGTAAAGCTTTGAGTCTGTTTGACCACGATAAAAGTATTTTATATATTTACTTAGATTTTAGTAAGGTTTTGATAGAGTTCCGCCACCCTAAGACGTTAAAGGAAAGTGCGTCTGGCCTTGGGGGGGAAAAGTGCTCACGAGGATCGAGTCATGGTTTCATGACAGGGTGCAGAGAGTGAACCATCGCGTGGCGTACACAGGGATCAGTCTTGGGCCCCGGTTTTATTTTGTATATAATATTTATCAATGATCTTGAATGAGGGAATTACTAGATGATATGAGCAAATTCCGCCGATGACACAAGATAGGTAGGATAATTGATTCAAACGTAGAGGTTATGGGAACTTCAGGAGGATTTAAACAAACTCTATTCTTGGTAGAAAGTGCAGATGCAGTTCAATGTAGATAAATGCAAGGTTCTGAAGGCTTGGGAGTGCCCATAACCCTAGTACTTATAGTTAAATGATGTAGAAACTTAGCATACAGAATTGCGAAAGGACTTGGGGGTTATGGTGAGCATGCAACCTTAAACCAAGACAAGCAATGCCTAAGCGTGCGTAATAAGGCAAATAGATTCTGGGCATTTATTCAAGAGATTAAGCAACAGAAGTCCAGAGGTCATACTGCAGCTTTATACATCATTAGTAGGCCTCACCTAGATTATGGCTCAGTTCTGGTCTCCATATTACAGAATGGCTAAATTTCGTTAGAAACATTCAGCGTAGGTGACTAAAAATTAAAACATAGCATTAGATTTTCCTATGAAGAAAGATTGAAGACTCTTAAGTTACATTCACTTGTTAGACGAAGAATGGAGGGGAGACCCTGATCGAAGTGTATAAGTGGAGATAGTATTAATAAAGGGGATATTAATAAGGTCTTGAGGATGTCCACTTCCAAGAGAGAACCGCAGTATAAGGATTTCAATTAGATAAGTTTAGATTTAGAAAGGACATAGGAAAGTATTGGTTTGGAAATAGGGTAGTTGATGAGTGGAACACTCTACCTAGTTGGGTTATTGAGGCTGGGACTTTGGGTAGTTTCAAATTTAGGTTGGATAAGTACATGAGTGGGAGGGGTTGGATTTGAGTGGGACTTTCACATCAGAGCTTATTTCTTGGGTGGCATTGAAAATTGGGTTGGGCAAATGTTTTGTTAGTGGGATGAATTGTAAAGGATCTGCCTAGTATGGGCCAACAGGCCTCCTGCAGTGTTCCTCCTTTCTTATGTTCTTATGTTCCCTGACGGGTCTTCGGCAGGGGTGCCACACAATCAATAATTAGATGAGAGAAAGGTTCTCCTCGTGCAGGAATAAGAATCAGGGTGGCCGGGGAGGGTTTATGAGCAGGCTTACCTGCCTTCTGGCAAATATGACATTCTTTAACGTATTTACTCACCTTTTCCCCCATCTTAGGCCAATAAAAATGTTTTACTATTTTTCCTAAAGTCTTCCTTGTTCCAAGATGTCCACCTAGAGGACCATTATGAGAAAATTCAAGAGTGGTGTCTCGGAAAGAAGTTGGCAATACTTCTAAACCCCTTACGTCTTTGGAACCATTACTTTTTCTCCTTTTTCAGAAGATCCATCCTTGTAATATAACAGTTATCTAATACTTTGGCCTGTTCCTCAGAAACTGTAATACTCTATAATGATTCAGGTTGGATCTAAAGTTGAGCTGAATAGATCATATCGTCCGAGACCTTTTCAAGCGGAAACACTCTGGAGTTAATTCATGGTTGACTAGGTTTAAGGATCCAGTTGTATTGCATTACTGAATAGAAAATACTAAAAACCCAGGTCTTTATTTAGATGGCTCTTCCACAATCTGCGGAGCGAGACATAGACGAGTACTAATGATAAAGGGAAATAATGCTGGACCTTCGTTCATGCTTCTAAAGCATAGTGGGTTTCAGAAGAGTTATTTATCACCATCGATTCTTTCAAATACGTTGGTGGTATACATCATTTCCGATTCAACAGTCACAACCTGAAATGGGGATTCTTTACTAGATACGCCAACAGTTATCCAACCCACCATAGTCGGGGGATTTCCAAAAAACTTATGCATGGTACTTTAACTTATGGAGCCCCATACACCTCTAACAAGACTTCTATCTTGGGGTCAGAGTGATTATCAAGGGTTAATACGTCTGTCTCAAATAGACAGATAAATCCTGTGTTCTCGAAATGTAGTGACGTTAAACTAACCTTTTTTCTCGAGGCCGACTTTTCCTGTAGGAAGGTAAGGATTCCATGGCCTGCGTACCTCAGTTTCAGAAATGTAGTCATCTGTCTGTTGGGTCTCTGGACGGGTACGACTCCAAGTTCGTTCCTACAGGCTGTGCTTTAGCTTGGACCTGGGAGATCCACTTGAGTTGGGTATCCCTGGGATTTTCATAGTTCCGTTCATATTTCTTTCTACATTGGTTTTCCAAATGTCCGATTTGTGGCAGTAATTACAATCCGTTGGGGAACATCTTCCTTTTTAAGACTCGAACTTTTCCATAAACTGGAATTACTATTCCAGTTTGGAGAAAGCACCGTATACACTCTTCTTTCAAGCTATGAATCTTTCTTTGGATTTCTCCGAAAAGCCTTTGACGTTTCTCTTACCGTCATCTGGTGAGCTATTTCTCATAAGATCAGCTACGAAGGCCGTTTCTATTCGCGTTGGGTCTGAACGCCCTCCGATAAGGTAAGTATGTAGGTCGTCCGTCAAATAATTGAGGAAGTCTTCATTTAAAATCAATTTAGAAAGGGATTCCACTGTATTGCAGTTTGAAGCCCTAAGCCATCTCTCAAATGCTGCTTGTTTTCCTCGGGCAAACTCTACCCAGGACTGCTGTGGGTTGCGCTTCAAAGTTCGGAATGACCTTAGATAACTAGCAGGCAACAAGTCGTAGGCGTCCAATACAGTTTTCTTTATTGTCTCATAGTGAGAGTATTGGTCGAAGGGTAAGGACGTCGTGCTAGCCTGTGCTTTTCCCGTCAAGGTAGTGTGTATCAGGGCAGCCCAATGTTCCCTGGGCCACTTCATAATTTGAGCCTGGTTTTCAAAGGCTCAAAAAATGCGTCGAGTGTTTTTCACAGATTCTGGGGAACAATGGTGGCCGCTGATGAACACTGAACGTTCGACTCTTGGTATCGGACGAGATGCAGTTTTTCCTGGGTCGAGTTTGTCTATCACGTTGATGGATCTTTTCAAACTTTTCATGTTTAAACTTACGTTGGCTTCATGTACGTAGTTGTAATAACAAGAAGCGTTCTAATCTCTCGAATTGTTCAGAGAGTGGATCGTGGAGGAATTTGGAATGGATTTCCATGGGAAAACTTGGATTATTCCACACAGGATCTCTTGGTTCCGTCAACGTAGAGAATGTTACAGTTCTGGATGTACTACCGGTGAAGTCTTAGGTTACCAAGTGGTCTGAGCTGATGACCAAACTGGTCTTGGGGAGCTTGGGTCTCGTTGACGTGTCCTTAGTAACTACCGAAGGCACTTCCATGTCATTTACTAATGACTGCTGGTTCAAGTTGTGAAATTAGGACTTTTTCATTCATCATCTAATTCCTCGGCCGAAAGTCTTTCCTGGGGATTCTGGAAAAAAGTAAATTTCCGAATGATAGCTCGTAGGGTAACAGCAGTGTAGTGTTTGTATTATTTACTCCGAGAGATTTTGCTATTTTCCAAAAAGTTTCTAACTTTAACGCATTCAGTAGTTCAGGTCTTCAAAACCGGCAATATATTCAGCCATATTTTATAAGTTTGAATGCTTAAAAGGTGGCATTTTTTCATGGTTCAGTCTCCCGGCAGTAGGTCCCATTATTTACCGATTGACCTTTAGAATTAGGTAATATATTAGGCCTGAATATAGGAGATGTTTATATCTAATATACTCTATGGGAAAATTCGTAATAGGATTTGTCGATGTGGTGTGAAAGATTGCTTGAAGGACTTGTTTTTAATGTAATAGTAATTTATGTGAAATTCTATATCGTATTTTAAAATGTTACCTTTACTTATAAAAGAAAATAACACTAACAGACTTATAAACTTATATATCGTTAAAACAATTACATTTTCGACTGAATGGGAATTTACCTAAGAATTTGATAAAGGTTACATGGTCACTCAAACCAGAGACGATCCAAGCTTAATTGAAAATCTCTTTAAACACTGGAGCGGATTTTACTTGGTGAGAGTTTTAAAAATAATCTACTCTCAAGTAATAAGGGAATAAAATATTTATACTGCTGAAAAAAACTTTCAGTCAAAGTCACAGTAAGTAGAGAAGACTTCTCAAGACTGAGAGAAGTGCTTGTTCATGCTATTCTCCCCCACTACACACCTGACGTCAACCCACTCACACCTGACGTAACCCCACTCACCAAAAACAACCTGACGTCAACCCGCACTCCCACTGACGTCAACCCCACTCACACCTGGACATCAACATACACACTGGACGCAAACCCCACTCACACCTTACGTCACCCCAAACTGGTGCCGCATACTCCATATGGGGCCTAACGTACCCGGTGTACAGGGTCCTGGAAGGATCCTTAATTTAAGATTCGAATCTGTCTGAGGTTTGCTAGGCGCCCATATGCCTTGGCAGCAGTTATTTGGTGATGTGCGCTTCCGAGCTGTGCCTGGTGTTATACTCACCCCCAAGATCTTTTTCCTTGAGTTAGGTTTGTAGTCTCTATGACCCCTAGACTGTACTCCGTCTGCGGCCTTCTTTCGCCCTTCCCCAATCTTCATGACTTTGCACTTGGTGGGATTGAAACTCCAGGAGCCAATTGCTGGACCAGGTCTGCAGCTGTCCGATCCTTTGATAGTTCTGCCGGTCTTCGATCGAGTGAATTCTTCTCATCAAACTTCACGTCATCTGCAAACAGGGACACCTCAGAGTTATCCTTCCGTCATTGTCGTTCACAAATACCAGAAACAGCAATTGGTCTAGACTGACCACTGCGGACCCCGCTGGTCCAGGTGCCCACTCTGACACTCGCACGTACATGATCGCTGCTGTCTTCCGGACAGTATTCCTGACCATTGCAGTTGCCTTCCCTGTTATCCCTGCTTGGTTCCTCCAGTTTTTTGGCACCAATCTCTTGTGTGGAACTGTGTCAACGCCTTCTTGCAGTCAAGAAAATGCATTCACCCACCCCTCTCTATCTTGTTTACTGCTGTCTCCATGTCATCGAACTCCAGTAGGTTTGGCGACAAAGGATTTCCGTCCCTGAAAACCATGTTGGCTGCTGTTGATGAGATCATTCCTTTCTAGGTGTTCCACACTCTTTCTGATAATCTTTCTTCCATGATTTTGCATTACTTTACAAGTCAGTGACACTGGTCTTGTAGTTTTTAATACTTCATGTCTGTCTCCTATTTTAAAGATTGGGACTAATTTGCTGTCTTCATGCCTAGGCAATCTACCTGTTTGATAGTTATTGAGATTGTTTGTTAGGGGTACACATACGCCTTGCTCTTCTCCTACCATGTGGAGATGTTATTGGCCCCATTGCCTTTGATGTATCTAGCTCATCGCAGCTCTTCACTTCTTCCTCGGTTGTGTGCACTGAGTCCAGCATGTGGTGTGCCACCTCCCGTCTTATCTGGAGTCCCTTCTGTCTCCTCTGTGAAACACTTCTTTGACTTCTTGTGAGTTTTTCACATACTTCACGGTCATTTCTTGTTGGCTCTCCTCCTTCCTTTCCTTAGCTGATTTACCTGGTCCTTGACTGTTGTTTTCCACCTGCTGTGCTGTACAAACAGTTTTCGGGTCAGATTTGGCTTTCGCGCTATGTCATTTCATATTGTCTTTGGTCCTCCCTTCTATTGTGCCTATTCGTTTCTGGCTCTTACGACTGTTCTCCTTATTTCTCCTGGGTCCTTTGCCTTCTAATTTCTTCCATTCCCTAGCACACTTGGTTTTGCCTCCTGCACTTTTGGTAAAACGTTGGGCTCTCCTGGCTTTTTCATGAAATCCTGTTACCTTGGGTACAAACCTCTCCTCAGGCCTCTTGCATTTGTTGCAACTTATTCCCATCATCTCAATAACTGGCTTCCTGCAGTTCTCTGTCCCACCTGAACCCCGTTCAGGTAGTTCCACATTCCTGTAGTAGTCCCCTTTCTTGAGTTTGGGTTCATTTCGTCCTGCCTTCCTGTTCACCCTCCACTTGTAGCTCTTACTGGTGTATTCGAAGCTTAACCCACATGAGTCACTGGCACCAAGGGGTCTTTCATATGTGATGTCCTCGATATCTGCACTACTCAAGGTGAAATACTAAGTCCAGCCTTGTGGTTCATCCTCCTCTCTCTCTCTTGTAGTGTCCCTTTCGTGTTGGCACATGAAGTTTTCCAGTACCACCTCCATATTTACCCTCCATGTATCTTGGCCCCCCATGAGGTCCAAGTTCTCACAAT
>NC_069498.1:16376457-16406261 GCF_026875155.1 Cherax quadricarinatus
ACCGATACGTTAAGTTACAACTTGTTGGCAAATGCAAAATCTCTCGGAGTAAAATACTACAAACACTACACTGCTGTTACCCTACGAGCTATCATTCGGAATTTACTTTTTCCAGAAGCCCCAGGAGAAGACTCCGGCGAGGAATTAGATGATGATGAAAGTCTAATTTCACAACTTGACCAGCAGTCATTAGTAAATGACATGGAAGTGCCTTCAGTAGTTACAAAGGGACACATCAACGAGACCCAAGACTCCAAGACCAGTTTGGTCTCAAGCTCAGACCACTTGGGAAACCCTAGACTTCACCGGTAGTACACCAGGAACTGTAACATTCTCTACGTTGACGGAACCAAGAGCTCCTGTGAGGAATAATCCAGAGTTTTCCCAATGGAAATCCATTCAAATTCCTCCAGAGATCCCACTCTCCTGAACAATTCGAGAGATTAGAACGCTTCTTGATATTACAAACTACGAACATTGAAGCCCAACGTAAGTTTAAACATGAAGAGTTTGAAAGAGAATCCATCAGACGTGATAGACAACTCGACCCAGGAAAAACTGCATCTCGTCCGACACCAAGAATCGAGACGTTCAATGTTCATCAAGCGGCCGCCATGGTTCCCAGATTCTGTGAAGAAAACCTCGACGCATTTTTTGAAGCCTTTGAAAGCCAGGCTCAAATTATGAAGTGGCCCCGGGAACATTGGGCTGCCCTGATGCACACTACGTTGACGGGAAAAGCACAGGCTAGCACGGCGTCCTTACCCTTCGCCAGTATTCTCACTATGAGACAATAAAAAAACTGTATTGGACGCTTACGACTTGTTGCCTGCTAGTTATCTACGGTCATTCCGGACTTTGAAGCGCAACCCACAGCAGTCCTGGGTAGAGTTTGCCCGAGGAAAACAGGCAGCATTTGAGAGATGGCTTAGGGCTTCAAACTGCAATACAGTGGTATCCCTTTCTAAGTTGATTTTAAATGAAGACTTCCTCAATTATTTAACGGACGACCTACATACTTACCTTATCGGACGTTCAGCCCCAACGCTAATAGAAACTGCTTCGATAGCTGATCATTATGAGATAGCTCACCAGATGACGGGTAAGAGTAAACGTCAAGAGGCTTTTCGGAAAATCCCAAGAAAGATTCAAAGCTTGAAAGAAGAGCGTATACGGTGCTTTCTCCAAACTAGGATAGTAATTCCAGTTATGGAAAATGTTCGAGTCTTAGAAAGGAAGATGTTCCCCAACGGATTTGTAATTACTGCCACAAATCGGGACATTTGGAAAACCAATGTAGAAAGAAAAATGAACGGAACTATGAAAATCCCAGGAGATACCCTACTCAAGTGATCTCCTCCCAGGTCCAAGCTAAAGCCCGGCCTGTAGGAACGAACTTGGAATCGTCCCGTCCAGAGACCCAACAGACGAGATGACTACATTCTGAAACTGAGGTACGCGAGGCCATGGAACCTTACCTTGCTACAGGAAAAGTCCGCCTCGACGAAAAAAGGTTAGTTAACGTCACTACACTTCGAGTTATCTGTCTTTATTGAGGACAGACGTATTACCCCTTGATAATCACTCAGACACCAAGATAGAAGTCTTGTTAGAGGCTTACGGTGGCGCCTTAATTAAAGTACCATTGCATAAAGTGTTTTTGGAAATCCCCGACTATGTGGGTTGGATAACTGTTGGCGTATCTAGTAAAGAATTCCCCATTCAGGTTGTTGGACTGTTGATCGGAAATGATGTATACCACCAACGTATTTGTTGGTGATAAATAACTCTTCTGAAACTCATTATGCTTTAGAAGCATTAAACGATGGTCCAGCATTATTTCCCTTAAACATTATTACTCGTGCTATGTCTCGCTCCGCAGATTGTGAAGAGCCATCTAAAAATAAAGACCTGGGTTTAGATTTGCTATTCAGTAAGGCAATACAAACTGGATCCTTTAAACCTAGTCAAGCCATGATTAACCCCGAGTGTTCCGCTGGAAAAGGTCTCGGAAGAAATGATCTGATTCAGGCTCAAACTTTATATCCAGACTTGAATCATTGTAGAAGTATAGCAGTTTCTGAGGAACACGCCAATCTACTAGAAAACTGTTATTATTACAAGGATGGTATCCTTATGAAAAAGGAGAAAAGTAATGGTTCCAAAGACGTGAGTTTAGTAGTATTGCCAACTTCTTTCCGAGATACCACTCTTGAATTTTCTCATAATAGTCCTCTAGGTGGACATCTTGGAACAAGGAAGACTTTAGGAAAAATAGTAAAACATTTTTATTGGCCTAAGATGGGGGAAAAGGTGAGTAAATATGTTAAAAAATGTCATATTTGCCAGAAGGCAGGTAAGCCTGCTCATAAACCCTCCCCGGCCCCCTGATTCTTATTCCTGCTCGAGGAGAACCTTTCTCTCGTCTAATTATTGATTGTGTGGGACCCCTGTCAAAGACCCGTCAGGGAAACCAATATTTCTTTACAATCATGGATACTAGTACAAGATATTCGGAAGCTATCCCTGTTAGGAAAATTACTTCTCTGGTGATTGTTCGTTCCTTATTAAAGTTCTTTTCTCAAGTGGGAATCCCCAGAGAAATTCAGTCAGACCAAGGAACGAACTTTACTTCTAAAACTTTCAGAGAAGCAATGTCCCACTTGGGTATTGAATCTTTGTTGTCCACTAGTTATCACCCTCAATCCCAAGGAGCTTTGGAGCGCTTTCACCAGACTAAAATCTATGCTAAGAGCATATTGTGAACAGTTTTCCCAAGATTGGGATGAGTTTCGCTCCGTTTGAACTCATCTACGGGCATCAGGTCCGAGGCCCACTAGCAGTATTGAAAGATACTTGGACTGGCAAGACAACATCCTCTACAAAATCATCACCAGCTCTGATGCAGGAACGTTTGCCTTTCGCTAGAGACTTAGCCGCAGAAAATTTGGCGAATGCTCAAAGGAAAATGAAAATTTGGTACGACAAACGAGCGAAACCCCGTTCATTTCAAACCCAAAGATTTAGTAACGGTTCAGAGGTTAGTTTCCCGGTCATGCTCTCTTACCACGTTACCAAGGTCCTTATGAAGTCGTGAGTAAATGATGTAAATTATGTAGTTAAGATACCTGGAAAACGGAACAAAGTATTTCACATAAATCAACTGAAATCTTATCATTCCAAAAACCCACACCTACCACATCCTTAAATTCCCTTTATCTATAATCAGAAAAAATACCCCATCGGGAAGGTTTTCAAACAGCCGACGTTTCACCTTAAAAATTTGAGGCTCTACTCAATCTTGAAAAAAATTTTTTAAAAAATTTGGGGCGTTTTAAAAAAGGCAAAAAATTTAAGTAACCTAATATTAAATTTTATAAAAGCTTATTTGGAGATGTCCCAAAAAAACTTTTTAATCTGGCTACCCACAAGTCAAAGCCCCTCGTTTTCGCGTCCAATCAAACAACCACCGGATAGAGTGAGGCCAGTAAATATTAGTTGTTGAAGCAAGTAGCTGATTTTCTTTTCAAAAACTTTGGCCTGGAGAACGAAGTAAGAGCCCTGGGGCGTCACCTTGCCTGTTTTTTCCCCAAAACCAGGCGGAACATTCGGCATGTGTAGGGGACTCCCGTAAGCTTAATTCTGCCCAAATCCCGGACGGTTCCCCTTTTCCCTCAAATTTCCCGGGCCCCCCTGAAAAAGATACCGTTCCGCTCTACTTTTATGAGTCGACTTAAATTTACTGCGGGGTATTCCCAAGTCCCTCTTGCCCCCAAAAGGGGATAGAGCCCAAAACAGCCTTTGCAATTAAAGATGGTTTGTTAAATTTACAGAGTTTCCCCCCTTCGGGTTATGTAACGAGGCCTCAACATTTCGAGATTTATGAACGAGTTTGACTCGACCTTTTGGGAAAGGCGATGAGGATATCTTGATGTTTTGGGTAGTGTTTAGTGACTTTGGGGGGAACCCCACTTATTGGACTGGAAGCTTTATTAAAACCCCCTAGAGCTTAATTTCACAGTCAATTAGCAAAGGGGCCCTTTTGGGGAAACCCAAATATTAAATACTTAGGTTTTAAAAATAGGACAAGGGAAAGTTGCCCCCCTTTAAAAACCTTTAAAAAAAGGGCCAAATTACTAAATTTCCCCTTTTAAAAAGTTTACTACCAAAAGATTTTGTAAAAAACCCTTTGCACAATTGGGCGGCCCCATTGACGGGAATTTAAAATAGCCCTAGGTAACCTTTAAAGGGACCCTGGAAGTAATGAAGCTTTTAAAAAATTAAAACGATTCCTTCCGCCCCTTCTTGTATTACAATAGTCCCAATTATCAAAAACCCCTTTATCTTGCTATTGATGTAGCTGCTAGGGCTATAGGAGCAGTCTTGCTAAAAAATTAAACAGATACAAAAAGTTTTGCATCCTTTTTTGCTATTTTTTCATAAAAAGTTAAAGTCCCTTTCAAAGAAATTATTCAATGTTGAAAAAGAGGCATCAGCCCTGGTTTGATTTTTTTGGGGTATTTTGGGCGAATACTTGGGAAAAAGGTTTGCCTTATAAAATATCAATATTTTCCGTTTACAATCCCTTAAAATTTATAAATACAATGAAATCAAACACCGTCCCGGGCTTGAGGTGGATCTCCCGAAATTTAGTCATATTCATTCAGCATTAATAATATAAAAGGTCCCGGGAAAAGTTCCTGTGGCTAGCGAGGGGCCCGGCTAGCGAGGGGGGAGTCTAGCGAAAGGGGCAGTTTTAGCGAGGGGCGTCTAGCGAGGGGCAGTTAGCGAGGGGCCCCGTCTTTGCGAGGGGCAAATTAGCGAGGGGGGAAAATTTTCTAGTGAGGGGCAGTCTAGGGGGGGCCCCGTCAAGCGGGGGCCAGTCTAGCGAGGGGGGGGTTTGCGAGTGGCAGTCTAGCGGGGGGCAGGGTTTGTGAGGGGCCCGTCAAACGAGGGGCGTCTTTGGAAGGGGGAGACTAGCGAGGGGCAAATCTAGCGGTGATATCTAGGAGGGGCAGTTTTAGTGAAAGGGGGAGGGTTTGCGAGGGCAGTTTAGCGAGGGGCCCGTCTAGCGAGGGGCACAGTCTAGCGAGGGGCGTCTAGCGAGGGGGAGTTTGTGAGGGGCAAGGGCTAGCGAGGGGCGGCTAGCGAGGGGCAGTCTAGCGAGGGGCCCGTTAGCGGTGGCGTCTAGGGGGGCAAATCTAGTGAGGGGCCCGTCTAAACGAGGGGCCCGTTTAGCGAGGGGCAGTTAGCGAGGGGAAGCTGCGAGGGGCGTTTTAGCGAGGGGCAGGGCTAGCGAGGGAAATCTAGCGAGGGGGAAATCTAGTGAGGGGCAGTTAGCGAAAGGGGGGGTCCCAGCGAGGGGCAGTCTAGCGAGGGGCCAGTTAGCGAGAGGGGGTCTAGAGAGGGGCCCGTCTAGCGAGGGGGAAATCTAGCGAGGGGCCCGTCTAGCGAGGGGGTCTAGCGAGGGGGCAGTTAGAAAAGGGGGCAGTTTTTAGCGAGGGGCAAAAAACCCGCGAGGGGCCCGCCTGCGAGGGGCAGTCAAATGAGGGGTTGTCTAGGGGGGGGACAGTCTAGCGATGGGGGAGTCTTGCGATGGGCAGTCTAAGGAGGAAACAGTCAGCGAGAGGCAGTTTAGCGGGGGCGTTTTTAATGAGGGGAGCCAGCGAGAGGCAGATTGAAACGGGCAGTTTTAGCGAGGCCGTCTACTGAGAGGTTTGTTTTAGCGAGGGGGGTCTAGCGGAAAGTGGCAGGGCTTGCGGGTGGGCGTCTAAACGAGGGGGAGCTAGCGAGGGGAAAATCTAGCGAGTGGCAGCCTTGCGAGGGGGCCGTCTTTGCGAGGGGGAAATTTTAGCGAGGGGAAATCTAGCGAGGGGGAGGGTTGCGAGGGGAAATCTAGCGAGGGGCAGTCTATCGGGGGCAAATCTAGGAGGGGCCCGTCTAGCGAGGGGGGAATTTTGCGAGGGGCAGCTAGCGGGGGCAGGGCCCAAATGAGGGGCAAATTTTAGCGTTTTGGCGCCAAGCGAGGGGCAGTCTGCGAGGGGGCCCGTTAAAAGAGGGGGGAAATAAAACGAAGGGGGAAAATCTAGGGGAGGGGCAGGGTGCGAGGGGCAAATCTAGGGGAAAGGCAGTTAAAGAGGGGCAGCCTAGCGAGGGGGCAGTCCAGCGAGGGGGAAATTAAGGGGAGGGGGAGGGCTAGGGGGCAATTAGCGAGGGGCAGTTAGCCCCGGGGCAGTCAAGCGAGGAGCAGCCCCGCAAGGGGCAGTCTAGCGAGGGGAGTCTATCGAGGGGCCAAGGCCCCGTGGGGGCAGTTTTAAAGGGTGGGCAGTCAAGGAGGGGCGTCTAACGAGGGGAGTTTTTAGCGAGGGGCCCGTTATTAGGGGGGGGGCTAGCGAGGGGCCCGTCTAGTGAGGGGCAGTTTTAGCGAGGGGCAGTTAGTGGGGGCAGTCTAGTTTAGGGGCAGTCAGCGAGGGGGGAGTTAATTTGCGGGGGCAGTCTAGTGAGGGGCGTATAAACGGGGGAAGTCTTTGTGAGGGCAGTTAGCCAGGGGCAGCCTAAAGTGAGCGTTTGCGAAGGGCAAATTTTAGGAGGGGTAGGGAAAGGGGGGCAGTCTAAGAGGGGGGTTAAGAGGGGCAGTCTATTGAGGGGCCAGGGGAGCGAGAGGCTCTAGCCAGGGGCCCGCCTAACGATGGCAGTCTAGCGAAAGGGCGTTAGCGAGGGGTAAATCAAGATTTGGGGCCCGGGCTAACGAGGGGGAGGGCTTTAAAGAGGGGCAGTCTATTGAGGGGGGAGGGCTAGCGAGGGGAGGGTTTTTGCGGGGGGCCCGTCTAGCGGGGGGACAGTCTAGCGAGGGGGAGTCTTTCGAAAGGGGGGAAATCTAGCGAGTGGAGCCTAGGGGACCCCCGGGGGGTCTGCCGAGGGGCCCTTCTAGCGGGGGGGCAGTCTTGCGAGGGGCGTCTAGCGACGGACAGTTTTTCGAAGGGCAGTCGAGCGAAGGGGCAGCTTGCGAGAGGCGTATAGCGGGGGGGCGTTAGTGGGGACAGTCTAGTGAGTGGGGTCTAGCGAGGGGGTGTCTAGCTTTGGGGAAAAAAATTGCGAGGGGCCCGTTTTAGCGAGGAGCAATTATTGAGGGGTTTTTCTGCGGGGGCAGGGTTTTGGGGAGGGGGCCCCCTAGCGAAGGGGCCCCGTCAAGCAAGGGGCACAGTCTAGCGGGTGGCGTTTTAGCGAAGGGGGAGTTATTGAGGGGCCCGGCTTAGCCAGGGGGCCCGTTAAACGAGGGGGAAAACTACTGAGGGGGTCTTGGAGGGGCAGTCTTGCCCAGGGGAGTTAGCGGGGGCCCGTTAGGAGGGGCAGGGATAGCGAGAGGCAGTCTAGTGAGGGGAGAGGTTTTAGCGAAGGGCAGTTAGCGAAAGGGGGACTTAGGGAGGCAAATTTGTGAGGGGAGGGCCAGCGGGGGGAGTTTTGCGAGGGGCCCGTCTAGGGGAGGGGGCCTTTGCGAGGGGCAGTCTAGTGAGAGGCCCGGGCCCAGGAGAAAGGCAGTCTTTCAGGGGAAACTTTAAGGGTGAGCAGTCCAGCGAGGGGGCAAATCTATTAGGGGCAGTTTTACGAGGGGGAATTTTAGCGGGGGCAGTTTTTCGAAGGGCAGTCTACCAAAAGGGGGAGCCAAGCGAGGGGCAGGTTAGCGAGGGGGCAGCCCGCCGGGGAGGCAGTTTCGAGGGTAGTTTTAGCGAAAAGGGCAGCCCCAGCGAGGGGCAATTAGCGGGGGGCAGTCAGCGAGGGGCAGTCTAGCGAGCTGCAGTCTAGAGAGGGGCAGGGCAAGAGAGGGGGGAAACCCCGCGGGGGCGGGCTAGGGGGGGGCAGGGGCCCAGCGAGGGGCATCCTAGCGGGGGGGACAGCAAAAAAGGCCCAAAGGGGCAAATCTAGCGAGGGCACTATATCCCAAAGGGGCAGTTTAGTGAGGGCAGTCTAGGAGGGGGGTTAGGGAGGGCATCTGGAGGGCATCAGCGAGGGGAGCTAGGGAGGGCTCTAGGGAGGGGCAGTTAGGGGAGGGGCAGTTAGGGGGGCACTCTAGGGGGGGAAGTCTAGGGGGGGCATCTAGGGAGGGGCAGTCTAGGGGGGGATTAAGGGAGGGGGGCTGGGAAACAGCTAACACCAGGGTACCCAAAAGGGGGGCTAGGGGGGGCGTCCGGGGGGGTTACCAACCTTAAAAATAAATTTTTGGGGGGTTCCTTTTTTCCCCTTTTTCAAAACCTAAAGGGCCCCCTCAAAACGGGGGAAACTCTAGCGAGGGGCTCACAGGGGGGGGCAACCCCCCTTAAGGGGCAATAGGGGGGGGCCCCTACGGGGGCCTTTAAACAAAAGGGGCCCCCCTAGGGGGGGCAACATCACCCCCAAACGGGAGGGGGAAAAACCCATTCAATTAAGGGGCCCCAAAAAAAAAGGGGGGGGGGGGGGTTCAACCCCCCTCAAACCCCCCTAAAGGGGGTCTTCTTGGGGGGGGGAAATGGGGGCCCCAAAACCCCCCCCGGGGGGGGGAAAAATTTTTAAAAACAAAAACACCTAAAACTAACAATTCCCCCCCCTTACCCATTGGGGGGCCCCCCCCTTTCAAAATTAAAACATTTTTGGGGGAATCTCAAACAAAAGGGAAGGGATCTACCCCCCGGGGAAAAGGGGGGGGCGTTAAATTTACGGGGGGGGTTAATTTAAGGGGGGGGGGGGCCCCCCCAAGGGGGGTCCCCCCTTTTCCCGGGGGGGGGAAAAACATCTCAGGGGGGCTTGGGGGGGGTTGGGGGGCAAACCCCAACCCCCCCAGGGGCCCCCCCACAGCAGGGGGTTTTCGAACCGCAGGGGCCCCCTACACTACCGTCAAGGGGGCCCCCGGGGGGGGTTAAACACTAACTCCCCCTCAAAAGGGCCTTTTAAAAGCCGGGGGCACATAAGGGGGGGGCTAACATTAGCGAGGGGGACTACAGGGGCGTTTAACCCCTACAGGGGGGGAAGGGGGGGGGGTTTTAACTTGGGGGGGGCCCCCAGCTCCCCCCCCCAAAAAGCAGGGGGGGTAAAAAGGGGGGGGCCAACCAACCCGCTAAAGGGGGGGCCCCAAACCCCCAGGCAAAAAACAGGGGGCCCCCAGGGGGGGCTTAAGCCTTTTTGGGGCGTTCGAGGGGCCCCGGGGGGGGGGGGGCCCCCCCACGGGGCACAGGGAAAGGGGGGGGGGGAGGGGGGGGATTTTAAAAAAGGGGAGTTAACTCTGGGGACTTACGGGGGGATTAAACCCCCCGGGGGGCACAAGCACACCAATCACGGGGGTCTACGAGGGGGGTTTAAAATTGCGAGGGGGGGTCTCGGGGGATCTACGGGGGGGAAATTGCCCCCCCGGGAGGGGGGGGGTTAACGTTGGGGGCCCGTTAGGGAAAGGGACCTTTAGGGGGGAACCACATCACAAACATCCCCCAAAAAAAACCACACCCCAAAAAAAAAACCCCCAAAAAAAGGGGGGGGGGTCACAAAACCCAACAAAACCCTACACAAACACACATTTTACAACCACTACAAACACTACACACTCCATCCCCCCCAAAAACCCCCCCCAAAACCCAACCCCCCAAAAAAAAAAAAAACTCCCAAAAAAAACAAATTTCAACCCAAAAACCATTTTTTCATAAATTTTAAACCCCAAAAAAAATTTTTTTTTAAAAAAATGGGGGGGCAAAACAACACCCCCCCCCCACATACACACACCACATACACACACAACATACACGGGGGGCCCCGTCTACGAACCCCCCCGCCCAAAGCGGGGGGGAGGGGGGGCAATTACCCCAGGGGGAGTTTTCGGGGGACCCCTCTCGGTGGCTTTCTCGAGGGGCATCTCCAGCACAAAGGGGGACCACATTTACAGGGGGAGTCTACGAGGATTTTAAAGCGACACTCCCCGGAAATTTGGAAAAATAAAATTCCCCCAAAAACTTTCTGTATTTTTTTCAGTAGAATTGTAACTGCCATGATTTTATTGGTAAAATTTTAGTAGAAATTAGAATGGGGGGACAACCCAAAAAAACCCACACACAATAACCCACACATACACACACCACATACACACAATACATCAAACACCATCACACCAAAAACATACACACCCCAAACACACACATACATACACACCACACATCACACAACAAACACAACACATACACACACACAAACACACACACATACACCACACAATACACACACACAATATACCACACCAACCACCCCCCTACACACCCCCATACACACCCCACACTACACACACCACATACACACACCCCACACACACACAACACACACACACACACATACACAACCACACATACACACACACAACAACACACTAACACCACACCTACAAAACACCTTCACACACACACACAACACACACAACCCTACACAACACCAAAACACACACAACACACAACACATACACCACACACCCCACACAATGCACACACACATACACACACACACATACACATACACACATACACACACACACATACACACACACACATACACACATACACACACACACATACACACACACACATACACACACACACACACACACATACACACACACACATACACACACACACATACACACACTCACATACACACACACACATACACACACACACACAGCTCTCGCTCCCCCAACCCCAATATTCTTGCATGACCACAATGATAGAAAAGAAACTGAAGGTTTGGTACACAAACGCGGATGGAATAACGAATAAACATGAGGAGTGGAACGAAAGAATCAGTGAAAAATCCCCAGACATCATAGCAGTCACAGAAACAAAACTCACTGAGACAATAACAGACACAATCTTCCCAACAGGATATCAGATCCTGAGGAAAGATAGAAGGAGTAGAGGGGGAGGAGGGGTTGCACTGCTCATAAAACACCGATGGGGATTTGAGGAAATGGAAGGCATGGACATGATTGGAGAAAGAGACTACATTGTAGGTACAATTCAGTGCGGAGAACATAAAGTAGTCATTGGAGTGATGTATAACCCACCACAGAACTGCAGGAGGCCAAGAGAGGAGTACGAAGAAAACAACAGGGTGATGGTAGACACACTGGCTGAGGTGGCAAGAAGAGCTCACTCGAGCAGAGCAAAGTTACTGGTAATGGGCGATTCAACCACAGGGAGATCGACTGGGAAAACCTGGAGCCACATGGGGGTCCCGAAACATGGAGAGCCAAGATGATGGATGTGGTACTTGAAAACCTCATGCATCAACATGTCAGGGACACAACCAGAGAGAGAGGGGAGGATGAACCAGCAAGACTGGATCTTGTGTTCACCCTGAGCAGTTCAGACATTGAGGACATCACTTACGAGAGGCCCCTTGGAGCTAGCGATCACGTGGTTCTGAGTTTTGACTATATAGTAGAGTTACAAGTGGGAGAAGGTAACAGGAACTGAAGGGGACAGGCCAAACTATAAAAAGGGGATACACAGGTATGAGAAACTTCCTGCAGGAGGTTCAGTGGGACAAAGAAATGGTAGGGAAATCAGTAAACGAGATGATGGAATATGTGGCAACAAAGTGAAAAGGAGGCAGAGGAAAGTTTGTTCCCAAGGGAAACAGAAATAATAGGAAGACCAAAACGAGTCCTTGGTTTACCCGAAGGTGTAGGGAGGCAAAAACAAAGTGCAACAGAGAATGGAAAAAGGTACAGGAGGCATAGGACCCAGGAAAACAAGGAGATTAGTAGAAGAGCCAGAAACGAGTATGCACAGATAAGGAGGGAGGCCCAGCGACAGTATGAAAACGACATAGCATCGAAAGTCAAATCTGACCCGAAACTTCTGTATAGCCACATTAGGAGGAAGACAACAGTCAAGGACCAGGTGATAAGGCTGAGGAAAGAAGGTGGAGAACTCACAAGAAACGATCAAGAGGTATGTGAGGAGCTCAACACGAGATTTAAGGAAGTATTTACAGTAGAGACAGGAAGGACTCTGGGGGGACAGACCAGATGGGGACACCAGCAAGGAATACACCAACAAGTGTTGGACGACATACATACAGATGAGGAGGAGGTGAAGAAACTGCTAAGGGACATCGATACCTCAAAGGCAATGGGACCGGACAACATCTCCCGTGGGTCCTTAGAGAGGGAGCAGATATGTTGTGCGTGCCACTCACCACAATCTTCAACACGTCCCTGGAAACTGGGCAACTACCTGAGGTATGGAAGACGGCAAATGTAGTTCCCATTTTTAAAAAGGAGACAGAAAAGAGGCACTAAACTATAGACCTGTGTCATTGACGTGTATATATGCAAAATTATGGAGAAGATTTCAGGAGGGATTGGGGGAGCACCTGGAACTGAACAAGAGTATAAAGCCAACCACCGATTCACAAAAAAATCTTGTGTCCAAACCTTCGGGATTTTTGATAAAATAACAGAAAAAGACAAGAGAGAGGGGGGGTTTGATTGCTTTTTTTGGGACTGCAAGAAGGCTTTGCACAGTTCCCCCCAAGAGATTAGTGCAGAACTAAGCATCAGGCGCAAAACAAAAGGGCACTGCAAGGGGATCAAGAATACCGACAGGGAGGCAAAAACGAGTCATGGTACGAAATGATGAATACATGGGCACCGTACGAGCGGGGTCCCACGGGGGTCGGTCCTAGGACCAGACTTTTTTTGGTATATGTAAACGACATGAGGGAAAGGGGTTAGACTCAGAATTCCCCGTTTGCGATGATGTGAATTAATAAAAATTTTAAAATCGATGAGGACCAGGCAGGACTTCAAAAAGCCCTGGCAGACTGGACCCCGGGTCCAGCAAATGGTTCTCGAATTTAATCTGCCAAATGCAAAGCCTGAAGATAGGGGAAGGGACGAAGATAACAAAAGTATAGGCTAGGTGGCCAAAACTGCAAACCTCACCAAGGAGAAAGATTTGGGGGGAGTAAACCCGAGCAGTCTCCCCAAGCAACATCAACAGATAAGCGCAGCATTGGGCGCCTGGAAAACCTGAGAACAGCATTCCCCGATACCTTAGAAAGGAAATCTTTCAAGACACTGTACACCGGTAGCAGGCCCATACGGGATATGCAGCATGTTTGGAACCCGCACTTATAAAGCCGTCAAAAAACTGAGAAAGTACAAAGGTTTGCACAATTTTTCCAGAGCAAGGGGAATGCCCATGAGGAAAAATTTAAGGGAAATGGGCCCCGACGACACTGGAGGACAGGGGGGTCAGGAAAACATGATAACGACATAAAAATCTGCGTGGAAAGACAAGGTGGACAAAGAAAGTTCCGGGGGGGGACCAGAAACAAAGGCCAAAATTTGGAAGTTGAAGACAAAAAGGCAGAGAGATAGTGGAAGTATTTTTTCAGTCAAGAGTTGTAAGGCGGGGAATACCTAAAAAACGAGTATGGGGCCCAAGAACCATACCAGTTTGATAAACTCATGGGCGGGAGAGGGGGGGCCCCATTTAAAACCCGGTGAAGAGGCGGGCCAGGAGCTGACTCGACCCCTGCAACCAAAAAATAGGTGAGTCCACACACACACATACACACACACACATACACACACATACACACACACCATACACACACACACATACACCACAAATTCAATACATCATCGAAAAAAGGGAATTCCTGAGGCAGGGAAGACGCAAATGTGTCCCAATTTTTAAAAAAAGGAGCACAAAAGCATTAAACTACAAAACCAGTGTCACTGAATGTATAGATGCAAAATCATGCAAAGATTATCAGGAAAGGTGGTGGAACACCTAGAAAGGAACGATCTCATCAACCCAGTCAACAGGTTTCAGAGACGGGAAACCTGTGTCACAAAACCTCTGGAGTTCTATGACATGGTGACAGCAGTAAGAAAAGAGAGGAGGGGTGGGTGATTGCATTTTCGGGGACTGCAAGAAGGCTTTTTGACACAGTACCATCAAGGATTAGTGCAAAAACGGGGGACCAAGCAGGGATAACGGGAAAAGGCACTGAAAATGGATCGGGGAATATTGTCAGGAAGAACAGCGAGTAATGGAAACGGGGCGGGGGTGTCAAGTGGCACCTGTAACCAGGGGTCCCACGGGGGGTCAGCCCTGGGGTCCAGTCTGTTTCTGGTATTTTAAAAGACATGCGGAAAAATAGACCTGAAGTGTCCCTCTTTGCAGATGACGGGGTTTGAGAGAAGAACTTTGGGATCAAAGACCAGGCAGAACTACAAAGGGTTTGGGAAGGCTGCAGACCTGGTCCAGCATGGCTCCGGGAGCTCAATCCCCCAAGTGCAAAGTCATAAGAGGGGAAGGGCAAAGAAGACCCCCGACGGAGTACAGTTTAGGGGGCAAAGATAACAAACCTACTCAAAAAAAATCTTGGGGGATATACACCGGCACACTCCTAAAGCGCACACAACCAAATAACTCTGCAGCTAGGGGGCCTAGAAAAACCTCAGAACAGCATTCCGACTCTTAATAAAATGGGTTCAGGCCCCGTACACGTTACGTTGGCCCCATATTGGAGATGCGTCCCCCTTTTGGAACCCACCCTAGCAAAGACATAAAAAAAACTAAGAAAGTGAAAAGGGTTTTCCCAAAAAAGATTAGCCCCAGATAAGGTTTTTTTTTAAGAGAGAGGTTAAGGGAAACAACCTGCACACTAGAGGCGAGAGATAAGGGGGACTATAACGACATAAAAATACTGAAAAATTGGCAAGGTGGACAAAGACAGGATTTTCCCGGAGGTGGGATACAGCAACAAGATGAACAGTTGGAATTTGAGACACAGTTTAATCCCCAAATGTGGGAATATTTCTTCAGCCACAGAGTAGTCAGGAAGTGGAAAAATTTTGGGAGGCATGTTGGGGGGCAGGCTCCATGCATATTTTTAAAGCGAGGTATGTAAAGTCACGGTTCAGGGGAGTGGCCTACTAGCGACCTTTAAGAGGGGGGGCCAGGACTTTGACTCGATCACTGTACGTGAGTAATAACCCAGAGATGGACCCCACAGCCCCACCGAGTACAGAAACCAGCAAGAGGGACGCCCTCCGTGAAACAGTAACTGCAGAGGGGTACGTCCCACCCTTTTTTGACACAAAACCAGCAAGAGGGAGGGCCCACACCACCCCTGTGTACATAATCAGCAAGAGGGACCCCACCCCCACCTGATTAAGAACCCAAAACAGAGGGACGCCCACACTCCCACCCATACATAACCAGAAGAAAAGGCCGCCCACGCCGGGCCTGGTACGTACCAGCAGAGAGGGCGCCACATCCACCTGAATACGTAACCAGCATAGAGGACGCCCAACCCCCCATTTGGACAGTACCTCAGAAAGGACGCCAAAACCCGACCCTGAGAACAGTAACCAGCAGAGAGGACGCTCCACCCGACCTGAGTACAGAACCACAAGAGGGACGCCCACCCCCCACCTAGTGCGGTAACCAGCGGGAGGGGGAAACGCCCACAGCCGACCTGAGTGCAATAACCAGCAGGAGGGAGGGCTCACCCCCCCTGAGTACTGTCCCCCGCAAGAGGGACGCCCATACCCTCCCCTGAGTACGTGACCAAGAGAGTGCCCCCACACTCCCCCGAGTACATAACTAGCAAGGGACCTACACTCCCACCTGAAGAGAAATAGCGAGGGGGACCCCCACACCCCACCTGGTCATAACCAGAGAGAGGACGCCCACACCCCCACCTGGTACATACCGCAAAAGGGGGGACGCCCACACCCCCACCAAGAAATAACCAGCAAAAGTGACGCCCACACCCGACCTGAGTAACAGAACCCCTTCCCACTAACACCGAAAATTTTTTTTTTTTTGGCAGAGCGGAAAAAATTAAGCGGGCTAAAAGTAGCCGTGACCAAGTGCCCCTTCTTAGATTGCCCGGTGGGCAAATAGATGACCGGTCCCCCTCCTTAGAGCCCCCGGGTGTCTAAAATGAGGACAAGCGTCCCAGAGAAAATGGGGAAATTTATCACTGATACCAGGCGAGAGAGAGACGTCAACACACATGAAGATTCGCCAAGCCCCAATCAACGTTGTCAAAAAAGGGTTAATTATACGCTTAAATTTAACTTCCTTGTGTCGGTATTTTATCCCATTTAATTTCCCATGTGCTGTTAGTGTGAAAAAAACCCAAATAGTCCATGATAATTTGGTGTCACTTGGGGTTGGTGAGGTAGGGAGCTCCCGTCCACACACCACACCTACAAACACTACAACATGTATTTAGACAAATGGTTCACAAACCGACAATTTAAATTAGAACATGTGCAACATTTGGGGTATCTTTATTGGGGAAACGTTTCCCACAGAGGACTTATCATCCATACAAAGGAGAACTTTTGAAGAACAGGGGGATTTTTGGGTATATAAAAACTCTACCACATATGCTGTATTCTTTCCAGGATTGTGGATGACCAATCGACTCAAGGTGAGGGACTGTTTTCCTCAAACCCTCCGGGTCTTCAATGTTCCCCTTTTTACTTTAACCCCCCAAGTTTCCCTAAAATACCTTTAACTTTTCTAAAACCCCCTAAAAGACCCCAATTGTGGGGGTTGGGCCGCCTCCCCCCAACGGGGGTAAAAACTGCCCCCACTTTCGCCTAAAAAAAGCAAACCCAAAAGCAGGTTTTGGTGGTCCAAAGCAGGCCATCCCGGGAACACCGGTACCATGTGATTTTTGCAAATTTTAAATGGTAAACCAGGATAACCCAAAAAAAAGTACATAAGTGACTTATTACCTTCGTTTTTAACCCCTCTCCGCAGGCATCCCGCAAAACAACCAAGTTCATGGGTCTTTTGCCATCTAAAGAAACGGCGCACACCATTTTTTTTCCCGGTGACTTTTGGCCCCATGTAATTTGTTAGCTTTTTGAACTGCCTCTTCGCTCGCAGGCCTTTTGGGGCTGAAACGAACGGATGGGCTCATAATAATTTGGGCACTTGACTGACCTCTTGCGTCGATGTGCTGTTTGGATAACACGGCACAAGGGCCCTATAATAAAATCGGGAAATTTGAGTCAAGAAATCGTAATAAACGATTGCAAAAAAAACCATCCCCCGGCCGGGAAATTGAACCCGCTTTTCTTTGACTCAAAACTCCAGCCCCGCTTTTAGCCACTAGACCATACCACAAAAGATTCATCCAACTGGTATTTTCTACACCATAGGAAGGTTAGCACAGGCCCCACTGTGACCACGATGGGTGGAGTTTTGAGACCTATGACCGGGGGTTCAACCCCGGGCCGGGGGTAGGGTCTGGAATTTGAGCTTGGTGTGGTAGGTGACTGCCATCCTACACACCCAACAGTAAAAAAAATGACGCCTCGGGGGTGATCGACCCCTCCCTTACTGTACACGAGGTGGAAAAAGCAAAAATTAGTCTGCCTGAGGGGAAAAGAACTCACCGCTAAAAATATTTGGTTTGGTATTCCATTTAAGGGGACACCTCTTTGGGAACGCCGGAAACCATGTTTTTTTTTCCGAAATTGGGCCCTGCTGCTGCAAGTTCTCCGTCAAAAGACTGTTGTGTCCTGCCAGGAGCTCAAGCAATTTTGTGATAAATGTAATTTTTTCCTTTTCATTTAATCAATTTTGCCATAACTTTATTATTAGTTTAAAATAATGCTATCGTGCTTTATACTTTTATCCGTCACTATAATTTTTGCATTAAAAGGGTAGGATGGATTTTTATTTAACTCGGGAATTACTGCCCTAACTACTATAGGGGTTGGTAAATTGGTATCGGGGAGAGGTGTCACAAACTGACGTCTGGTTTAGTGTGTTGTCTGAAGCTTTTCCCAAAACATAACTCTAGATAGACTCAATTTTAATTAACTTTTCCCATTGACTCTTCGCTTTGGGGCCGGAGGTTGGCTTCCTTTTGCTCCTGCATTCGTCAAAAAACATTGGTGGGGAGGGACTTTGGTTTCTGCCTCGCTACGTTTGGTACACTGATGTTTTTGGATGGCCAGGCTCCAGGAGGATGATAAACACTGTGTGTTTGAGGTGTTGAAAGGGCATTTATAACACCAAATGCGTCATTATGTGCCTCCCCATTTTAAAAAATCCTACTGCTCAAAAAACACGATTGTATGGAATTGCTTTGAATGGAGCTACAAGAATCTTAGTAAAATTCGTGCGGCTGCTGTATAACAAGATGGTGGAAAAGTACCAGGTGTTGATGCGGGTTAACCCGGTTTAGAAGTACTATAGGGACGTACCAAGTATTAATTGGGGAAAGAACGGAACGTCCCTTGAGGCCTGAGAAAACATAAAAGCAATTTCGAAGAGTTTGGTGTTTAAAATCAACAACAGTTGGAAGGTGGTCTGAGGGGAAAGTATGCTGGACTGCGTAGGGGTCCTTTACCCTTTAAAAATTTCCTTTCGCAAAAAAATACCATCATATGGACTTTATTTACTTTAGAACCAGGGATAGTCCCATAGAGGGGAGAGAAGAACATCAGACTGTTGGACGATGACATATGGTGCGTTTTGTCCTCGACATCGTCCCCGAGCACATGAGAAGGGAAAGGATGGAGAAGGGGAAAAGAGGTGACGACCCAGTAACACGGGAGCACCCGGGCCCACAGGGCATGGAGTGAAATCGTTGAGGACAGTCCGTGGAATGTTAAAATTACGGGGGGGGCCCCTCAGGTGATTGAGACCCGCTATGAGGATGAGGTGAGACCAGGGGGAAATTGGTAGTAAATTTCAGCGCAAAAGACACGTTTTCAGGGATTCTTGGAGGTCAAATAGGATGGAACACTACGTATGGTGTCGGATGGGACTCTGCAGATAAGGGTGGAATTTAAGAGGAGTGCAATGTGGTGGGGGGGACGGGGAACACAGAGGATTTGTGAGCTGTGGGTTTTTGTGCATAAATTGAAAGTGCAGATGAGGGCGCACATATTGAGGCATCACGAAAGGGAGGGCAGTGCTTGATATGTGTTTGAACCTACAAAAATCTGGTAAAACACCAGGGATGTCCCAAAAAAAGTATCAGGGGGGAAGGGGAGGGGAAAGGGAGGAAGGAAAGGGCAAGTGAAAGCTTACTTTGGGAAAAAGTAAGGGCCCCTTGGACACAATCGATTGGTAAGCCGCCAAAAACATTTTAAGTACCTAACGTTAAATGTAAATGGCCTAAGGGCCGATGCAAAGCGCAGGGCTTTAGTGACTTTTTAAAGAGACCGGAAAAACAGATCATATTTTTTCAAGAGCAAATTTTAAGTATGGAAGAATATGTTGTGATGGTACAAGGTTTTTAGCTGGATTACGGGAAGTTAAAGGGAGGTGCGCGGGATTAATAACTGAGGCCAGTTTTTTTTTCAATTTTTGCACTGGGAAAAAGGGGGAGATAAGGAAGTGAGGGTGGATGGACATGGGGTGGGGTATGAGTGTGTTTTGTGTGTGTATACATGCCGGGGACAGCAAAGGCGTGTTTAAAAAGGGGGTTTTTTTGGGACTCACTAAATTTTTTTTAATAGGGGATTACCCGTTTATACATTTTTTGGAGGGGATTGGAATAGTGTGATACGTAGAAAGGATGTGGAGCCGCGGGGGGCTGGGTGTGTGTTGGGAGTCCTACGGGGTGTATTAGGGGGAGTCGGATTAGGACTGGAGTTAGTGGAGAGGGGTGGGTGGTGGAGATTTCTTATTTGAAAAACGGGTTTGCCGCACCTTGGACCCCATTTATGCATCTCCTGGGATACAAGTTAAAAATATGGGAAAAGTAAATGTTGTTTTTCAGATCAAAAGGAGTGGTTGTGGACGTGGCTGGGGGGGAGTTGCCGAAAGTTTTATGAGTTACTGGAAACTAAATGTGACTTTTTAAGGATTTGAGGGTGGGCTTAGTTTTTTTGGAAAGGTGGAAAAATAATGGAAAAAAGGGAAAGCTGGGAATGATTATTACGTGGGGGGGAGCAATGTGCTAAACCGGGGGTCTATAGTTTTTTGTGAGGAAAGAAGGGAGGGCGGGGCAATGGAAAAGGATTACAAGGTATTTGGAAGGGGGAATTAAAACGTGTTATGAAGGTTGTCGTGGGAAAATACCAGTTTCAGGTCGAGGGGAAAAGACCAATGCTGGAGTAAAATGCCGGTTTGAGGGGAAAGATTAAAGGGGGGGGTTGGGAAAAGTTTTTGGGGGGGATAAGCCATCATTTCGTTTTGCGGCGATTAAAGATCCGGCAAAATAAAGAAAATGTTAAAAATTTGAGGAAAATCAAACGTGGGTGGGTACACGTGGGGCAGAGGTTAGTAACTACTGAAGGCATGAGTGGGTTTTGCGGAGAATGGTTTGAATATATGAAAGGGTAATAGGAAATGGGGGGCTTGCATATTAGGAGGAAGGGATATCACGTATCCCCGGGAAACAGAAGAAGGGTGGGGATAAGGGGCCCATAAGTGAAGATGAGGTTTTAAGTGTTACAAGGGGTGAGGTAAGGAAACGCCAGGGGTTGATGACATTTCCCAAAATTTTTTTTATTTAATAACTGGGAGGTCTTGAAGGAATGCTTTGGGGCGTTTGTTAAATGAAATTAGGTAAAGGGTGCAGGGGATACGCAACAAACAGGGGGCGTTGTCTGTTCCGAAGGGGGAAGTGCAGAATAGCATCCGGATTATAAAGGTTTATCTTTAAGTGCGGCATTACAAATTGTTTAAGGGGTTTTAGTAATAGGGGTTTCGTATGTTATTGGGAGGGGTTTTAAAAAAAGGGAAAAGGGGGTGCCAGGGAGGTAAGATTATTTAACATGGGGGGGATTAAGGTTTTATAGAATTTTGTAGAACGAGCGGAGGGGGTGTACTTGCTTTTGGGTTGGAAGGGGGCTTTTGTTGTGTAGAGTAAGAAATGTTATGGATGAAAATGAGGCGTAAGATTTAGGTGAGGAAATTGTCCGATGGGGGGAAACATTAACAAAGGCACAGTACTACAGGTTAAATCAATGGAAGTATGGGGGAAAGGGATTAGTTGGGGAGGGGACGAGACAGGGATGCCCATGTCTCAGATCCTATTTGCATGTCTCAAGATCCTTTTTTTAGGATGATTAAAGTTGGGTAATGAAGGGGGGGTAGGCGCGGGGGGGCTCCTGGGATGTTGGGTATGTTGCGATACGACGGTTTTAGTTTGGGGGGAGGGAGGGATTAAGGAATTAGGTCGAAAACGTTGAATATTTAGTGGGGGAACAGGTATGCATCTTTTAAAATTTAAATCTAAATTTTTTGGGTTGGTTCATGGGGAGGAGGGGAACTTGGGACAAAAGTATGGTTGGCAGGCAAGGTCAAATTAAAAATGTGGATAATATACAAAGGACAGACAAAAAAGCTAAGGGCCCAAATCCGTAAGGGTTGGCAAGGGTATTAAGGAGATTGGGGGGGAAAAACAACATGGGGTGACGATCCATCAGAGGGGATAGTTTTAAAAAAAATATTTACCCTAAATTGTGGGATGTGCAGTGGTTTATCCATTATGAAGAATATTTTGAGGTTGGTGCAAAAGAAGGTAAGCGTCTTTTTTTGGGGGTATGGAAATCATTGGCTTAAGCAACATCTGACAACATCATTTGGGGGGGAGGATTGGATTAATTCCCCTGTGAGTGATGAAAAGCATATATGGAAACAAAGTTATATAAAGGTTGGGTGGGGATCGGGGGTAAGGATATGAGGTTATGGGATGTGCGGCAGTGGTGGGGGGGTAGGGGAAATTTGGGGGGGTGTATGTGTATGTTGAATTTTTTTGAGGGTTAGTAAACCCGAAAAAGTGTTGGTGCGAGTTTTGGGGGGGGATGTGAGGGGTAACGGGGGGATGGAGGG
Source organism: Cherax quadricarinatus (assembly GCF_026875155.1). Classification (NCBI taxonomy): domain Eukaryota; kingdom Metazoa; phylum Arthropoda; class Malacostraca; order Decapoda; family Parastacidae; genus Cherax; species Cherax quadricarinatus. Next base: position 16,398,309 of record NC_069498.1, read on the forward strand.
GAAGAGCTCTTTCCCTTTAAAAATTGGGGAAAGTACTGGGGACTTTCGTAAGTTATTTTTAAAATCAAGGCGCGGGAAAATATTAAGGTTTTTACATAGGGTATTACCCCTAAAGTATGTTTGTTCGATGAGAGTTTTGGCAGCCCATGTTGTGGTTTGTGCGGGGAAGTGGAGGCTGTAATCAGTGGGTATTTTTGTAGGGGAATGGATTAAAGGGTATATGGTAGGTTGGGGGAGGTAGGTAATGGTATTGAAAGCATTGAGTTTTTTATAGAGGGAGTGGGGGATAGTTGAGAAGGGCGGGCATGTATTTGGTATGGATTATTTATATCGGGTATGAGGGAGGGGAGGGGGGAACGCGAATACGGGGTTTTTTCGGGCATTGTTATAAAACAAAATGTGGAGGAGGGCGTGTATGGAAGGAGTGGGGGACATTATTTTATAAACAAAAAAAACGCTAAGCCACAAGGCTATACAGCGCTGCGGGGAGGGAAGGAAGCGAGGTATTGGCGGGAGAAAGGAGGGACGATCAAGGTTAAAGAAAACAGCGGGGCAGGGGATAGTGGGGGGGGTGGGGGAAGTAAGAATTGGGGAGAAAAGGGGTGAAAGGGACATCAGAGTTTGAAGTCAGTTTTACAAAAGTCAATGAGAGGTCCGATGAAAGGTGGGTCCTCAGCGAGAAGGGAAGGAAAGAGAGAGCAGCGGGGGGGGAAACGACGATGGAGGAAATTTTGCGTGTCGTTGATAAAGGGGCAGTCCAAAAAATGTGGGTGACTGATAATGGACCTGACAATTCTACAGAGAGGAGGGGAGGGGACCTCTCCATGAGTATCCAGAGTAAGACGAGTTGGCCAAAGCGAAGACGGGAGAGAGTAGCTCCCCGCCCGACACTGGGGACAAAAAGACGGGGATAACCTATACCGTTTTAAAAGATTGAAGTTTGTTACCGAGCAGAGTAGACCAACGTTTTTGCCAACGGGTGGAAAGGGGGGACTTTGCCAAAATGTCCTAAATGGAAAACCCCTATATGAAACGGGTAGGTCATGTCTGCTGACCGCGCAGCATGTCTGCCCGTTCATTGCCCCGACGTCAAAAATGCCAGGGACCCAACAAAAAAACAATATCTTTAGCTTGGTAAAGAGCGGCGAGCCAAAGTTGGGGTACGGAGGCTAAGGGTGAGGTGTTCAAAAATTTTGTATAGCCTGTAAAGCTCGAGGGGGTCGAGACAACCACAAAAGTACACAGGCATAATACGTCGGATAAATCTGCAAGATTGGCATACAATTCAAAAGTAAAAATACTACCCAAAATAGTAAAAAGCCCCTCGTACGATGCTGTCCGGAAACACTGCTAACGAATCCTACGCCGTCAGAAGACTTAGAGCCATCTGTGTACACTGCAATGGCATGAGAATGAGAGTGGAAGTGGTCAAGAAAAAGAGCGGGAAGCGACCATAGGCAGTTGGGCTTTCGAGCAAGGGAGAGAAAGAACAGACTCGAACAGCTGGAACTTCCCAGAGGGGTAGGGAAAGTGAGATGCTACATGAACATAGAAAGGTGGTAATTGAAGAGAAGACAAGAGCGAATGTAGGCGAAGAGAGAAAGGGACGGAGTAAACAGGGGCGGAGAACAAATAGAGAATGTCTACTAATATCAGTGACCATTCTATAAATAACAAAAAGGCACAATACCGTGACTGGAACGATACACAAATAACCCGCACATAAAAGACAGAAGCTTACGACGAACGTTTCGGTCCGACTTGGACCATTGACAAAGTCACTTTGTCAATGGTCCAAGTCGGACCGAAACGTCGTCGTAAGCTTATGTCTTTTATGTGCGGGTTATTTGTGTACCATTTCTTAAATGGAAGGATTGCGGAGATTATGAGAGCGTACATAGTAGCGAAGGCAATGGCATCACGGCGATCGGTATAAGGATGGAACGTTCGCTTCTGCATAGAGGCTCTCAACAGGGGAAGAGCGAAAAGCACCAAGGCATAAACGTAATCCTTGGTGATGAATGGGGTTAAGGCTAGAGAGAGTAGCAGGAGAGGCCGCTGAATAGATCTGGTCACCATAATCAAGTTTCGATAAAATGAGGGTGGAATGTAGGCGAAGGAGAGTTCGACGATCAGCTCCCCATGAAAGAAGAGCAAGGGTTTTAAGAAGCTTCAGCCGGCTGTGACAAGTTGCCTTCAGAGAGGTAATGTGAGGTTTCCAGGATAACCTACAGTCAAAGAGGAGGCCCAGAAACTTGACTGTATCACGTTCAAGGATACGGGAGTCATAGAGGTACAAAGGATGATCGGAGATGACAGAGCGTCTAGTGAAAGTAATTTGGTGAATTTTGGTGCTGGAAAATTTAAACCCATGTGTGGTGGCCCAATTGGAAACACGGTCGACCGCATGCTGGAGAGAAACTGTAATGAGGTGACAGTCAGCGCCTGCACAGGCAATAGCGAAGTCATCAACATAGAGTGATGACCAAATATTTAATGGAAGAACAGAGGCCCAGTCATTTATAGCAAGGAGAAAAAATGTTGTGCTCAGAACACATCCCTGGGGGACACCTTCAGCTTGGATAAAGTCCGGGGAGAGCACATTATTAACTCGAACACGGAAATGCCTGTCAGTAAAAAGTTCTTAAGGAAGGATGGTAGATTGCCTCGGAGGCCTAAGGAGTGGGCTTGGGCCAAAATATTATACCTCCAAGTTGTGTCATATGCCTTCTCAAGGTCAAAAAATATGGCAATAACTGAGTGGTTACTCGCAAAGGCATTACGAACATACGTATCCAAGCGTAGTAAGGGGTCTATGGTAGATCGGCCCTTACGAAAGCCATATTGACGAGTGGAGAGACTGTTGTGTGTCTCTAAATACCACACTAAACGTCTATTTACCAGGCATTCCATCACTTTGCAAACTGCACTGGTAAGAGCAATGGGACATAGTGGGAGGCTTTATGTCCCGTAGGGGCCTTATTTGCGGAAAAGGGAAACAATGGCAGATTTCCACAGCTGTGGAAGAACTCCTTGTCCCAAAATAAGTTGAAAAGGCGTAATGGACTGCAAGGCTGACTGATATAAATGTTGAAGCATACGAATATGAATGTCGTCGGGCCCAGCTGCAGATGATCGGCAAGCTGAGAGTTTTGCCTCCAGTTCTTGAAGTGTAAAAGGCACATTATACTGTTTTTTCTCTGAGAGAAGAAAAGTCCAAGGTGCTAACTCTCTGGCAGACTTTGAGGAAAAGAACTAGGGGCATAGATGGAGTCCCTGAAAAATACGGACCAGATGATTCCCAAATTTTCCCATTGGCAACTCTAGGGGGTTTCCTATATCAACACCGGCAACCCGCAGAACAGGACCGGGTCAGGAGAATATTTACCACTCAGTTTTCGTAACTTTTTTCCAGACTGCACTCAAGAGGAAGCAGAGGTGATGGTGGAGACATAATCTCACCAGCAAGTGCGTTTAGCGTCAGGGAAATGACACGGCGAGCGACCGCACGCTTCTGCTTAAAATCAAGAAGTCTCTCATCGGTTCTATTGTCCCGGGTATCTGCCCCATGCAGCGCGTTTCAAACATACTGCACGAGCACAAGCAGGAGACCACCAAGGCACCATTTCTGAGAATGCCTGCCCGAAGTATGGGTATAGAATGAGAAAGCTGGGGTTTTTAAAACGGAGGACGAGAAGGGGTTTGTAAAAGCCATCAGGGAGGACGAAAAAGGGGACCTCACTAAAAACAGTTAGTTGTGAGTAAAGGTCCCAATTTGCCCGATCAAATTTTGCCAGCGTGGGATACGAAGAGGTGGTGAATATGAAGGGGAAGTAAGAATGATTGGGAAAATGATTGCTGTAAATGTAAATCCGGGAGAACAGACCAGGTGAAGTCTAATGCGGTGGGGGAAGAGCAGAATGAAAGATCGATGCAAGAGAGAGTATGAGTCCAAGGATCAAAATGGGTGTGAGTACCTGTATTTAAAACATGGAGGGTGGGGGTGGCAAGAAAAGCCCCCTACTGAATGCCACGGGAATCACAGTGAGACCCCCCCAGAGGAAATAAATGGGCATTAAAATCCCAAGTAACAAAAGCAGTTGCGGTAATGACAAAAACAAGAAAGGCAATATCCGGGATAGATAATGCCCGAAGGAGAGAGATACAAAGAACAAAGTGTATACAAACCTATGCAAGTGGATACAGGCTGCTGTGTAATGCAGCGAAGTATGAACAAATAGCGATGGTAGGGAAATATCAGTGCGTAAAGAAGGGCACTTTCATTAAAGGTCCCATCAGGAAAAGGATCTTGAAGAATACAATAAATTATAGCCTGAGATGGGATAGATAACAGCAAGTGAAATTTTTTGGTTTCCCTTTGTAAGCAAACACCAACAGGGAAAAACTGGGAGAGTAACACTGAAGCTCATCCCGATTACCCCCTGAGGCCGCATATATTCCACTGTAAATAGGCCATGATTGGCAATGATAAAGGAACCTGAAATCCGCAGATAAGGGTTCCTACGGACTAGAGGGGTTAGAAAAGTCCACATGCGGAGGCAGCGGAAAACGTTAAACCCAGCGACGGAACGATGCGCTGTGAAGAAAGGAGTTGCGCAGATGGAGGAGAGGAAGAGAAGGAACAGAGGGTGGATCAGTGTCCATTGATGGTTTGGTCTCTGCAATATATTCAGAGATTGTTTCAAGTGTTTCGGAATTCAGAGACGTCGTATGGGAGACAATACTGGAAAAGGTAGGGGAGGATTGGAACTGTAATGGACTGTACCAAGGTGGGGGGGAGGGCGAAAGGGTGGAGGGAACTGGAAGAGAAGCGGGGAAAGGGGGACAAAAGAGGCAGAAACCTGGGGGGTTTGGCAGAAGAGGAAGAAGTTTGGGAGGGAACAGGGGGGGAAGGTACAGTACGAGGAGGAGGGTGAACCTCTACACTCGTAACAGAGCCAGTGAGAGGGGAAGAACCAGGTACAGAGACAGGGAAGGTAAAATGAGGAGGTTGGAAGAAGGGAAGGAGGTGTTAAAGGACCTTTTTTGACTTCTGAGAATTAGAGGGACGATTGGGAGGAGGTGTCCGTACGAAATCTCGTCGATACTGAGGCTTGTGAGGGAGAACACGAAGAAGCGAGAACAGACTGAGGCGTGAAGTAGGGACGTCTGAGCCCGGACAGCAAAAAATTAATACAGGAGTGACTATGGGAGAGGTAACCAAGAGGAGGCTGCAGAAGATGGGACCCCAGAAGTGGGGGGACGTTTTGAAACACGGGAATAGATGGGATATAGAATTTCCAGTTCAGTATAGAGCAGGGGTTCCCAACCAGGGGGGCTCGCACCCCCCTGGGGGGCGAGACATCATTCCAGGGGGTGATAGAAGCGTCCATCTTAATAACTGGAAATTGATTCATTTATTACTTATTAATATTCAATAATCATAGTAAAATTGCCATTATCTTCATTTTCATCCTTTTTTTCAGATTATCATCATAACCCTTCTCCAAAAAAAAAAAAAAAAAAAAAAAAAACTGGATGATCTGCAAAAGCCTCAGTGCATAATCGTGGAATTGTTTCTCCAACGCTAATTTGAAGCCCTCTAAGCTGCAAGAACACTTTAAAAACCAACAATGTTGCGGCCATGATTTTAAAGTCGTTTCAAGCTAAAAGAGCCCGTTTGATTCTCGAGCAACCCTTCCAAAATTAGGGTTTAATATGTTGACAAACCACTGCTGATGACTTCATACCAAGTGGCGTACAAAGTAGCAAAGTCTAAAAAACCTCATACTATTGCCAGAAGAGCTTTAAACAACCATGTGCATTAGAAAAGCTACAACTATTCTCGAAAATGAAGCAAGAAAGAAGCTTGAATTAGTGCCACTGTCAAATAATTTATTCAAGAGCCGAATTGACGATTTGAGTTTAGATATTTTGGAACAAGTTATCTCACATATAAAAGGCTAGTCCCTTGAAAATCTCCCTTCAGTTGGACGAAACTACTGATGTTTCTAATTGCAGTCAACTTATTGCACTGGTGAGGTATGTTCATGATGGTGCCATAAAGGAGAACTTTCTTTTCTGTGAAGAACTGAAAACAACCACCAAAGCAAAAGATGTTTTTAGTTTGTGAAAGACTTCTTTGCAAAAATATGAATTGGATATCCAATTATTGGATGTGTGTGTACTGATGGCGCTCCAGCTATGCTGGGAAATAAATCTGGGGTTTTTTTCACTGATGAAACAGGGGATTCCATGCTTGCAAGGTACTCACGTTTCCTTCATCGTCATGCTTTGGCATCAAAAACCTTGCCTCCAAAATTGAAGAAAGTCCTTGATACTTCAGTGAAGACCATCAACTGCATTAGGATCGTGCTCAAAACCACCGCCTTTTTAAGTCACTTTGTGAAGATCTTGGAAGTGAACAACAGTTTTACTTTTCCACACAAAGTCCGATGGTTCTCCCGTGGGAGAGTTTTAACACGCTTCTTCGAAATGCGAGAAGAAATCAAAGTATTTCTGAAGGAACGTCGTTGGTGATCTGCTTGAAGAGTGGAATTGCAACAATTCCCAAACATATCTTAGCGTATTTGAGTGACATATTCACTCGTATGAATGATCTGAGTTTTTCACTTCAAGGTAAAAATATAAACAAAGCTGAATTGCTATGAAAAGCTAAATGCATTCAAAGATAAGTTATATCTGTGGTGCCCAAAGAGTGAAAAGAGGAAATATTCAAATTTTCCATCACTTGAAGAAATAGCTGATGGTAATGAATCTTCAAGTTTGATTCCTAGTGTTTGTGGAGAAATTGTGACTCATTTGGAAGTGCTGTCGGCGTCCATTTGATAGATAAAATTTTTATGTAGGGGAAACTGGTATCATCAGAAGAATGGGGTTAGAATCCTTACTCCTTCAAATTTGGATAAAATGTCAGATGATGGAGAGCCCGAAAGAAGATCTTATAGATCTGCGTTCAGATTTGTGCTCTTGAAATGCAATTTGAGAGTAAAACTTTGGAAGAGATTGGTGCTCGACTCTGGTTCTGTTTTTCCCAAAACTTTGTCAAAAATGCAGTAACTCTGCTCATTCCATTTGCCACAACTTACTTAAAGTAATCAGTATTTAGTACTCTTTTGTCAATTAAGACAAAATCTAGAAATGGTTTTGGGAAAGCACAGGCCCGACATGCGTGTTGCTAAACACCCCAACAGTTCCCCGTTTTGAAAAACTCACAAGCAAAAACAGTAACAAAAGAGTCATTGAATTAAAATGGGTTCGCAAACTTTTTGGATGTCAGCCTTTTGATTTTTATTATCTAGTACAATATTTAAAGAAAGTAACTATTTTTTTGTATGTATATTCAGATGTTAATCGGAGACATCCTTTCTTGTCCATATGTTTGATTTTTTACATATTAAAAAAAAAAAAATTCCTTTTTTAAAGGTTTGAAAGTTAGTTCTTGATTTGGACTTTTTTGTATATATTTCAAGCAAGAGTTATTATTTTTGTAAGGTGTATTCAAATATCATTCTGTGATATGTTTCTTTTCTGTAAGTCTCATTTTGTTCACATTTATATTAGAAAGTGAAATAAAAATCTTTTTTTGATAAAATTTAGTATGAATTTCACATCCTTTATCCTGAACAAAGTTTAAATTGTAGGAGGTGCGAGGGTAGAGCAAAAATTTGATAGTGGAGCGGGAGTAAGAGAAGGTTGGGAACCACTGTTCCCAGCAGGACACCACCTCAGAAACTGCTTAGCCAACCAACTCCAGGTGAGCAACCAACCTCCATCACCGAGCTGCAACTGCCCCCTGCAGCTGCAGCCTTACACCCACCTCTTGCGCGAGGAAAAACAGTAATTCAAAAAGTAGGCATCCCTTTAATTTAGTGGCACACGGTTACAGCTGGTACAGCGGTATACAGCTGGTAACGGAACCGGGGGGTTGGG
>NC_069498.1:16406761-16430704 GCF_026875155.1 Cherax quadricarinatus
CCTCCAACCCCATCATAAAAACCCACCACCACCAACACCAACACCACCACCACCGAAAACCCCCTACAACACTACCCAACCCCCCACCACACCCCAACGCCACCACCCCACCAACACCAACACCACCACCACCGAAAACCACCTACAACACTACCTTAAACCCCCCACCACTACCCCCAAACGCCACCACCCCACAACCACCTACAACACTACCTCCAACCCACCACCATCACAAACCTCCAACACCACCGCCATCACTATCTCCAACACCACCACCACCATACCCCAAACACCACCACCACTACCTCCAACACCACCACCACCACCCCCAAAACACCACCTCCAACCCCCCACCACTCCAACACCCCCAAACCACCACCCCAACACACCCCAACCCACCCCCAAACACCACCCCAACACCACCACACCACCTCCAACACCACCTCCAAAAACCCCCAAACCCACCACCCCCAACACCACCAAAACCCACCACCTCCAACACTACCACCACCACCTCCAACACCACCTCCAACCCCCAAACCACCACCACCCCCAAACACCACCCCCAAACCCACCACCCACCACCTCCAAACCACCATAAACCCCACCCCCCAACACTACCACCACCACCACCCCCAAACACCCCCTCCAACCCCACCACCACCACCTCCAACACCCCCAAACAACCACCACCACCAACACCCCCACCACCGCAACCCCCTACAACACTCCCTTCAACCCACCACCATACCCCCAAACGCCACCACCACCCAAAACACCAACACCACCCCCACCGCAACCACCTACAACACTACCTTCAACCCCCCACCAACCTCCAACGCCACCCACCACAACCCCTACAACACAACCTCCAAACTCCACCACCATCACTACCCCAAACACCACCACCATCACTACTCCAACACCCCACCACCACTACCTCCAACACCACCACCACCACCACTACCCCCAACCCACCACCACCACACCTCCAACACCACCACCCCCAACCAACACCACCACCCCCCACTACCCTCCAACCCCATCACCAACACCACCACAACCCCTACACCCCTCCAACACCACACCACCACAACCCCTACAACATCACCCCAACACCACCACCAACACCACCCCCAAACACCACCACCACCCCCACCACTTAGCGTCAGTCAAAGATTAAAACACAGTAAATTGTTTTTTCCAAATTTGGGGCGGGGCCCAAGTGAAAAAATTAGAACAAGGTGAAAAAATTGTGTAATTTAACGTTTTGGTTTCCCCTTTCTATATAATAAAAATAAAATAATAATAATAATAATAATAATAAAATAAGAATTTAAATTTCTACATGATACAATTTATACAGATCAAGCTGACTCATAAAAAGGGGTACACAGAAAGCCCCTGTTATGTCGGTTTTTTGGTAAATGTGAACAAATTGTATAAGCTGAAACCCAAGAGTCACTTATCAGGTTTTACGACTCTGTTCAACATCTAGCAAGGCAAGCAAAAACCTGAATTTCCCCCATTACTTTGGGAAAACTCGTGAAATGTGATTTAAATACAGATACATCTGTTATTGTGTTGCAAAAGTTTTGGGTTGATGTTGCCTCTTTTTCTTGAGTATATTTGGCAGCCTCTGGCCAAAATCTGTATTTGGGGTTTCCAGTCTTTTTGCTCTTTTCCCATCAAATAATTTTGAGACATAGAAGCCTATTCCCACCCCGTCCCTCACGTTTTCATTTCACATATTTTATCAAAATGAACTGAATTTTTTCCTTGCATCCTGTACCGATCGGGTTTTTTTTTTTTTTTTTTTTGTCTTTTTTCTTTTCCCCACCCTTTCCCCCCTTCCTCATCTTATGCCATATCGAATCATCTAAATTATTTTGTATTGTGGGGATAACTATAACAACTCTCTATATTTTTTTTTGTGTTTATATGTTTACTTAGTGTTTAAAAATGAAGGCCCGCTCACCGAGACTATAACCCTTTTTCGAAATTTTTCCAACACTTTCCAACATTTTTCCTATACCTATTCCAAGAAAACTACCTCCACAACCACGACTACAAGGGCTTTACCATAATAGACACACAAGATTCCATCCCCCTGCGGGAGTAAACATAACCCCGTATTGACTGCGAAACATCCAAGACCTCCAAACACGTATTTCAAACACCATACGCGGGCAGATCTGACGATCCAAAATGGTTGTTTTAAACCCCGAAATTCACCAACCATTTAATCAACACAGAAACGCAAGACTTATCGCCAAGAAAAAACCCCACTCAATGCCGAAGAATCCGGGAATCATCATTTATCTTACATTCAACAACTTCAAACAGAAAAGGCTTCTATAACATAGTTGAACCTCTTCCCCAAAAAATTTTTCACCGCTATCCCACATAAGAAGGAGTAATACGCAGGGGTCTACTCATAACTTATTCAATCCTATTACAAGCTACCCAAAGGGTATTAGACCTATGACCCTATGGGTAGCATTCTCCACCTACTTCACCCTAAAATTCACGTCCTTCCCCCCCAGGGACCTGTTTGTACTTGATAACCCCCACTTGGGGGCGAAACGTTTGTCAATAAAGTATTAATATTAACGCATAGTCTGATATTGCCATTGTGTCGTTTTTTTATAATTTTTTCGGGTAGGTAGTTGTGTGTCTTGCGGGGTCTTAAAAAGGGTCAGGGTGGGTATAGTGCGGTCTTGCGGGGTCTTAGCAACTGGGGGTGGGTATAGTTGGCCCTTGCGGTCTTGACCCACTCGGGGTAGGTAGGGGTGTGGTTTGGCGGGGCTTACGACAAAAGGGGTAGGGGTGTGGTTTGCTGGTTTTGGCACAGCGGCAGGGTAGGTAGGGGTGTGGTCTTGCTGGGTTTTTGCACAGCTGCGGGGTAGGTAGGGGTGGGTCTCCGTGTTTTGAACAGCTAAAGGCGGGTAGCGGTGTGGTTTTGCAGTCTTTACCCACTGCGGGGTGGGGAGTATGGGGTCTTGCGGGTCTTAACACTGCTAAAGGGGTGGGCATATTGGCCTTGCGGGTCTTGACCAGCTCGGGGAAAGGTAGGGGGTGGGGCCCTTGGCTGGTCTGACACACGCAGGTGGGTATATGGGGTTTTTTTGGGGTCTTGGCAACTGAGGGTGGGTGAAATTGATCTTTTGGTCTTGCCAAAGCTCGGGGGTAGGTATAGTATTGGTCTTGCTGGGTTTTTACACAGCTGCAGGGTCATACTGGGTTTTAAATGGGTACTGACACAGTAAGGGGAAGGGTTTAAAAAAATGGGGTCTGCGTGTTTGAACGCTGCTGCGGGGTTTTCGTGGGGGTCTTGCTGGATCTTGGCATATCCACAGGGTAGAAGTGGTGGGGGCCTTGTTGATCTTGGCACCTGCGGGGTAAGTATATGTGATTTTGCGGGGTCCATGTCCGTGCAGCGTAGGTACAGTGTGGTCTTGCGGGGCTTGACACAGCTGCAGGGGAGGAAGTGGTGGGTTTTTGCGGGTCTTGACTCAGCGCATAATATATGTGATTTTGCTGGGTCTTGACACAGCTGCTGCGAAATAGGGTGTAGTCTTGCTGGGTCTTGGCACAGCGCATGCTGGGTAGGGGTGTGGTCTTGCGGGCCTTGACGCAGCTGCATGGTAGTAGTGGGTGGTCTTGCGGGGTCTTACACAGCTAAAGGGGTGGGTAAGGGTGGTCTTGCGGGGCCTTGACACAATTGCTGGGGGTAGGGTGTGGTCTTGCGGCTTGGGCACATCCCCGGGGAGGTAGTGGGTGGTCTTGCTGAGTGTTGGCACATCCCAGGAGAGGTGGGGTGTTTTTTGTTGGTTTTGGCACACTGCATAGGAAGTGGAGGGGGTCTTGCGGGGTTTTTGGGGCAGCTGCGCGTGGAATGGTGTGGTCTTTTAGGTTTGGGGCACAGCGCAGGGGTAGTTGTTCCCTTTGCTGGGTTTTGGGCACACCCCCCGGGCTAGGTAGTTGTGGGTTTTGCTGGTCCGGGCACATGTCCAGATGGGAGTGGGGGGTCTTGCGGGGTCTTGGCACAGCTGCAGGGTGGGAAGTGGTGTGGTCTTGCGGGTCTTGGCACAGCGCGGGGGTGGGAAGGGGGTGTGGTCTTGCGGGTAAAGGACCTAAAGGGTACGACGGGTAAAACCCTTAAAATTTTCTTGTTGACGTTACAACCTTGTAAAAAATTTAGTGGAGGGGTACAATCACTGTGGAAACAATTATTGTTGACGGTACAGCCACTGTAAAGAACAATTACTTGAGATTTCGAAAACCCCGTGAAGATCAATTCTTGTATGACTCGTACAACCCCAGGGGAAAAACAATTACTTTGTGACTGTATAATACCTTAAAGAACAATTATTGGTTACTGGTAAAACCACTGGAAAAAATTATTACTTTGTGACGGGTAAAACCCCCTGTAAAGAATTTTTTTTGTGTCTGGAAAAACCCACTGTGGAGAACTTTTTTTTGTGGGGGGAACAACCCGTGGAAACGTTTCTTGTGTGACGGGAAACGCCCACGTGAAACTAATTACCTGTACTGTACAACCACTGTGGAAAACAATTTTACTTGTGACTGTACCCCCACTTGAAGAACTTACGTATGACGGGTCAACCACGGGTAAGAACGTATTTTTTGAATGATTTGTGCAACCACGAAGAACTTATTGATCTCCACCATTTTTGGTATGCCCAACAAACTTTTTCAAAATTGAAGTATGTCAGTTTCAATATCGCAAAAAATTTATCTCCTGACATTTGAATCCATTTGAAATTGGCTCCTAAAGACTGACACCTCATTCACCAAATTTTAAAATTAAAAAAACGAGTTCCTTTTATTCGTGCAAATTATCTTGTTCACTTTTCTTACTACGGTTTCATGATTATATACTGTCAGAGTTTTGGGGCTATTTTTACTTTTTTACTCATTATTACATTTCGAGTGTCACACAAAAAGGTTCTTGAAATTTGACATTTCTTTTTGTTATCATCTTTTTCATACTGATTACAAATCAAATTTATTCATTCATTTATATATATTATAAGACCGATTTTTTTTCTTAGGACGAGAAAATGTGGAAAATATAAGATGAAGACTCGTAGTGAAAAGTCGGATATTTCCTCTAACAACTCAGAGTTAATTTCCCGCTATACTAACTCAGAGTATATTCCTGCTTACTAACCAGGTATATTCCTGCTATACTAACCGATATATTTCCCGCTATCAACTCAGATAATTTTCCGCTATACAACCAAGTAATTCCCTATACAACTCAAGTATATTCCTGCATACAAACCCGGTAATTTCCGCTATACAACTCAGAGTATATTCCTGCAACAACTCAGATATATCCCCCGCTATACTAACCAGATATATTTCCCCCGCTATAAACCCAATCAATATATTCCCGATATACTAACTCAAGTATATTCCTCTATAAAATAACCAGTTAATTCCTGCTATATAACTCAGAGTATATTCCTGCATACTAAATCAAGTATATTCCGCTATACTAACCAGTTATATTCCTGCTAACTAAATCGAGTAATTCCTCTATACTAACCCAGTTATATCCCGCTTACTAACTCAGAGTTATTTCCCGCTAAAACAACTAAGTATATTCCTGCTTTACTAACTCAGGTATATTCCTTTTTAACTAACTCAGTGTATATTCCTGCTAACAACTCGGGAAAATTCCTGCTATACTAATCAGAGTATATTCCCGCTATACTAACTCAAGTATATTCCCGCTATAAACTCATGTATATTCCTGCATACTAACTCAATAATTCCTGCTAAACTAACTCAGTGTATATTTTCCCTTTTTAAATAACTCAGAGTATATCCTGCTATACTAAATCAGATATATTCCTGCAACTAAATCAGTGTATATCCTGCAAAACTAACCCCAGAGTATTTCCTGCTATCTAAGTCAATATATTCCCGCTATACTAACTCAAGTATATTCCTGCATACAACTCAAGTAATTCCTGCTATACTAATCGATAATTTCCCGCTATACTAACTCAGATATACCCTATAAACTCAGAGTATTTTTCCGCTATACTAACTCAAGTAAATTTTTCCGCATACTAAAAAGAGTAATTCCTGCTTACTAAGTCAAGTATATTCCTGTATACTAACTCAGAGTATATTCCTGCTATACTAACTCAAGTATATTCCGCTATACAACTCAAGTATATTCCTCATACTAAGTCAGAGTATATCCCGCTATACTAATCAAGTATATTCCCCCGCTATACTAACCAAATATATTCCTGCTACACTAACTCAGAGTAATTCCTGCTATACTAACTCAGAAAAATTCGCCTTATTCGACTTTGGGAAACTTTTGTTTCGGGGAACCACCGACAAAAAAAATTGCGTTTGCAAATGACCCATTCATTTAAAACTAGAGGCTTGCTGTTTCTACAAGAATATAATAATTTACTTCAACATGGGAAATCCGCCAGAAACGTTCCAGGTGTTAGGGAGCGTGAAGTGAAATTAAATGTTTGAGGGAAAAGTTTTTCTCACCGGGTTTTAATATAAGTTTACCCCCCAGGAGGTTTTAAGGGGGGGTCCTTGTTTTCTGGAGTTGTCTCTTCACTCAAAGGGAAAGGGGAAATCTTTTTTTCCACCTCCTTTGGATCGAGTCTTAAATTTCCCCAGGCACTGGGGGATCTTACGGATTTAGCGCTTCCCTTAAAATAATACAAAAAAGTCACTCCCATAAACCAAAATATACAAAGCTTTAATGCAACATTACACACGCATTTTAAAAAAAAATAGGAAATCAGGTGGAAAACTGCAACAGTCTCTCCTTCCTTGTTAACTAAGACGTTGATAAACCAACCTCTAAAGTACGTCTGACGTGTCTACATTGACTGACGTAAGGGGCATAAATATTGATTAAAGGAACGTAAGTAAATTTTTGGGTATCGTAAGTACATTAGGATAACATAAATTTTCCAAAATTAATTACGAGCAGAGAAAAAAATATATAATATATAATATAATATATAATATATATATATATATATAAATAAAATATATATATATAATATATATATATGGTTTAGAAAGACACTAACAAACACTATAAATATTTATTAAAAACGTTTTGGCCTGGAACCTTGATCACTTCTAACTACAGAGGTAGAAAGACATTTTTATATATAGGCGGGAGGAGATTGACCACTACCTGAGGAACAGCCCCCTAAACATTCATAGTACCCAGTGCGATGTTGCCACGAAACTCGCCGGCACTTGCTATGATAACATCAACGTTTTCCACCAAAACACATCCCCACAAAGACCTATACAAAACGCAGCCCCCCAAACCCCTAACTTCTACAGCAGGCTCTACACATCCCCTGTGGGTTCTGTCCCAAGAAATATTAGGGAACAGGCAGAGATCTTTCAGCCGCCTGAAGAGCATCGAAAGCCTCTAACCGAACGATGTAAGGTACCCTGTGTCCTCCACAAGACCCACGGGGGATTTGTGAACTGGAACGAGGCACAACCGTTCTCAACCGAACCCCCCTCAGACGCCGCGTGCCCAGAAGCCTCACAACACCGTCACCGACACATAGAACGCAACACTGGAAACTACAAAATTTTAAAAACATTGGCATACATAACTTTAACACACCAACCCAACAACACAGGGGTCACGTGATTTCATCCTACCCTCGCCTCGCAGGGGGCCCTAGGCCCTTTTACAGTGTTCCCCATTCTTAGTTCTTATGACATTTCCCCAGGTCATGCGTCACATCTCCTCCCGCCTAAATAAAAATGTCTTTCTACCTCTGTATGTTAGAAGGATCAAGGTTCCGGCCAAACGTTTTCTAATAAATATGTTAAATGTTTTCTTACGTGTCTTTCAAACCAACTTGTCCGGGATTTATTTCCAAGGTTTTATACTATAAATATATAAATATATTAAATATATTATAAATAATATATATATATAAATTTTATATATATATTAAAAATATAATTATATTAAAATATATATAAATTAAATATATATAAATATTTAAACGTTTAATAATCAAAGAAAATAGCGAGGGTTTAAAGGTATTGCCCGTATGGTGGTATTAAAAACCGTACGAAACAAGTATTTATTCCCCTTTCGCTCAGCGGTGAGTGAAAATACGTCGAACTAAGTCTTGCTCTGCCGTGACTTCTGTACAACAAAATAATTTTAATTGTTTTACACCCATCCTTTATTGTGGCACTGTGTCTGAGGTACGTCTGACACCTCAAGACCCTCTACCCGCTGACGGGGTACTGTGCGACACCTCACTGTCCCGTGCAGCTGCTGACGGGTACTGTCGACACCTCACTGCCCGTGCTCCGCTGACGTGGGACTGTGCTGAAAACCTTTACTGACCCCGGGTACCCGCTGACGTGGGTACTTTTTCTGACACCCCACTGACCCCGGGACCTGTGACGTGGTACTGTCGACACCTCACTGACCCCTCTACTGCTGACGTGGGTACTGTGCTGACACCCACTGACCCTCTACCCTGACGTGGGGACTGCTGACACCTCACTGACCCGTGCTACCCCACGTGGGTACTGTGCTGACACCTCACTGACCCGTGCACCCGCTGACGGGGTACGTCGACACCTCACGACCCCGTGTACCTGCTGACTGGGTACGTGCTGACACCTCACGGGCCCATGCAGCGCTGACGGGGTACTGTGCGACACCCCCACTGACCCATCTAGCTGCTACGTGGGGGCTGTGCTGACCTCACTGACCCATGCTAGCTGCTGACGGGGTACGTGCTACACCTCACTACCCCTCTAGCTGCTCACTGGGAACTGTGCGACACCTCCTGACCCGTGCTAGCTGCCGGGGTATTGGCTGACACCTCACTGACCCGTGCTAGCGGGGGCGTGGGGACTGTGCTGACACCTCACTGACCCTGCTAGCTGTACGTTAGTATTGTGCTGACCCTCATGACCCTGCTAGTTGCTAACGTGGGGATTGTGCGAAACCTCCTGACCCGTGCTTTTTCTGCTAACTGGGTACCGCGACATCCACTACTCGGTTTGTTGCGACGAGGTACTATGCGACTCCTCACTGACCCTTTCGCTTTTAACATGGGTCTGTCTGACACCCACTGACCCGTGCTAGCTCCTGTGTACTGTGCTGACCCTCACTGACCTGTTTCTCATTACATTTCTATCTATAGTTTGAAACATAAATTAATTACAAATATTCAAACAATTTAGAAATATTTTATCGAAAATTTTTTCTCTCCTCGATATTATTTTATCTGGAGTGATTTCACACACAAGAATGTCTGGCTTTTTTCCAAGGGACGACCTTTTTTACTTCCAAAACGGTTTCTAAGAAGTCAAAACACCTTACGTACCTTCCAGACTTTACTAGTCCAGGCACAATTTTTAAGTTCCTTAAACCTCTTGGATCCCAATCACCCCTATGCAGCCCTTTCGGGGGCCCGCACCTTGTTTGCCACCTATACCTTTGCTGGGGCACAGACCCCTTTGCAGACCTTGTTAGTGGCTTTTTGTACCTAGTGCACCAACCAACCTATAAATTAGAAACATTTTCAACCCTTGGGTTTCTTTCATTGAGAACGTTCGCCACACAGTGGCTTTCATCAGTCCATACAAAGGTGAAATTGAAGAACAGGAGGAGAATGAGGTAATCCGTACCCTACTGGAGTGATGTATTCAGTCCTATCAATCTTGATGGACTGAATACATCGACTCCAGGTTGAGGGACTGATTACCTCATTTCCTCCTGTTTTCAAGTTTCTCTTAGTTATCGGCCTGATGGAAGCACTGTGCTGGCGAAAGTTCCTCAATTAAGATACCCAAGTGTTGCACATTGTGTCTAATTTTATCAACATGTCCGGTTATGCGAACCATTCAATCTACAAACCAGACCTTGCTAGAGCTTATGACCTTGTTAGATCTTGCATAACTTCCTAGGGGTTATGTATCTCAGTATGGCCATACCAGACCTCATGCTAGGGGCGTATGTACCTTATGTCGTCATCAACGACCCTTTTTGCGGTACCAGTTACCTTGTTGGTCCTAACACGATACTTTATTAGCTGTCATGTAACTCTTATGTGATTATCTGTGACCTATGTTAATTAAGGGCTTATGTTCCCTGTAGGAACGGCTGACCTTGCTAAGGGTTCAAGCAGTTTACGGAAGTCACAGAGACCTTTCTAGGGGTACTTGTTGTATTCGCATCTCTAGACCTTGCTAGGAGCTTCATGCAGAGGGTGATGGACTCGGTGGTGAGGTGATGATGCACAGAGGAGCTGAGGGTGTGAACACTGTGGTTGAGGGTGATGGACTTGTGGTGAGGGGGCGATGGACTGGTGGTGAGGATGATTGGACTGGTGGGAGGGTGATGGCCTGGTGTGAGGGTGCTACGAAATGGTGGTGAGCGAGTGATGGACTGGTGTGAGGTTGAGATGGAACTTTTGGTGAGGGTGATGTTGAAGGAAAGGGTGATAAGGATGATGGGCCTGGGGGCTGAGGGGGTTGATGGATGGTGTGAGAGTGATGGACTGGCGGGGTGGAGGATGATGGACTGGTGGTGAGGGTGATGGACTGTGGTGAGAGTGGATGGGACTTGGAGGTGAGGGTTTGATGCACTGGTGGTGAGGGTGATGAGTTTGGTGGTGATGGTGATGGACTTTTGGTGAGGGTGAAGGAAAGGGCGCATAATCGGATGATGGATGGTGGTGAGGGTGGATGGAATGGTAGTGAGAGTGATGGACTGGTGGTCCGAGGATGATGGCCTGGTGGTGGAGGGTGATGGACTGGTGGTGAGTGTGATCGCGACTGGTGGTGAGGGTGATGGACTGGTGGTGCTCGGTGATGCATGTGGCTTGAGGGTGAGGTGATGGTATGGTGGTGATGGTTGATGGACTGGTGGTGAGGATGATGGCGGTGGTGAGGGTGATGGACTGAGTTAGTGAGGATGATGGACTGGTGGTGAGATTGTTGACCCGGTGGTGAGAGTGATGGGATGGTGGTGAGGGCTGAATGATGACTGGTGGTGAGGGTGATGAAGACTGGTGGTGAGGTGATGGATTGGGTGAGGGAGAGGAACTGGTGGTCTGAGGGTGATGGATGCGCTGGTGAGAGTGTTGGACGGTGGTGAGAGTGATGGGATGGTTCGTGAGGGTGCTGGACTGAGTGGTGAGGTGATGAACTGGTGACGCCGTGAGTGTGATGGACTGGTGCGTGAGGGTGATGGGATGGTGGCCTGGGGTGCTGGACTTTTGGTTATGAGGGTGATGAACTGGTGGTCGAGGGGTGATGGATGGTGGCCTGAGGGTGAGAGGGTGATTGATTGCGCCTGGTGAGGGTGATGGGATGCGGTGGGGGTGGTGGACTGCGTGGTTAGGGTCATGGGTCTGGCTGCGTGAGGGTGATGGGATGGGTGGTCGAATGGTGATCAATGATGGTGATGAACTGGTGGTGAGGGTGATGAACTGGTGGTCAGGGAGGGGGATTTTGGGGCAATGGGGGTGAGGGTGATGGCATGCGTAGTGAGGGTGATGGACTGGCTGGTGAGTGTGATGGACTGGTGGTGAGGGTGAAGGGACTGGTGGTGAGCGGTGATGGAACTCCCGGTGGTGCGGGTGATGGACTGGTATGTGAGGGTGACTGGACCTGGTGGTGAGTCGTGACTGGACTGGTGAGTGAGAGGTGAAGGGGATGGTGAGTGAGGGTGAAGGATGGTGAGTGTGGGTGTTGGACTGGTTGGTGAGGGTGATGGACTGGTGGGGAGGGTGATGGATGGTGGTTGAGGGTGATGGACTGGTGGTTGAGGGGTGATGGACTGGTGGTGAGGGTTGTTGGACTGGCTGGTGAGGTGAAGGACTGGTGGTGAGGGGTGAAGGACTGGTGGGTGAGCGACGTGAACGACCCTGGCTTGGTGGAGAGTGATGGACTGGTGGTGAGGGTGATTGACTGGTGGTGAGGGTGATGGATTGGTGGGGGGTGTGATGGATGGTTGTGAGGCGTGTTGGCACTGGTGGTGAGGGTGAAGGACTGGTGGTGAGGGTGAAGGACTGGTAGTGTTGAGGGTGAGGACTGGTGGGTGAGGGGTGGAGGGGACCTGGTGGGGGAGGAGTTGATGGACTGGTGGCGCCCCCCCTCGAGGGTGATGGGTTGGTGGGGGGGGGATGGATTGTGGTGTGCGGTGATGGACTGGTGGTGAAGGTGATCGGAATGGTGCGGGAGGGCGCTGGTGGATGGTCTGGAAGGTGGGTGGTGATGGTCTGGAGGTGAGGGTGATGGTTCTGGCGTGCGGGTGATGGTCTGGCGAGCCCTTGAGGGGGGTGATGGACTGGTGGTGTAGGTGATTGACTGGTGGGGAGGGTGATGGAACTGGTGGTGAGGTTGATGGTCTGGAGGTGGAGGGTGTGGTCTGGAGGTGGAGGGGTTGTGGTCTGGAGGTGGGGTGATGGACTGGTGGGGAGGGGATGGACTGGTGGGGAGGGTAATGACTGGTGGGGAGGGTGATTGCCATGGTGGGGAGGGCGATGGACTGGGGGTAGGGTGCTAGCGCTGTGGTGAGGGTGAAGGACTCGGTGGTGAGGGTTGAAGGACCCCACCTGGTGTGAGGGTGACTGGATTGGTGGGGCTGAGGGTGATGGACTCCGGTGGTGAGGGTGATGGACTGGTGGGGGAGGGTGATGGATGGTGGTGAGGGTGATGGACTGGTGGAGAGGGTGGATGAAGGACTGGTGGTGAGGGTGAATGGACTGTTGAGTGAGGGTGTATGGTACTGGTGGGGAGGATATGGATGGTGGGAGGGTTGCTGGACTGCGTGGGCTGAGGGGTGATGGGAACTGGTGGTGAGGGTGGATGACTGGTGAGTGAAGGTGATGCGACTGGTGGGGCGGGTGTGATGGTCTGGAGGGTGAGGGGTGATGGTCTGGAGGTGAGGGGAGGTCTGGAGGTGAGGGTGATGGTCTGGAGGTGAGGGCGCGGTGATGGATGGTGGTGAAGCGATGGATATTTGGGGCCTGGTGGGGAGGGTGATGGCGACTCGGTGGTGGAAGGTGATGGTCTGGGGTGAGGGTGATGTCTGGAGGTGATGAGGGTGAATGGTCTGGAGGTGAGGTGATGGATCCTGGAGGTGAGCGGTCGATGGTCCTGGAGGTTGTGGGTGATGTCTGGAGGTGAGGGTGATGGAATGGTGGGGAGGGTGATGGTCTGGTAGGGGAGGGTGATGGTCCCCTGGAAAGGCGGTGGGACCCGGCGTGTGAGGCCCACGAGCCACGTCCTCGGTCGAGGTGACCGTTCCTTTTAGTCGCTCTTGATTCTGTCGTGGTGGTCTCCCCTAAGACGGGTGATGGTCTTGGAGGTGAGGGTGCTGGAACTGGCGGTGAGGGGTGATGGTCTGGAGGTTCCGGGCGTGATGGTTCTGGAGGCTGAGGGTGATGGTCTGGAGGTAGGGTGTGGTCTGGAGGGTGAGGGTGAGGTTGGAGGTGAGGGTGATGTGGTCTGGAGGATGGGGTTGATGGCTGGAGGTGAGGGTGATGGGTCTGGGGTGAGGGTGATGGTCTGGAGGTGAGGGTGCTGGACTGGTGGGGTGGGGTGGGTGATGGTTGGAGGTGAGGGTGATGTCTGGAGGTTGAGGATGATGTCTGGGAGGTGAGGGTGATGGTCTGGAGGTGAGGGTGTTGGTCTGGAGGTGAGGCGTGATGGTCTGGAGTGTGAGGGTGATGTTCTGGAGGTTGAGGGTTATGGTTCTGGAGGTGAGGGTTGATGGTCTGGAGGTCGAGGAGTGATGGTCTGGAAAGGACGAGAGGGTGATGGTCTGGGAGGTGAGGGTGATGGTATGGAGGTGAGGGTGATGGTCTGCGCGGTGACGGGTGTTGTGGTTTGGAGGTGAGAGGTGATGGTCTGGAGGTCGTGGGTTGATGGTCTGTGTGGTGAGGGTGATGGTTGCGTGCGTCGAGGGGTGTGGTCTGGAGGTGATGGGGTGAGGTCTGGCGGTGGGGTGATGGTCTGGAGGTGAGGGTGTGGTCTGGAGGTAAGGGGGTGATGGTCTGGAGGGGCGTGAGGTTTTGGTCTGGAGGTGAGGGTGATGGTTGAGAGTGAGGGTGATGGTTGGAGGTGAAGGGTGATCGCGTCTGGAGGTGAGGGTGATGGTCTGGAGGTGAGGGTATGGTCTGGAGGGTGAGGGTGATGGTTTGGAGGGAGGGTGGATTGGATCTGGAGGTGAGGGTGATGGTCTGGTGTGAGGGTGATGGTCTGGAGGTGAGGGTGATGGTCTGGAGGTGAGGGTGATGGTCTGGATGGTTGAGGGTGATGGTCTGGAGCGTGAGGGGTGATGGTTCTGGACGGTGAGGCGTGATGTCTGGGGAGTGAGGGTGATGGTATGGACGGTGAGGGTGATGGTTGGAGGTGAGGGTGTATGGTTGGAGGTGAGGGTGATGGTTGGGAGGTGTGGGTGCTGGTCTGGAGTGGTGAGGGTGATGGTTGGAGGTGAGGTGATGGTCTGGTGGTGAGGGGTGTTGGTCTGGACGGTGAGGACCGTGATGGTCTGGAGGTGGTGAGGTGAGGGTCGACATGGTCTGGTGGTGCAGCGGGTGAGATGGTCAGAGGTGAGGGTGATGTCTTGGAGGTGAGCGGAGATGGTCTGGAGGGTGAGGGTGAGGTCTGGTGGTGAAGGGTGTTGGTCTGGAGGTGAGGGTGATTGCGTCTGGAGGGTGAGGGTCGATGGTCTGGACGGTGAGGGTGCTTGGTTTGGAGGTGAGGGTGATGGTCTGGAGGTGAGGGTGATGGTCTGGTGGTGAGGGTGTGGTCTGGAGGTGAGGGTGATGGTTGGCGGTGAAGAGGTGATGGTCTGGTGGTGAGGGTGTGGTTGGAGGAGAGGGGTGATTGGACTGTTTTTTCCACAAGTCCAGTTGTTGTCCCCTCAGATGAACTCCTTTGCTGTATCAAGGAATGGTATATATACCGACAGATGAAATTAGACACATGTGCAACATCTGGGTATCTTTATTGTAGACGTTTCGCCACCCGTGGCTTCTTTATCTCAATACAAATTCTCGGACATAACTTGAAGACAGCTAGTTGACTATGTAAGAAGATGAGGTAATCAGTCCACTCAACCTAGGAGTCGGTACGAACAGCACCATAGGTCGTGGAGATTCTGAATGCAAGTAGCATGTGTTCCTTTTTCTCATCTTGTCGGTATTATTTACTGTCTTGTACAACTTGTCAGGACACTGCAACTTCATGGAATCTTGATTCTGAGGAATGTACATAACTTCACGACTAGACAAACTATTACTACAACTAATTCACTCTCTTTGGGGATGGACCTACTTTCCAACTGGTGAATCCCGCATACCAGACACACAATATGCCCTCGTCTGTAACTACACCTCGACGTTACTTAATAAGCGCCACTGCTCCTTGCTTCTGCTCTCAGAATCTCCACATACTATGGTGCTCTTTCGCACTACTCCTAGGTTGAGGACGATTGATTACACTCATCTTCTGTTTATAGTCATACTGCCTCATTCTAGCTATAGTCATAGAATTTGTATTGATTAAAGCCATGGATGGCGACGAAACGTCTGCAAAGAAAGTACCCAGATGTGCACTAGTGTATGTCTTAATTTCAACTTCCTGTGGTGATGGTGTTGTGGTGGGGGGGAAGGATTGCTGTGTGAGGGTGGACGGAACTGCTGGGGGAATAATGAGGAATGGTAGTGAGGTTGATGGACTGGCTGGTTAGGGTGATGGTCTGGTCGGTGAGGAGATTGCACTCGTGGTGAGGGTGATGGCTGGTGGTGGGGTGATGGATGGTTGGTGAGGGTGATGGACTGGATAGGTGAGCGTTGATGGACCTGGTGCGTAGTGTGATGGACTGGTGGTGAGGGTGAAGGACTGGTGGTGCGGGTTGAAGGACTGGTGGTGAGGGGTGAGGAATGGTGGTGAGGGGGATGGACTGGTATGTGAGGGTGATGGACTGGTCGGTCTGAGTGTGATGGCCTGGTGGTGCAGGGCAGGTGAAGGACTGGTGGTGAGGGTGATGAAGGCCTGGTGGTGAGGGTGATGGCTGGTGGTGAGGGTTGTTCGGACTCGGTGGGGGGGTGATGACTGGTGGTGAAGGGTGATGGGACTGGTAGGGCGTGAGGGTGATGGGACTGGTGGTCGAGCGTTGATGGACTCGGTGGTGAGGGTTGTGAAGGACCTGGTGGTGAGGGTGAAGGATGGTGGTGAGGGGGAAGGATGGTGGTGAGAGGGATGGATGGTTGGTTGTGGGTTGATGGGGATGTGGTGAGGGTGCCATGGACTGGTGGGCGGAGGGGAGATGGGAGGTTAGTGAGGGTGTCTGGATGGTGGTGCGGGTTGCAAAGGACTGGCGGTGAGGGTGAAGATGGTGGTGAGGGTGAATGGACTGGTTGGTTGGGGGTGATGGCCTGGTGGGGAGGTGATGGACTGGTGGGGAGGGTGATGGACCTGGTGGTGAGGGTGATGACCTTTTGTGTGTGAGGTGTGCTGGATGGATGGTGAAGGTGAAGGGACTGGTGGGGAGGGTGATGGGTCTGGAGGTGAGGAGGTGACTGGTCTGGAGGTGAGGGGGATGATTGTTCTGGCGGGAGGGTGATGGTTGGAGGTGAGGGTGAAGGACTGGTGGTGAAGGTGATGGATGCGTGGGGAGGGTGATGGACTGTGGGTGTGAAGGTTGATGGTCTGGACGGCAGGTGAGGGTTGATGGTCTGGAGGTGAGGGTGATGGTCTGGAGGTGAGGGTGATGGACTGGTGGGCGAGGGTGATAGGACTGGGCGGAGGGTAATGGACTGGTGGGTGAGGGTGTCCGCTATCGGACTGGGTGGGGAGGGTGATGGATGGTGGTGTGGGTGATGGATGGGTGGCGGTGAGGGTGAAGGACTGCTGGTGAGGGTGACGGATGGGGTGGTGAGGGTGATTGGACTAAGGTGGTGGGGTGATGGACTGGTTGGTGAGGGTTGATGGAGTGGGTTGGGGAGGGTGATGGACTGGTGGTGAGGGTGATGGACTGGAGGTGATGGTGAAGGACTGGTGGTGAGGGTGATGGACTGGTGGGGAGGGTGATGGACTGGTGGTAAGAGTGAGGGACATGTGGAGAGATTGGTTGACTGGTGGTGAAAGTGATGGACTTGTGGTGAAGAAGATGGACTGGTGGTGAAAGTGACAGACTGGCTGTGAGATTGATAGACTGGTGGTGAGAGTAATGGACTGGTGATGAGGGTGTGGATGATGGTGAGGTGTGGATGGTGGTAAGAGTGAGGGGACAGGTGGATGATGATGGAAATAGTGGTGAAAGTGATGGACTTGTGGTGAGAAGATGGACTGGTGGTGAAAGTGACAGACTGGCTGTGAGATTGATAGACTGGTGGTGAGAGTGATGGACTGGTGGTGAGGGTGATGGACTGATGGTGAGGGTGATGGACTGGTGGTAAGAGTGAGGGACAGGTGGATAGACTGATGGAGTAGTGGTGAAAGTGATGGACTTGTGGTGAAGAGATGGACTGGTGGTTTAAAGTGACGACTGGCTGTGAGATTGATAAAACTGGTGGTGGGGGTGATGGACTTGGTGGTGAGGGTGATGGGGGCTGGTGGTGAGAGCGTGGACTTGCTTGTGAGGGGATGGACTGATGGTGAGTGATGGTCTGGTAGTGAGAGTGATTGATGATGGTTTAGGCGTGGGACTGGAGGTGAGGGTGACGGCTGTGGTGAGTGATGGATGGTGGTGAGAGTGATGGATGGAGGTGGGGTGATGCACTGACGGTGAGGGTTGACTGGTGGTGAGGGTGATGAACTGACGGTGAGGGTGATGAACTGGTGGTGATGGTGATGCATGATGGTGAGGGTTGATGGTGGTGAGGGTGATTTGGGCTGGCGGTGAGGGTGATGGACTGATGGTGAGGATGATGGACTGGTGGTGAGGGTGAAAGGACTGGTGGTGAGAGTGATGGACTGGTGGTGAGGGTGATGGATGACGGTGGGGGGTGATGGGGCTGATGGTGAGGATGATGGGGTGGTGGTGAGGGTGATGGATGGTGGTGAGGGTGATGAACTGGTGTTGATGGTGATGCACTGATGGTGAGGGTTGACTGGTGGTGAGGGTGATGGACTGACGGTGAGGATGATGGACTGGTGGTGAGGGTGATGGACTGATGGTGAGGATGATGGACTGGTGGTGAGGGTGATGGACTGGAGGTGAGGGTGATGAACTGGTGGTGTGGGGTGATGCATGATGGTGGGGTTGGGTGGTGGTGAGGGTGATGGACTGACGGTGAGGATGATGGACTGGTGGTGAGAGTGATGGACTGGAGGTGAGGGTGATGAACTGGTGGTGATGGTGATGCACTGATGGTGAGGGTTGACTGGTGGTGAGGGTGATGGATGACGGTGAGGGTGGGTGGCTGATGGTGAGGTTTATGGATGGTGGTGAGGGTGATGGACTGGGGGTGAGTGTGATGGGGCTGGTGGTGAAGATGATGGATGGTGGTGTGGAAGATGGACTGGTGGTGAGAGTGATGGACTGGTGGTGAGAGTGATGGACTGGTGATGAGGGTGATGGATCGATGGTGAGGGTGATGGACTGGTGGTGAGGGTGATGGACTGGTGGTGAGGGTGATGGACTGGTGGTGAGAGTGATGGACTGGTGGTGAGGGTGATGGACTGGTGGTGAGGGTGATGGACTGGTGGTGAGGGTGATGGACTTGTGGTGAGGGTGATGGACTGGTGGTGAGGATGATGGACTGGGGGTTTGAGGGTGATGGACTGGTGGTGAGAGTGATGGACTGGTGGTGAGGGTGATGGACTGGGGGTTTGAGGGTGATGGATGGTGGTGAGGTGATTGAATGGTGGTGAGAGTGATGGACTGGTAGTGGGGAGTGTTGGACGGGTTTGGTGAGGGTGATGAAATGGTGTTGAGAGTTATGGACTGGTGGTGTTGGTGTGGACTGGTGGTGAGGGTGAGGATGGTGGTGAGGTTGATGGACTGGTGGTGAGTGTGAGGGGACTGGTAGTGATGGTGAAAGGTTGAGGGAATCGGACTGACGACACTGGAGGACAAAAGGGGGTCAGGGGGACATGATAACGACATACAAGATACTGCGTGAAATAGACAAGGTGGACAGAGTTAGGATTTTCCAGAGAGGGGACAAAGAAACGAGGGGTTACAACTGTAGCTGAAGATCAGACGAGTCACAGGGACGTTAGGAAGTATTTTTTTTAGTCATGGAGTCGTCAGGAAGTGGAAAGCCTAGCAAGTGAAGTAGTGGAGGCAGGAACCATACATAGTTTTAAGAAGACAAAGCTCAGGAAGCAGAGAGAGAGAGGACCCAGTAGCGATCAGTGAAGAGGCGGGGCAGAAGTGAGTATCGACCCCCGCAAACCCCAATTAGGTAAGTACAATTAGGTGGACCACACCCCCCAAAAGGCAAGTGTTTATCGCTGTGAGTTTGACAGTAATAAATGATCTCACTAGTTGTTGAACATCCGTTCCCAAACTGAAGTCACGGGTAGCTGGACAAACCATCAAAAACACAAAACCCTCACCTGCATTTTTATAAACAAAACGAATACAACATAAACCCCATAACACGACGCAATACAGGTATCCAATATTCGTTTTTAATGTATGTTAACTTCCACACTAAAGGTATACACAACACAACATTCTGTTGCCAATATATAAATTTACATCACAGCCATGACAATAAACCACGGAAAAATACAGCACATGACAATCCAACATGACACATCACAGCACATGACATTAACACAGGGGCGCCTGGCCAGGTGCGCAGCGGACCTGAGCGGGCTGCAGCGCGACCACGGGCCCAGGCTGCAGCAGCGACCACTGGCAAGCTGCAGCAGCGACCACGAGCAGGGGAGCAGGACCATGGCCAGGCTGCAGCAGCGACCACGGGCCCAGGCTGCGCGCGACCATGAGCAGGCTCAGCAGCGACCGGGCCGGGCTGCAGCAGCGAAAAGGCCGGTGAGCAGCGCCCAAATGAGCAGGCTGCGCAGCGACCATGGCCGGCTCACCCGGACCATGAGCAGGCTGCAGCGGGAAACACGGGCCCAGGCTGCGCAGGACCACTGGCAGGCTGCAGCAGCGCCCCACTGGCCAGGCTGCAGCGGCGCCCACTGTAGGCTGCAGCGGGACCATGCCCAGGCTGCAGCAGCGACCACTGGCCAGGCCCCAGCAGCGCCCAAATCCCCAGGCTCGCAGCGACCCATGGCCCAGGGGCAGCGGCGACCCTGCCAGGTGCCCCCGGACCAAAGCCCAGGCTGAGCAGCGACCACTGCCCAGGCTGAGGAGCGACCACTGCCCGGGCTGCAGAGCGACCACTGGCCGGCTGCAGCAGCGACCAGGCCCCAAGCTGCAGCAGCGACCACTGGCCAGGTGCAGCAGCGCCCAGGGCCCAGGCTGCAGCAGGACCATGGCCAGGTGCAGCAGGCCACTGGCCGGTGCAGCCGACCACTGACCTGCTGCAGCAGGGGCACTGCCCGGGGCTGCAGGAGCGACAATGGCCAGGCTGCAGAGCGAATGGCCGGGCTGCAGCAGGACCAATGCCCAGGCTGGCAGCGCCCCATGGCCAGGCTAAAGCAGTGCCATGGCCGGGTGCAGCAGGGGACCATCCCGGGCTGCAGCAGGACCACGGGCCCCGGGTCGCGCGACACGGGCGGCTGCAGCAGCGCCCATGACCCGGCTGCAGCAGCGCCCATGGGGGCTGCAGCAGCGACCCCCTGGCCCGGGCTGCGCAGGACCACTGCCCAGGCTACGCGCGACCAGACCCGGCTGCGCAGGACCCTCCCCGGCACGCAGCGACCCATGCCAGGCTGCGCAGCGCCCATGGCCGGGTGGCAGCGACCATGGCCGGGTGAGCAGCGCCAGGGCCCAGGCTGCAGCAGGCCATGACCCGGCAGCAGCAGCGAAGGGCGGGCTGCAGCAGCGACCAGGGCCCAGGCTACAGCAGCGACCATGACCCGGGGGCGCGGCCCTCCCCAGGTACAGCAGCGCCATGCCAGGTGAAACAGCGACCATGGCCAGGCTCCCGGACCACGGGCCCGGGCGCAGCAGCGACCCCGGAGGCTGCGCGGACACTGGCCGGCGCGCAGCGCCACTCCCAGGCGCAGCAGCGCCCCACGGCCAGGTGCAGCAGCGCCCATGGGGGCCCTGCAGCAGCGACCACGGGCCCAGGTGCAGCGCGCCCACTGTCGGCAGCACAGGCCCACTGGCGGGCGCGCAGGGGACACGGGCCCAGGTTTCGCGCGCCACTGACCCGGTGCGCAGCGCCCACTGCCAGGTCAGCAGCAAACCCTGCCATTTTTGCAGCGCGCCACTGGCGGCTGCAGCAGCGCCCTGGCCGGGTGAGCAGCGCCCCACTGGCCAGGCTGCGAGCGCCCACTGACCCGGGCGAGCAGCGATGGCCCGGGCTGCCAGCGACCAGGCCGGCGCAGAGCGACCATGTGGGAAAAAAGCGCCCATGGCCGGGTGCGAGGACAGGGCCAGGTCAGCAGCGCCCATGCCCGGCTGCAGCAGCGACATGCCCGGGTTTTCAGCGGCCCACTCCCCAGGCGCGCAGCGCCCACGGGCCGGGGGCAGCGCGCCCCGGGCCGGGCCCGCGCGGGCGACTCCAGAATTTTTGATTAAAAATTTGGTCCCCCGATTTGGAGATTTTTTTTTTTTTTTTATCCCGAGAGACTTTTGTTTTGTGTTTGATTGTGAATTTTTTGTTTTGTTTCGTATTGAGAAGAAAAGTATTGAGTGAAAATAAAAGGGGGAAGTATTTAATTTTTTAAAATAATTATTTTCGTTAAATTCCCTCTTGCAAAAAACCATTTATGATGTTTCTTCGTTTTTTCAAGGATTCAAATTGTCATTTTCCATTTTCACATTTTCAATGGTTACCCTCAAAATTGAAAAAACCTTATTTAAATTTAAATTTAGTCAGAAAATAATTTTTTTTTTTAATTTACACTCGTGTTTCCCAGGGGCGAGGTGACCCGAAAAAGAAAGGTTTCACACATTTTTCCCTCAGTCGCCAGAGGTGTACTTACATTCAGTTAAAAAAAGGAAAAATATCAAAACCCCGTCCCTTTAGAGCGAAGATCAGTACTTTCACCTCCGGGCTCAAGTCCGTTGCGGTTTTGAAACCCCCTTTAAATTATTTGTCAACTCAAAACCCCGTCAAATCATAAAAAATTTTTCTTATTCGTCTCGCCGTTTCTGGAAGTTCAAGCCCCTTTTCACACAAAACCTTTTTACCCCCCCCCAAACCTTTGTAGGAAGCCCTACCCCGCCTTCCTTCCATATGATTTTTTTGCTTCCAAGTCTTCTATTTTGATTTTTTTTAAAGTTCCAAACCATTCAATAACCCCTCCTCTGCATTGGATAATACTTTTAGAAACCCTACACCCTTTTTTAATTTGCACTACGAATTTTTGCTTAATTTTACGGTCTTTTTCGACAGACATCTCCACTGCCCCCGCCCTTTTCTTGTTGTAAATTCACGCCCATACTTCAATCATTGAGGTCTGTACCATCATTAAAAAATTCTCCTTTTCTTCCTAGTAATGTTGCTCAACAAATTTTCAGTTCCGGGTCACCTTTTTTTTAAAACAAATTTTAGATTCACCCCGATTTTTATGCCCCATTTCTAAACCACTTCCTATATTTGTTTTATTTTCCCCTTCCTACCCCACCCTTCAATTGATACCCAAATTTTTTATTAATAATTTTTTTGTTATCCTCTTTCCTAACTCTTTCTTTTGGTACATACTAATTCCTTTCTTTCTACCCTTTCCAAAAATCGTTCACCCAACCCCTTTGGGCTTCTTTCAGAATTCCAAAAGGGAAGTGCCCCCAGCGAAAAGCAAAATGTGAAACCTCCTTTGTGTTAGATTTCTTTAACCCCAAAATATTTCCACCCCCCTGGGATTCCCCCTTCTCCAAACCCTGTTAAAATATAAAGAAAAATGGTGACATACTCATCCTTGTCTAAGATTTTATTATAATGGGGAAAAATCCCTTTCCTAAATACCTGACCTGAGCCCCATACCCCCGTAAAAGCTCTTAAATGCTTTCAGTAACTCCCCTATTCATATTTGCAATTCTGCCAAAATTTTTTTATATCAGCCTATATTGTATTTAAAAAACTATAAAGTAACGAAAACCCATTTACCCCTATCTAAATACTATTTACCTATAGCTTTATGTACACCTGTCTAGCAAGTGTTTACGTGAAGCTAAAACCTCCCTGTTCCTGCGGTTTGCTTCCGTTTATTTTTATTTTACAATAATAACTACCCCAATTTTTTCCCGGTAATTCAACGGTTAATGAAAAGTTTGTTACGCTCTTGACAAAGAGTCTGCTTTTCATACTTAAAAAAAATTTTTCCCAGCTATCAAGGCAAAGGTGAAAACTGGCATCTTCAGGACAGAAGTTTGGAAAATCATGGAGTTTAGAATTTCACAGAAGTCACGAGAAGGAAAAGGAAGCCTGGGAGATTTTTTTGCGAGAAGGGCTTATGGCAAAACAAGGTGACAATTATGTGGAATTGTTGAAACCTTTGGGAAATGATGGTCAGATGGGTGTTGGTGTCCCCTTTGATCCTACTTGAGAGTTGTTTTGGGGCTTCGAAACCGATACGGGATCTTTTAGAAAAAATGATGGGGGATAATTTGGGGGCTTAAAGGGGAAATGATTTGTTGCATGTCGCAAACCCAGAAAATTGATATTTTTTTCTTGAAAAGTGTTTTAGAAAATTTAAATAAAAACCCCTTTTGTAAAAAAAAAAAAAATTAAACGGGCGGGGATAGAAAACCCCGATAGAGAATTCAAAACTCCAGACGTCGCGTTGCCCGGGCCGCTAGCCCCAAAAAAG
>NC_069498.1:16431204-16465822 GCF_026875155.1 Cherax quadricarinatus
CTGCCTTGAATCAAAACGTCTAGCGTAGCAGGCGCCAAGGTATTGTCCAGTGTGGTAGGGTTAGTTAGAGCCCCAGCGTACCTTGTCCCAAGGGTTTATGGGTTCGAATCTCCTTCGACCAGGGATTAGTGTTTGTGAATATTTCGCCTGTTCTGTGAACTCTAAACTATATATATATATATATATATATATATATATATATATATATATATATATATATATATATATATATATATATATATATATATATATATATATATGTATTTATTATTATCACACTGGCCGATTACCACCAAGGCAGGGTGGCCCGAAAAAGAAAAACTTTCACCATCATTCACTCCATCACTGTCTTGCCAGAAGGGTGCTTTACACTACAGTTTTTAAACTGCAACATTAACCACCCTCCTTCAGAGTACAGGCACTGTACTTCCCATCATCCAGGGCTCAAGTCCGGCCTGCCGGTTTCCCTGAACCCCTTCATAAATGTTACTTTGCTCACACTCCAACAGCACTTCAAGTATTAAAAACCATTTGTCTCCATTCACTCCTATCAAACACGCTACACGCATGCCTGCTGGAAGTCCAAGCCACTCGCACACAAAACCTCTTTTACCCCCTCCCTCCAACCTTTCCTAGGCCGACCCCTAACCCCGCCTTCTTCCACTACAGACTGATACACTCTTGAAGTTATTCTGTTTTCGCTCCATTCTCTCCACATGTCCGAACCACCTCAACAACCCTTCCTCAGACCCTCTGGACAACAGTTTTGGTAACCCGCACCTCCTCCTAACTTCCAAACTACGAATTCTCTGCATTATATTCACACCACACATTGCTCTCAGACATGACATCTCCACTGCCTCCAG
The DNA here is from genome assembly GCF_026875155.1 of Cherax quadricarinatus. NCBI lineage: Eukaryota > Metazoa > Arthropoda > Malacostraca > Decapoda > Parastacidae > Cherax > Cherax quadricarinatus. Next base: position 16,432,071 of record NC_069498.1, read on the forward strand.
CCTTCTCCTTCGCTGCAACATTCATCACCCATGCTTCATACCCATATAAGAGCGTTGGTAAAACTATACTCTCATACATTCCCCTCTTTGCCTCCAAGGACAAAGTTCTTTGTCTCCACAGACTCCTAAGTGCACCACTCACCCTTTTCCCCTCATCAATTCTATGATTCACCTCATCTTTCATAGACCCATCCGCTGACACGTCCACTTCCAAATATCTGAATACATTCACCCCTCCATACTCTTCTCCCTCCAATCTGATATCCAATCTTTCATCACCTAATATTTTTGTTATCCTCATAACCTTACTCTTTCCTGTATTCACTTTCAATTTCCTTCTTTTGCACACCCTACCAAATTCATCCACCAATCTCTGCAACTTCTCTTCAGAATCTCCCAAGAGCACAGTGTCATCAGCAAAGAGCAACTGTGACAACTCCCACTTTATGTGTGATTCTTTATCTTTTAACTCCACGCCTCTTGCCAAGACCCTTGCATTTACTTCTCTTACTACCGCCATCTATAAATGTATTAAACAACCACGGTGACATCACACATCCTTGTCTAAGGCCTACTTTTACTGGGAAATAATTTCCCTCTTTCCTACATGCTCTAACTTAGCCTCACTATCCTCGTAAAACTCTTAAATGCTTTCGAAACCTACCCCCCTACACCAAAAACCCTTGAAACTTCTGCCACATTCCCCCCCCCTACCCACCCTGTAAACCCTTTTTCCCAAAAACCCTTTAAAAGCCACAAAGACCTCTTTACCCTTATCAAAATTTACTGTTCACTTATGTGTTTTTTTCCTGAAAACACCTGGTCCAAAAACCCCCTTACCTTTCCAAAAGCCTCCTTTTTTCACCCGTTTTCCTATTCTCCTTTTACTTTTAATTTTTTTAAATTTTAATAACTCTACCCATAATTTTTAACCGGGTTTATACCCCAACAAACTTACCCCCCTAAAAATTTTTGCACTCTTTTTTTTGCCCCCTTTTTCCTTTTAAATACAAAGGAACTTTTCCCAATGCCCTCTGCCAAACCCCTTTAGGTACCTTCCCCTCTTCCAAAACATTTATTAAATAATTGCCCCAAACCACTCCCCAAAACTATATCCCCCCCTGCTTTTAACTTTTCCCTATTTTTTATCCCTTTAAACCCCCGGCTCCCTTTTCCCCCCCCTTTCCCATTTTACCTATGCCTCACGAACTTCCCCCACACCACAACTGGCTTTTCCCTTTCCACTCCTAAAATGTTATTCCCCCTTCCCCTTTTCCCCCCAAAACCCACAGTTTCCCTACTTCATCAACTTTTTAACAATTCCTCAAAATTTTCCCCCTCCATCTTCCCAGTACCTCTAACTATCCATTTTAAAAACTCTCCTCTCCTATTTTTAACTGACAAATCCATTTTTTAATCCTTAACCTTTTTTTAATCTCACTCCCAAAAAATTTTTCTTTTTTTCAAAAAAAATTTTTAAAAACATCTCACCCAGTCTCTCATTTGTTCTCTTTTTATATTGCATCACCACTCTTTTAACCTCTCCTTTTTCTCCATATACTCTTCCCTCCTTGCATCACTTCTACTTTGTAAAAACTTCTCATATGCTAACTTTTTCTCCCTTACTACTTACTCTCTTTACATCATCATTCCACCAATCGCTCCTCTTCCCTCCCGCAGCCACCTTCCTGAAACCACAAACTTCTGCTGAAAAACTCCAACACTTTTAAACCATCCCCCTTCGACCCCATTGCCTTGCTCTCTTTAGCCCAACTATCCTCCAATAGCTGTTTATATCTTACCCTAATGCCTCCTTTTTTAAATTCAAAAAACCTTCACCTCTCTCTTCCCTGATGCTTCTATTCTCCTTGTATCCCTCTACCTTTTACTCTCGTGTAGCTACAACAAAAATGATCTGATATATCTGTGGCCCCTCTATAAACATGTACATCCTGAAGTCTACTCAAAGTCTTTTATCAAACCAATACATAATCCAAAAAAACTACTGTCATTTCGCCCTACATCATATCTTGGGTATACTTATCCTATTTTTCTTAAAAATATGTTTTAAACCTATAACTAAACCCCTTTCTATACAAAGTTCAATCAAAGGGCTTCCCATTATCATTTACACCTGGCACCCCAAAGTTACCTACCACACACTCTCTAAAAGTTTCTCCTATTTTACATTCAGGTCCCCTACCACAATTACCTCTCATTTGGGTTTCAAAGGCTCCTATACATTCACTTAACATCTCCCAAAAATCTCTCTCTCTCCTGTACATTCCTCCCCTTCTCCAGGGGGCATACACGCTTATTATGACCCACTTTTCGCATCCACCCTTTATTTTAAAATCCACAAAATTTCCCTTGAATTTACAAATTCATATTCTCTTTTCTCCTTCCATAACTGATCCTTCAACATTATTTGCTACCCCTTCCTTTGCTCTAACTCTCTCAGATACTCCAATTTTAATCCCTTTTATTTCCCCCCACCGAAACTCCCCTACCCCCTTTCCCACTTTGTTTCGCTTAGGGCCAGGACATCCAACTTCTTTTCATTCATAACATCAGCATCATCTGTTTCTTGTCATCCCGCACTACATCCACGCACATTCAAGCATCCCGTTTTATAAGTTTTTTTTCTTCTCTTTTTTAGTAAATTTTTTACAGGAGAAAAAGGGGTTACTAGCCCATTGCTCCCGGCATTTTAGTCGCCTCATACGACACACATGGCTTACGGAGGGAAAAATTCTTTTCCACTTCCCCAGGACAAAAGAAGAAATAAGAAAAACAAGAGCTATTTAGAAAAAAAGGGGAAAAACCTAGATGTATGTTATATATATATGCATGTGCGTGTCTGTGAAGTGTGACCAAAGTGTAAGTAGGAGTAGCAAGATATCCCTGTTATCTAGCGTGTTTATGAGACAGAAAAAGACACCAGCAATCCTACCATCATGCAAAACAGTTACAGGTTTCTGTTTCACAGTCATCTGGCAGGACGGTAGTACCACCCTGGGTGGTTGCTGTCTACCAACCTACTACCACAGGACGGTAGTACCACCCTGGGTGGTTGCTGTCTACCAACCTACTACCACAGGACGGTAGTACCACCCTGGGTGGTTGCTGTCTACCAACCTACTACCACAGGATGGTAGTACCACCCTGGGTGGGTTTCTGTCTACCAACCACTACCTACTTTGTATGTTACATTATTATTTTTTAATTCTTTTGAATTGTACTGTTCTTCTGTGTTATTGTACTGTTTTATAATTCATTATATTATTTGTGTTAATTATGATGGTTTGTTTGTTATTAAGCTTTTTATGTGTTTTTTGTACTTAAATATATTGTCACTACATCTGTTTTATGTCTCAATTTACTTTTTTATGTGTTTATCTAATGATTGTGTCACTAAACTTTTTTTATTGTTATGATACTTATGAGTTACTTTTCAATGTTTTGTGTGTTAAACACTGTTTTATATTCAATGGAGACTCTCTGACCGCGGGTTCAAATCCCCCCGTGGATCGTTTGTTTGCAATCGTGCCAATACAATTTCGTGAGTCCCTCGTTTTATTCATCGTAACTTACCAAGCGAATCGCTACCTAAAGTCTTTTACCAATAGAGTCTTGCCAAACTATTTCCTACAGAAACCTACCGGAGGTCTTCCTACTAAAATCTTCTTGTAACATCCTCCAGTAGTAATCTCAATAATAGCGTCCAGTCTTATATACTTATTCCTACAACAGATCCTAAGTAAAGATTCCTGTCAATATTTTCTATCAGTATTTACCAACAGTTAACATAGTGTATTAATTAACTCGGGTACAACAGACTTTATAAAATTACACTTCACAACACTACGATGGTGGTGAATAACACATAACAGCAGAGAGGAACTTTCTCCTGTGAAACTATCTCCTTCATTCATATTCACTTCTACAGTTTTGTCTTTTTCATTACTTTTCCAGCTATATGGCCATATATCTCTGTCAACATTAGTGCTCCACAACATTCAGTTGTCATATATCTCTCAACATGTGCTCCAACAACATTCAATGTGTCATTATCTCTCAACATAGTGTCCACAACTTTCATGTGCCATATATCTCTGCAACATAGTGCACACAACATTCATGTTCATATATCTCTGCAACATAGTGCACCACAACATTCTATGTGTCATAATCTCTGCACATAGACCACCACAACATTCATTGTCCATATATCTCTGCAACATAGTGCACCACTACCATTCTGTGGGGCCATATATCTCTGCAACCATAGTGCACCACAACATTCAGTGTGCATATATCTCTGAACATAGGCACCACAACATCAATGTGTCCATATATCTCTGCATACACAGTGCACCACAACATTCATGTGTCCATATATCTCTGCAACACATGCCACCACAACATTCAGTTGCCATATATCTCTGCAACATAGTGCACCACAACATCATTTGTAATATATGTTTATCATTGATACATCACAGTACATACAACAGTATGGGAGACATTAACACAACAGTCCTACTGCCAGGTTATGGCGTCGTACTGGCCTTTTGTGGCGTCGTACTGCCAGGTTGTGGCGCCACCAACAATCAAATTCTATTATCAGTAGATCGTATCCATCCAGTATAGTTTTTATTTTCATCTACCGAGTTTTTTTTTTTTTATCCATCTGTTGTGGTGAATGTTTCCTTATGGTCATTAATTAAGAGGTAGAGAAGAGAGTATGAAAAACTGAGAGAATTATTTTAATAATATTCTAATAAACTAAATGTTTATTAAGATAATTTATAAGAAATATCTCTGTTTTAAACTCCAAGTCTCTGAATTAATCACTTTTCACATATTATATCCTTTTTCCTAAATATTTCATCAAATATTGTAACCCTCATTCCAGTTTTCTTAAGAAAATTTAAATAATATGATCAAAATTTTCTTAATTTTCTTACTCTATTCTTATAAACTCATTAATAAACAGTGGCGTGGGAGAGTGCAGATATGCATATGAGAACGTGACATCATGTATATATTATGAGTACGTATATTGTGTAGTGATGTTTATGTTACACATTATATATATGTGTACTTGTAGTGTGTTTTGTAGGATTGTATTGTAAACATGTATATAAATATGTGACGTAGTATTGTGTTTGTATGATGTGTATTTACACATGTATATATATTGTACGTATTAGTGTGTTTGTATGATGTTTATGGTAGATGAAAGTGAAAAGTAAACATCAGTAAGAAAAGCTTAATGAAACTACAATATTAATTCCAATAAAAAGAGCACAGTTCTGTACAGCTTCCAGCCTGACTGACTCTGCTGCCAGCCTGCTACTCTGGCTGTCAGCCTGGCTGAACCATCGCTGTCCGCCTGGCTGACTCTGTGCAGCCTGAAATACTCGGCTGGCAGCCTGGGCTGACTGTCTTGTCACCTGGCTGACTCTGCGTCAGCCTGGCTGACTCTTCTGTTCAGCCTGGCTGACTCTGCTGTCTCATTTAGTCAGTCAGAATAAAAAAATGAGTCAATAAAAGAATATAACTGTTATTTTAGAATGTATTAATATTGAAGTTTTGTGACTTTGTAATATATTTCTGGAATTCTAATGATTTGTTCATAATGTTATAAAAAAGAAAAGGGAAAACTTTAAAGAATGTAATAATTATAATGGAATAGACTGTTGACCTTAAAGTGTGTCAAAATATGATGATAAATTGGATGAAAAGACCAAATTTCGTACCAAAGAAATGTGAATTCTTGAAAGAAAATTAATATATCATCATGAGTATACAATGAAATACCAAGTGAAAAAACACTTATTTTAAGGAAGCAACACTTAGTATTATAGGTTTGATAAAAATATACTAGAGTTAAAATGGATTTAATCTAGCAAATGTTGTTGAGAGCAATAGTGTTGAATTTATTATAATATGCAAGAAAGACGTAAAGATTTACACAAAAAACTTGGTGTTAATAATGTTGTGGATGTCCACCTGTGGTCTAAAGAACGTGTGATGTCACCTGTGGTCTTAAGTCGTTGGTGATCCCTGTGGTCTAAAGACGTGTGATTCACCTGTGGTCTTAAAGCGTGTATGTCACCTGTGTCTTAAAGATGTGTGATGTCACCTGTGTCTTAAAGACGTGTGATGTCACCCTTGGTCTTAAAGACGTGTATTGTCATGGTACTTTGTTCAGAAGACAAATATATACAGACGTAAGCCATCATTAGACAGTGTCACTCTAAACACAGCTTTATAACACATATGTTAAACTCGTAATACACCACCACACACACATATATATGTGTGCGCGCATGTATTATATACCGACCGTTCAAATTCATTTACAAACACCAGAAATAGCTATTATAATAAATTTGTTATAGTTTTCATAGAGGAAATTTAGAATTTGAATTGATACTTGTTTTCAACATTAACATGTACACATGAAATTCCGTGAACACACTAGAACAGGTACATAGACACCAATATACAATAACACGTATTATTACATAATTTTTACATACTAACTTGTTATCACAAAACAAGCACACATTCCTCCACTTGTGTCTCAACAAAACGTGTTCATCTTTATATATTTACATATTTCACATAAATGTCGCTCACAAACACATTTATTAAACCTCTAAATAATTAAAAAATAACTGTTTCTCAGTATAAATTTATATGTAACATAAGAGGAATCCAAAATGTAATTAATTAGCCCCCGAGATGGCCGAAGCTTGTACGAGCTTCGTCTCGTCCAGCTGGTCTACGGTTCCAGGCTGTCTTGGTGTATGTAATTACTGGACGCCCAGTTTACTGTGTTTCCCTCCCGTAATTCCACCTACCTGGACCATCACTAACCGTAACATCTAGGCTCAAGACCAAGTTTCCCATTCAGCAAGGTCACTGAGGGTGCAACCGCTGAACGCTGGGGATGTGGGGAAGGGAGTCCACTCAGTGACACAAGTGGATTCCTGGAGACACTGATCCGGGAGGCACTCGCCGACCTTAGGTAAGTGGGGAGGGATACATCCGGGAGCGTACGGAATGGATTACTGGATACATGAGCTTGGGAAGTTTAGTTGAGCTGACCTAAGGTTAGTGGGGAAGGGAGTCATTCCGGGAGGCGAAACGATGTTTCTGGATACATAAACCGGGGAAAGGCATGAATAACCAGCAAGTTGAGGCTGACCTTTGTAAGTGTTGAAGGGAAACATCCCGGCGTAAGACGGATCGATTCCTGATACATGAACCTGGGTAAAGCAAGAATACCCTGACTTTGGGGAAGTGGAGAAGGGATTTTCCCCACCTGAGGTTACACCACCAATGGACTCCGGTGACACTGATCCGGAAAGGCACTGACCTAACTCGCGACCTTAGTAATGGGAAGGAAACATCCGGAGCGAGCGGATGGGAATTCCTGGATACATAAACTTGGGGAAGTTGTTGTTGATGCTAACCTTGGGTAAGTGGGGAAGGGAGACATCTGGGGAGCGAGCGGAATGGATTCCTGGAACATGAACTTGGGGAAAGCATGAATACTTGCATTTGATGCTGACCTTGGGAAGTGGGAAGGAAGTCCTCTGGCGTAGACGGATGGTTTCCTGGATACATGAACCTGGGGTAGGCATGTATCAAGGTTGGTGAGGCTGACCATGGAAAGTGAGAAAGGAAACTTCCGCGGCGGTCGATGTATTCCTGGATACATAACCCTTGGAAGCTGAGCTGGAAGCAGAGAGAAGAGGCGAGCTGACCTTAGGAAGTGAGGAAGGGTAACACCCTGGGGTCCACGGATGGATTCCTGGACACATGAACCGGGGGTAGCCGAGGGGGGGACATTAAAGACGAAACCAACTGGCCTCCACACGTGGGCAGGTCTGTAACCCGAGATAAATCTGGGGATAGGCTGACGTGTCGCAAATAATTATTATATTGTATAAACCTTATTGTTCATCTTGTAGATGAATGATTCAGAGAACCGACATGTGGAATAAATTAACACATTGCAACTCTTGGTATCTTTAATTGAGGATACCCAAGAGTTGCACATGTGTCAAATTTATCAACATTGGTTCATCTTTGTTTTTGTACAGTTTTTCTTTGCTACTGTTCTGCCTTCTGTATACTGCACTCTACCTTCTTTGTTTTTAATTTGCTGTACTGGTCGTCCGCTGTTACTGTAACTCATTCTTCTGTGTTACTGTACTGGTCGTCTCTGTTACTGTACTGGTCCTTCCTCTGGTACTGTACTGGTCTTCTTCTTTACCTGTACTGGTCCGTCTCTGTTACTGTAACGCCATTCCTTCTGTGTACTGTAATGTCTTCTTGGTTACTGTACTGATCTTCTCTGTTACTGTACTGGTCTTCTCTGTTACTGAACTATTTATTTGTTCGTCTGTGTGTCGTACTGTCTCTGTGCCTACCATGTCGGAACCCATCCTATTGAACATAAGATAGGAAAAATAACAAATGAATACTTGATGGATAATATTATGTTTTTCTAAGGATTTTATTTAAACATAATTAAATAAATATTGCCGCTGTGGTTCCCAGTAGGATGTTGGGACATAAATCTATGCCCAGATGGTCTTCTGAGATGTGTTTATTGAAGTGTTGAATCCTGGAGGCGGTGTTCGTCCCATTTTCTGAAAATCCTGTCCCTCTACTTGTTTATCACACCACAAGTCAGATTTTAATAAAGGGAGTGTCCTAATGTCCCACTACTCCTTAACGTGGTTCTTGCTTTCCAATTAACTAGCGTCTACCCTGGTTGACCAGGTCCTCAGCAGAGCTGTATTATTAAGAAAACACTGGTTATATAAGTTAATAAGTAATACATTGTAAAGACAATGCTTATTCTACTTCTTTCAGGGTCTTGTAACCAGTATATTATATCAATGATCAGAAATCACTTCCCTATGGTAAGCTCTGTACCTGATCTGTAAGAGTGGTGTGATGTTTTTCTTCAAACTTCATTCAACCCTCACCAGTATGGTTAATACTAACAGAATAGAAATTAAAAAGCAACTCTGACGCTAGAAACTGAAGTTTAGCCTTTGCCCACTAGATGAAAGTGTGAGTAAACACCCTAGTGTTCCTGGGTGTCCCTAACAACCAACTCCCACTTTTTAAGTTTTGTTTCCTCCAAAATACCCCTTCCTAAACTTATATCGAACATATGTAAGTACAGAGGAAAAGTACTATGTACACCCTCGGTTTTCAGGCCAATCGAAAAGTGGTTTTCCCGGTCATATAAATATATATATATATATCATATATATATATGAACAACTTTATGCTTATTAACTGGTTACCCATCTTAAGTGTCGCTTCTTGAACCTTTGAATTTTCCAGGTAAATCAGTGGCTTGTGTCTTTTCAGCACAAAGGGGTTTCCATTAAGCATCTTTATATCAATATACCGCATATAAGGACAATAATATGAAACGTGTAGAATGCTTAATGTCCTCAATAAAACATCAACAATATGTGCTAAAATTGCATAAGTTTTATATTTATTTACTTTTCTTCTCTCTAAGGAACTATTAACACGTATAATAGTAATTGAAGAACAGAATATAGTTACAGGTTAATCATAAAATATCACAATAAATAAATATGATATACTGCTATTTACTAATCTGTAATATCAAAATATAAGGATTAAGAAAAGACACTGTTCAACATTTGGAATCTCATTGGTGGAAACGTTCCGCAACCATGGCATCTTCAGGGTCCTATATAGAGAAAACCAGTGGAAGATGAGAATTTGAGTTATCATTCCTCCTTCAGTCCAAATCGATGAGTTTGTCCTCAATCTTGAGAAGTGTACACATACCACGAGAAGTGACTTATATACTGCAGACAGTGAGTTTGAAGCCGCAGGGAGGCGGTCACTATGCTACACAAGGCTAACGTTTAAGAATTCCCTGTATCAGTACCCCAAGAGATGTTGCTGTTGATGTTGCCTGTTCCGACTGATGTTATGTTGTTCTCTCGAGCATCTCCAGCCTCAGATGTGATGTTGCTGTGTCTGACAGATGTGATGTGCTGTGTCTGTCATGTATGTTTGCATGTCTGAACAGATTGTGTTCGTGTCTGAAAATGTTATTTGTTGTGGTCTGACAGATGTTGATGTTGCTGTGTCCGACTGATGTGATGTTTGCTGTTCTACAGATGACTGTTGTTTGTCTGACAGATGTGATGTTCAGTGTCGACAGATGTGACTTGTTTTTTTGCTGTGTCAGACAGATGTGATGCGTTGCTGTGTCTGACAGATGTGATGTGCAGTGTCCTGACAGCTGTGTGTTTGCGTGTCCTCAGATGTATGCTCCCTGTGTCTGACAGTTGTGATGTGCAGTGACTGAAAAATGTGAGTTGCAGTGGGTCCTGACGATGTATGTTGCTGTGTCTGACAGATGATGTCTGTGTCGACAGATTGATGTTGCGTTCCTGACAGATGTGATTTCTGTGTCTGACTATTGATGTTGCAGTGTCTGACAATGAATGTTGCAGTGTCTGACAATGTTTGTTGCGGTCTACAGATTATGTTGCATGTCTGACAATGTATTGCAGTTCTACAGATCGATGTCAGTTCTGACAATTGTGATGTTGCTGCTGTGTCCTGACAGTGTTGATGTTGCAGTTCTGACAGATTAGTTGCTGTGTCTACAGGTGTGATGTTGCATGTCTGACAGTGTGACGTTGCGTGTCCTGACTGATGTGATGTTGCTGTGTCTCAGGTGTGAGTTGCTGTTCGGACATGAGTGATATTGCTGTTCTGAAAGATGTATTTGCTGTTCTGACATGAGTGGTGTTGCTGTGTCTGACAGTGTGATATTGCTGTGTCTACAGATCGATTTGCTGTGTCTGACATATGTGATGTTGCTGTGTCTGACAATGGAGTTTCTGTGTCTGACAGATGCGATGTTGCTGTGGCTGAACATAGTATGTTGTTGTTCTGACGATGTGATGTTGCTGTTCTGAACAGATTGTGATGCTGCTGTGTCTGACAATGTATGTTGCTGTTTCTGACAGTTGTGATGTTCTTTCTGACAGATTGATGCTGCTGTGTCTACAGATGGCGACGTTGCTGTCTGACATATGTGATGTTCTGTGTCTGACAGATTATGCTGCTGTTCTGACAGATGTGATGCTGCTGTGTTGACGATGCAATTTGCTGTGTCCTGACAATGCATGTTCTGTGTCTACTGATGCATGCTGCTGTGTCTGACAGATGTGATGTTCTTGTCTGACAGATGTGATGTTGCAGTGTCTGACAGATGGCGATGTTGCTGTCTCTGACATATTTGATGTTGCCTTGTGTCTGACAGAATTGATGTTGCAGTGTATGAACAGATTGATTTTGCTTGTGTCAAAGATGTGTTGGCCTGGTATGAAAGTTCGATGTTGCTGTGTCTCACATAGGTATGTGCTGTGTCCTGACAGATGCGATGCTGCGGTGTCTGACAATGCTATGCTGCTGTTCTGACAGATCGATGCTGCTGTGTCTGCAATGTTATTGTGCTGTGTCTGACAGATTATGTTGCTGTGCTGTGTCTGACAGATGTGATGCTGCTTTCCTGACCAATTGATTTGCAGTGTCTGACTGATGTGATGTTGCTCGTCTGACAGATGGGATGTTGCTGTGGTCTGACAGAATGTGATGCTGCTGTCTGACAGTTTGGATGCTGCGTGTCTGACAGATGTATGTTCTGTGTCCTGACAGATGCGATGCTGCTGTTCTGACAGATTGATTTTGCTGTGTCTGACAGATGCGATGTTGCTGTGTCTGACAGATGTGATGGCTGTGTCTGACAGTTGCGATGCTCGTGTCTGACAGATTGATGTTGCAGTGTCCTGACAATGTGATGTTGCAGGTCTGACAGATGTTATGTTTATGTGTCTGACAATGTGATGTTGCTGTGTCTGACAGATGAGATGTTCTGTGTCTAAGATGCGAGTTGCTGTGTCTCACTATGTGATGTTGCTGTGTCTGACAATGCATTTGCTTGTCTGACAATGCGATTCTGCTGTGTACCGACTATCATGCTGCTGTGTCTGACAGATGTGATGTTGCTGGTCTGACAGATGTATTTGGCTGTTCTGACAGATGTGATGCTGCTGTGTCTGACAGATTTGATGTGCAGTGTGACAGTTGTATGTGCTGTGTCTACAATGTGATGCGGCTGGTGTCTGACTGTTTTATGTTGCCAGTTCTGACAGATGTGATGTTCTGTGTCTGACAATCGATGCTGGCTGGTCTGACAGATGTGATTTGCGTGTCTGACAGATGCGATGTTGCTGTGTCTGACGATGTATTTTGCAGGTCTTCAGATTGACTCTGTGATCTGACAGATGGATGCTGCTGTTCTGACGATGTGATGCCCTGCAGTGTCCTGACAGATGTATCATGGGTCTGACAATGTGATGTTGCTGTTTCTGACAGATGCGATGTTGCTGGTCCTGACAAGTGTGATGTTATGTCGACAGATTGATGTTGCTGTGTCTGACAATTTGATCTGCTGTGTCTGAACAGATTGATTGTTGCTGTGTCTGACCGATGTGATGTTTGCTGGTCTGACAGATGTGATGCTGCTGTGGTCTGACAGATCGAACGTTGCTTGTCCTGACATAATGTGATGTTGCTGTGTCTGACAAGATGTGATGCTGCTGGTCTGACAAATATGCTGCTGTTGGCTGACAGATGTCATGTTCTGTGTCTGACAATTCGATGTTGCTGTGTCTGACAGATGCATCTGCTGTGTCCGACAGATTGATGTTGCTGTTCCTGACAGTTTGATGTTTGCAAGTGTTCTGACAGATGCGATTGCTGTTCTTACATATGTGATGTTTGCTGTGCTTCAGATGTGATGGTTGCAGTGTATGTCAGATGTGATGTTTGCTGGTTCTGACAATGTGATGTTGCTGTGTCTGAAAAGATGCGATGTTGCTTGTCTCACATATGTGATTGTTGCTGTGTCTGACAGATGCTGCTCTTGTCTGACAGAGCATGGCTGCTGTGTCAGACAATTTCGATCTGCCTTTCTGACAGATGTGATGTTGCTGTGTCTGACAGATTGTGATGTTGCTGTGTCGACAGACGTGATGTTCCGTTCTGACAGATGTGATGTAGCAGTGTCTGACAGATGTGATTTGCTGTTCTACAGATGTGATGTGCTGTGTCCTGACAGATGTATGTTGCTGTGTCTGACATATGTATGTTGCTGTTCTGACAGATTTTATGGGTGCAGTGTCTGACAGATGTGATGTTCTTGTCTGACAATGGATGCTGATGTGTCGACAGATGTGATGTTGCTGTGTCTGACAGATGTAATTCGTTCTGACAGATGTATGGTGCTGTGTCTGACAGATTGATTTGCTGTGACGACAGATGTGATGTTGCTGTGTCTGTCAGATGTGATGTTGCTGTGTCTGACAGATGTGATGTGCAATGTCTGACAGATGTGATCTCAGTCCTGACAGATGTATGCAGCAGGTCTGACAATGTGAAGTTGCGTGGTCTGACAGATGTGAAGTTTGCTATTCCCCTGACAGATGTGGATGCTGCTGTGTCTTAAGATTGATTAATAATTTGTTTGTAAGTGATCAAAGAGGACATTCCACTAGTTATTATTAGGAAGCAATTTACTTAATGAAATTTGGAAATTAACTATATAAGATCAATGGTTAAAGAACAAACTTTGTTTAATATAGTTCATCAATAATAAAGTTAAACGCATCAAAAAATCAATCTGGAGTAACTGATCTATACAAGTTTTTAAACTTTCATTAAAATTTCTAATTTTTATTTATACAAAGTAAATCAAATGTTTATTATGTTTTATGATACAATTTTTTGTTCTTAATAATGGAAGCAAAAATCAGAATGAACATTCCATTAGTTATTGAAGGAAAAGTGAAATCTTTTATCATTCATAAAAATTATAATACCAGATTTAACTTCAACCAAAACAGTGTGAGCCTTTGGTCCGCAAAACTAAACCATTGGTTAAAAATTGAAGCCGTCGGTTGGTTTATTCTATTGTATTTCACAGACTTCCGAAGATTCCAATTTTTTATATTATTAAACAATTAATTACAACGACAAATTTCTCTGCAGTAAAGCGAAGTTATAAGTAATTTTCTCGACTTAAACTTTCTTCGAATTCATGCCGCTCCTCAACTCTCTTCCGGAGTCTTGCCGCTCCTCAACTCTCTTCCGACGCTTGCCAATCCGCTACTCTCTCCGAGCTCTTGGCCACTCCTCAACTCTCTTCCGGAGCTCTTGCCACTCCTTAACTCTCTTCCGAGCGCTGCCATCTCCTTAACTATCTTCCCGAGCTCTTGCCACTCCTCTAACTCTCTTCCGGAGCTCTTGCCACTCCTTAACTCTCACCGGAGCTCTTGCCACTCCTTAACGCTCCTTCCGCCGCAGCTCTTTGCCACTCTTATCTCTCTTCCGGAGCGCTTGCCACTCTCCAACTCTCTCCGACTCTTGCCACCTCCTCTCTCTCTTCCGGAGCTCTTGCCCGCCCCAACTCTCTTCCAAGCTCTTGCCACTCCTCACCTCTGCCGGAGCTCTTGCCACTCCCTCAACTCTCTCCGGAGCTTCTTGCCACTCCCTAACTCTCTTCCCGAGCTCTTGCCACTCTCAACTACTATCTCCGGAGCTCTGCCCTCCTCACTCTCTTCGGGCTCTTGCCGCTTCCTTAACTCTCTCCGGATCTCTTGCCACTCCTCAACTCTCTTCTGAGCTCTTGCCACTCTCCTCAAACCCTCTCTTCAGACTCTTCCCACTCCTTATCTCTCTTCCCGGTGCCTTGCCACTCCTCAACTCTCTTCCGAGCTCTTGCCGCTCCTCAACCTCTCCGGACTCTTGCCGCTCCTTAACTCTCTTCCGGAGCTCGTGTGCCACTCCTTAACTCAACTTCCGGTCTCTGCATCTCCTAACTCCTCAACTCTCTCCGGAGCTCTTGCCGCTACCTTAACTCTCTTCCGGACTCTTGTCCTCGCTCCAACTCTCTTTCCCGGAGCTCTTTGCCGCTCCTTAACTCTCTAACTCTCTTTCCGAGCTCTTGCCACCCTTATCTCTCAGTCCGTGCTCTTGCCACTTCCTAACTCTCTTCCGGACTCTTCCACTCCTCAAAATCTCTCCGGAGTCTCTTGCCGCTCCCTCCAACTCGCTTTCCGGAGGCTCTTGCCACTCCTCAACTCTCTTCCGGAGGCTCTTGGCCATCTCCTCTACTCCTCTTCCGGAGCTCTTGCCACTCCTCAACTTCTCTCCGGAGCTCTTGCCACTCCCCTTCAACTTTCTTCCGGAGCTCTTGCCACTCCTCAACTTCTTCGGAGCTCTTTTGGCCACTCTCCTCAACTTTCTTCCGAGCTCTTGTCCCTCCTCACTTTCTCTTGCCGGAGCTCTTGCCACTCCCAACTCTCTTCTGGAGCTCTTGCCACTCATCACTCTCTTCCGGAGCTCTTGCCACTCCTCTACTCTCTTCCGGAGCTCTCTTGCTACTCATTAACTCTCTTCCGGAAGCGCTTGTGCCGCTCCCTCAAACTCTCCTTCCGGACTCTTGCTACTCTCCTCAATCGCTTGCCGAGGCTCTTGCCACTTCCTCAAACTTTCCTTCCGTGCTCTGCCACTCCTCAACTCTCTTCGGGAAGCTCTTGCCACTCCTCAACTCTCGCCGGAGCCTCTTGCCACTCCTCACTTTCTTCCGACTTCGTCCACTCTCCTCAACTCGCTCTCTCCGGAGCTCTTGCCACTCCTCAACTCTCTTCCGAACTCTGCCACTCCTCACTTTCTTTCGGAGCTCTTGTTGGCCACTCCACAACTTTCTTCCGGAGCTCTTGCACCCCCAACTTTCTTCCAGAGCTCTTGATACTCCTTCAACTTTCTTCCAGAACTCTTGATACTCCTCACTTTCCTTCCAGAACTCTTGCCACTCCTCAACTTTCTCTTTTCTTCCGGAGCTCCTTGCAACTCCTCAACTTTCTTCGGAGCTCTTGCCACTCCCAACACTTCTTCCGGAGCGCTTCCACTCTCAACTCATTCCGGAGCTCTTGCCACTTTCCTCAACTCTCTTTCGGAGCTCTTGCCACGCCTCAAATTCTTTTCGGAGCTCTTCCACTCCCAACTTTCTCCGGAGCACTTGGCACTCCTCAACTCTCTTCGGACTCCTTGCCACTCCTCAACTCTCTTCCGGAGCTCTTGCCACTCCTCAACTCTTTTCCCGAGTCTCTGCCACTCCTCAACTCTCTTCCGGACTCTTGCCCCACTCCTCAACTCTCTTCCCGTAGCTCTTGCCACTCCTCAACTCTCTTTCCGGAGCTCCTTGCCACTCCCTCACTTCTTCTTCCGAGCTCTTGCTACTACGTCCTTCAACTCTCTTACCGGAGCTTCATGCCACTCCTCAACTTCTCCAGAGCTTCTTGCCACTCCTCAACTTTCTTCCGGAGCTCCGTGCCCACTCCTCAACTCTCTTCCCGAGCGCTTGCCACTCTCCTCAACTCTCTTCCGGATCTCTTGCCAAATCCTCAACTCTCTTCCTTCCGGAGCTCTGCCACTCCTCACTATGTGTCTAGACGAAGGATGTTTGACGCCCATTTTTGCTGAACAAAGGACACTGTATACAGAGCAAAGTTTCACGTAAAGGCATTGTGTCGATCAAGATACAGCTACCTTGCTTTACCTCAGCATTGTGTTATATATGATTAATAAAGAATAAATAATAATAATAATATATTATAAATAATAATAATAAACATACTATGTATAGAAAGCCTCTGTTTATAACATGTCATTTCAGCACAACAGCCATCTAGTGAACAGAGGACAGCAGGTGTAAAGAAACATGTCAAGTTTTAAGGAAACTCTTCTTCACTTGGTCGCTCCCGCTGGTGTGAAATATTGTTTCCTTACAGTGAAAACTACTAATAATTCTATTATATATTATATTAAATATATTATTTTACATAATTTTATATTATATATATTCCATATATAATTATTATATTATATTATTAAATTATTATTATTATTATTATGATTATTATTATTATTATTATTAATCGAAGTATAGTAGGCCAGTGGTTCGCCAGAGTCCATCTGTGTCCCCATCAGATGTCTATCTTCCGCCCCATCCTACACTCAGCATATCCTACCTTCCCCAGATCCATCTGTGTACCCCTCATGTCTATCTTTCCCCCATCCAACACTCAGCAATCCTAACCTTCCCAGGTCCAAGTCCATCTGTGTCCCTTCATGACAGTCAGCAATAGAAATAATTAGAGTATGGTGGAACCCTGTCTTATGTGTATTTGCCAAGGAAGGGGATTGAAATGAATGGTTGTCCAGGGCAATTGGTTCCATTGCTGTGGACAAATACTGTAAGAAAATGCGTAACATATCATTCGTTGACAACTGGGACCCTCATCTTGCTGCAATGACATGAACCAGGAGGGGTCACTTATCAGAGTGGGGGGGAGCACTGCATAGCAGTCGAGGAGCAGTTTGGACTTAAACTAGTATTGTTTGTGGTAAAGGGTTTTTTGCAGGAAAACATGAAGTCCCAGTGTAGTAAATATTATACTATTCATGAATAGTAATAAAAGAACTAGGTAGATATTGAAAATCCGGGACATTGGGTGATATGGACAGTAATAGTTTAGTAGAAAAATAGAAAGACAGGAAGTAATGAGAAAGAGATCTTTCAATATTAATTATGCTAATTGCCGTAAGTGCTATGATTAAGATGGACGAGATTGAGAAGTTCTAGTGCAGTAACAATGACGTATTTGCCTTAACTTAGACGGTGGTTTAAGTCAAAAACTCGGACATGCCTGCGAATGTCATAACAGAGGGTTTTAAAATTGTTCCAAAAGATAGAAGTTTTGGAAGGGGTGGGTGCATTGTATGTCCGAGATCGCTTGAACTGTTGCATAAAAAACGGTAGAATCCTGAAGTAACACATATACAGAGTCTGTTTGGATAGAATTTTTCAAGGCATGAAAAACTTATTTTAGGAGTGAATATCGTCCCCCAAACTTAGATAGGACCATGAACTACTATGGGAGAAATTGTTAAGGCCACAAGCACGATAATGTATAATTCCTAGAGACTTAAACTTTAGTCATGTTGATTGGAATTCTTGACTGGGAAATTTAGAATCATACCTTCTTAAATTATTTCAGGATTGTTTTTTGAACAGTTGTGACAACCCTAAAGGGAAAAAACCTGCTTGATTTAGTTAGGCAACAATAAACCCTTTTAAATAATTTAAAATTTTCAGGGGAACGGGGAAAAACGACCACAAATCATTACTTTAGCATTAAATGGAAGTACATAGTAGGAAATCGAAACACCCCAGTTTTGTTTTACCAATTTACATGGGCTTAGAAAACCTTTTATTGTTGACGGGGGTAACGAAGAGAGATCATATAAGTTTTCTGAACACTATACTGCTGCTCAAAGGTTTATCCCATATAAAGAAATTAGATCAAATAGAAATGACCCAAAATGGATGAATAATAGGCTCAAATATCTACTAGGGCATAAGGAAATGAATTTATAGGCGTATCAAAAGAGGTGAGGGTCTCTATGAACAGTAAAATTAACATTAAGAGGACATTAAAAAGGGGATAAAAAAAAAGCTAAAAGGGGCTATAAATTAAAGTTGCTAGGGATTCTAAAAAATAACCCAAAAAGTTTTTTCCAGGTCTATAGAACAAAAGTTAGAGATAAGATGGGTCCCCTTAAAAACAACTAGGGCACCTTACTGACAAAGAGAATGAAAAAGTGCTTGATTTTTAAAAAATTATTTTCTCTCAGTTTTTACACAGGAAGACACTAACAATATTCCAGTAATAATTTTTAAGTGGGCAGAAGAAAAAATTATGTAACATCACAGTCACTATGAGATGGTTGTGAAGCAGATAGAGAGACTGAAGCCCAAAAAAAGTCGCCGGTCCTGATGAGGTTTTTTTCAAGGGTTCTTAAGGAATGCAAAATGGAACTCTGTGAACCATTAACTAATATTTTTAATTTATCTCTTCAAACAGTGTAGTGTCTGATATGTGGAAGATGGCTAATGTAATTCCTATTTTTAAAACAGGGGACAAGTCGTTACCGTCAAATTACCGCCCAATAAGCCTGACCTCAATTGTAGGCAAATTACTAGAGTCAATTATAGCTGAGATTATAAGAAGCCATCTCGATATACATAGCTGATTAATGATACTCAGCATGGATTCACAAGAGGCCGGTCTTGTCTAACTAATTTATTAACTTTCTTCAGTAAAGCTTTGAGGCTGTTGACCACAATAAAGAATTTGATATTATTTACTTAGATTTTAGTAAGGCTTTTGATAGAGTTCCGCACCATAGACGTTAAAGAAAGTGGCAGCTCATGGCATTGGGGGAAAGTGCTCTCGTGGATCGAGTCATGCTCACTGACAGGAAGCAGAGAGTGTTTCATAAATGGGTTAAATCCGAGTGGGGATCTGTAACAAGTGCGTTCCACAGGATCAGTCTTAGGCCGTTGTTGTTTATAAATAAATCAATGATCTTGATGAGGGAATTACTAGTGATATGAGCAAATTCGCCGATGACACAAAGATAGGTAGGGTAATTGATTCAAACGTAGATGTTATCGAACTTCAGGAGGATTTAAACAAACTCTATTCTTGGTCAGAAAAGTGGCAGATGCAGTTCAATGTAGAAAATGCAAGGTTCTGAAGCTTGGAGTGCCGTAACCCTTGTAATTATAAGTTAAATTTTTGTAGAACTTAGCCATACAGATTGCGAAAGGCTTGGGGGGTATGTTGTGAGCAGAACTTGTAACCAAGACTGCAATGCCTAGCGTACGTAATAAGGCAAAAAGATTTTGGGATTTATATCACGAAGTGTAAGCAACAGAAGTCCAGAGGTCATTACCTGCAGCTTTATACATCATTAGTAAGGCCTACCCTAGATTATGCAGCTCAGTTTGGTCTACGATATTTCAAAATGGACATAAATTCGTTAGAAAACTTCAGCGAAGGATGACTAAATTAATACATAGCATTTAGAAATCTTCCTTATGAAGAAGAAAGTTGAAGACTCTTAAGTTACATTCACTTGTTAGACGAAGTTGAGGGGAGTCCTGATCAAGTGTATAAGTGGAGATATGTATTAATAAAGGGAATATTAATAAGGTCTGAGGATGTCATCTCAAAGAAGAGAACCCGCAGTAGTAATGGATTTAAATTAGATAAGTTTAGATTTAGAAAAGGACATAGGACCGGGTATTGGTTTGGGAAAATAGTGGTAGTGATGAGTGGAACAGTCTACCTAGTTGGGTTAATGAGGCTGGGACTTTGGGTAGGTTTCAAATCTAGTTGGATAAGTACATGAGTGGGAGGGGTAGGGTTGGATTTGAGTGGACTTTACATCAGAGCTTAATTTCTAGGTAGGCATTGAAAATTGGGTTGGTCAAATGTTTTGTTAGTGCGATGAATTGTAAAGGACCTGCCTTAGTATGGCCAACAGGTGTCTGTTCAGTATGCCTCCTTTCTATGTTCTTATGTTCTCCCGTCCCCATCCTACACTCAGCAACCCTACCTTCCCAGAGTCCGGGGTCCATCTGTTGTCCCATCAGATGTTCTTCCCTTCCCTATCCTACACTCAGCAATCCTACCTTCCCCAGGTCAGGGGCTCCATCGGGGTCCACTCTAATGTTCTCTCTTCCCCCATCCTACACTCAGCAATCCTACCTTCCCCAGGAGTCTATATGTGTCCCCTCAGATATTCTTCCCTTCCCCCATACCTACACTCCAGCAACCTTACCTTCCTTACGTCCAGGGGTCAATCTGTCGTCCCCTCAGATGTTCTCCCTTCCCCCCATCTTTAACATTCAGTAATCCTACCTTCCCCAGGCCCAGGAGTCCTCTGTGTCCCCTAAGATATTCTCCCTCCCCTATTACACTCAGCAATCCTACCTTCCAGGTCCAGGGGTCCATCTGTGTTCCCTCAGTGTTCTCCCTTCCCCCCATCCTACACTCAGCAATCCTACCTTCTCAGGTCCAAGAGTCCCATCTGTGTCCTTCACATATATTTTTTATATATATATATATATATATATATATATTTATATATATATATATATTTATTTATATAATATATATAATATATTCTTACCTTCATTTCCTTTTATTCATAAGAGTGAATGCATTCCTGTTTGATCCAAAACTCTAGAAGCAACCAAGGCTGGAAATACATCACCACCTCGTCTTTATTGGCCACATTCTTATGTCAGAATGTTAATCCAAATTAACTGATCACTAATTTTAATAAATAATAATAATATATAATAAGAATTGGAAATCAAAATATTTTGTTTATATTGTTGACTGTCAGTGCTGTTGCTGTATTATTATTATTATTTTCATCTATTACTTATGATTATTACTTATTATTATTATTATTTTTCGTTCACTGTTAGTATCAGAGGAAAAGTTCTGAGTTGCCAGAACACTGCAGTGGGGCATTTCTACGTCTAGTCTTATGGGATCTATATTTATTGGAAGATCGTTTCGTCGACATGATTGATAGTGTGCTGGTGAGCGAAAACGTATTCTCAGGGAAAATAGCCGGGTAAATCTGTCCTTGGGTCTTATTACATATATGCACACAAAAATGCATGCAATCTTCAAACCATTTAACATGTATGATTAAATATTCAAACATACGAAGACGCATTTAACTTCAAATTCCATACCCGAACTTTATATATTTCCCCCTTCACCCCCCCAAAATCATATCTGTACTGCCATACGGTGTAGAATTCTAATAATTTTATTACAACGAATTTAAAAGTAATGAGAAATTACGGATTGGTAGGAATAACTGGCACATTCTCCGGGGGTTAATAAAATATATAATACCACAATACCGTACCTGTCACGGTATTGTGGATTTTTATACTTTGTTGCACAGTAATTAGAGGATATCAATATATACAGAAAAACACTGAAAAACTTAGTGAACTTCCAAGCGCTTTTGTGATTTCTCACATTTTTAAGTAATTGTAAAAATATCTTTTTTCACTATGAATAAAACAGTCAATGAAAGTTTACAGTAGTTTGGAGGCTTAAAATTTAAAAAAAAATGGGGTGTTAATTTTGCATTTTCATAAATTTAATGTAAGCACGCTTATGGCAGGACAGTGATGGAGTGAATGATGATCAAAGTTTTTCTTTTTTGGTTTTCGGGCCACCCAGCCTTGGTGATATATATATATATATATATATATTTATATATATAATATATAGATTTTATATTATATTATATATTAATATATATATTTTTATATATGTCGTGCGAATAGGCAGAACTTGCCATTCTTGGCTTAAATAGCAACGTCATCTTGCCATATCGGGCACCTATCCCCAATGTGTATGCAATACTTTCGCAAAATAATTCTGAACTTAACGAAAAAAATATATTTCACTGTGTTTGTTTAGTATAAATTACTGTAAACAATTCCTAAAATATATTTAGTTAGGCTAGGCTATAATAAATTGCTATTGTTTAATAAGGCTTAGTAAGGTTTTCTAAGATTTTTTGGTGTAAATTAAAAATTTTTACACTAACATTAATGAAAAAAATATATCTATCTTTAAAAATATTAAAAAGAAAATTTCAGGACCTTAATTTAAATGTGTTCTGGACTATTAAACCAGTTTTACATATTCGGCACGAAATATGCAAGGTAGTCGGATGAGCAAGGTTGTTGTGTAGAGTCGGGAAGTGGGAAGGAGTTCATCTGAGGGGACTACAGATGGACTTCTCAAATACAGACCTTACCCGCCGGCAGTCCAATCACCACAACCACAGTCCATCAACCCTCACCACCAGTCCATCACTCACAGTCAGTCCACCACCCTCACACCAGTCCAACACCCTCACCACTAGTCCATCACCCTCACACCAGACCATCACCTCAACCACTTGTCAATCACTCTCACCAACAGTCCATCACCCTCACCACAGGTCCATCACCACTCACCACCAGACCATTCACTCACATAGTCAATTCACTCTCTCACCAGTCATCACTCACCACTAGTCCATCACTTCACAACAGTTCATTCACTCTCACCACCAGTCATCACCTCACCACCAATCATCACCCTCACCACCACAGTCCATCACCCTCCCCACCAGTTCACATCACCCTCACCACCAGTCCATCACCCTCACCACCAGTCCATCGCCTCCCAACCAGTCCATCACCATTCACCACCGTTCCTATCACCCTCACCACCAGTCATCACCTCAAAAAAACACCAGTCCATCAGACCTCCCCACCCCGTACATCACCCTCACACCAGTCCATCACATCCCCACCGTCCATCACCCTCCCCCCATTCCATCACCCTCACCATCCAGTCCATCACCCTAACCACCAGCCCATCACCTCACCCACCAGCGCCATCACCCTCACAACATGTCAATCACCATCACCACCAGTCCATCCCCTCACCAACAAGTCCAATCACTCTCACCACAAGTCATTCACCCTCACACCAGTCCATCACCCTCCCCAACAGTCCATCAACCTAAACCACCAGTCTATCACCCTCACCACAGTCCATCACCTCACACCAGTCCATCATCCCTCACCACCAGACATCACACTCACCATCAGTCATCACCATCACCACAGTCCATCACCCTCACCACCAGTCCATCACCCCTCACCACCAGTCATCACCCTCACACCAGTCCATCACCACTCACCATCAGTCTCACCCTCAACCACAAGGCCGTCACTCACCACCAGTCCATCACCCTTCACCACAAGTCCTTCTATCTCACCACAAGTCCATCACCCTCACACCAGTTCCATCACCCTCCCCACCAGTCCATCACCCTAACCACCAGTCTAGCACCCTCACCACCAGTCCATCACCCTCACCACCAGTCCATCACCTCACACCAGACCATTCACCCTCACATCAAGTTCATCACCTCACCACCAGTCCATCACCCTAACACCAGTCCATCACCCTCACCACAGTCCATACCCTCACCACCAGTCATCACCCTCCCCACCAGTCATCACCTAACCACAGTTCCATCACTCTACCACCAGTCATCACCCTCACACAGCTCCATCACACTCCCCACCAGTCAATCTCCCTAACCACCAGTCCCTCACCCTCCCACAGTCCATCACCCTCCCAACCAGTCCCCATCACCCTAACCACCAGTCCATCACCCCTCACCACAGTCCATTCACCCTCACCACCAGTTTCATCACCCTCCCACCAGTCCAGCACCCTAACAACCAGTCATCACCCTCACCACCAGTCCATCACCCTCCCACCAGACCATACCCTCACCATAGTCATCACCTCACCACCAGTCCATCACCCTCACCCACAAGTCCTCACCTACCACCAGTCATCACCCTTACCACAAGTTCACACCCTTACCACAACGTCATTATCCTCACCCCTCATCATAAAACTCTCCCCTCAGCCTCCCCTCAGTCCATCACATTAAAACTCCCCCTACATATCCTCACCAACAGGTAAACTCGGCACTCAACACCTGTCTATCACCCTCACCCACCAGTCTATCGCCCTCCCCACCCCAGTCTATCACCCTCTCCACCAGTCAATCACTTTCACCTCCAGTCCATCAATCTCCCACCAGTCCAATCACCTCACCTCCAAGCCATGCAATCCACCACCAGGCTCACCCTCACGTCCAGTCCCTACACACTCACTCCAGTTTATCCACTATGACCTCCAGTACATCACTGTCCTCCACCAGTCCATCATCTCACAACCAAGTCTATCACCCTCACCCCCGGTTAACCCACTCCCATCACCAGTCCATCACCCTCACCACCAGTCATCACCCTCACCACCAGTCCATCACCCTCACCACCAGTTTATCACCCTCACCACCAGGTCCATCACCTCCACCTCCAGTCCATCAATCTCCCGACCAATCCATCACCTCAACTTGCAACAGTCAATATCTCTCACACCAGAACTTGACGTCTCTTCTGCCAGTCTCACCTTACACCACCAGTGCTTCCCCCCTCACCAGCAGTCATCACCCTCACCACAAGTCTTTTCACTCACCACCAGGCATTCTATCACCCTCACCACTAGAATGGTGTCTAGCTCTTATATCACCCTCCACCGCGTGCACTATTCTTGTAGAGCCAGACGCGCACCACCATTACCATCCACACTCACCACTAGTCCATCACACTCACTGTCCATCACCAGTGCAAGGAAGTGTGGAACTGAGTTTATCCTGACGGGGACACAAAGGGACTTATAGCAAAAGTCCTTCACCTCCCCACTCAGTCTTTCACCATCACACCAGTCCATCACTAGCAACGGGAATTGAGTAAGGGAGTTCATAGTGAGGGACACACGATGACTTCTGGGAACACAGGTCCTTCACCCTCACCACCCAGGACCATCACTCCAAACTACCAGTCCACCACCCTCACCACTAGTCCATCACTCTCACACCAGTCAATCCACCTCACCACCAGGCCATCCCCTCACCACCAGTCCAGCACCATCCACCACCAGTCCATCGCCTCTCTGCCAGGCCCCTAATTCTCACCTCAGTTCCATCCTCTCCCCCTCAGCATCTCCTCCAGTCAATCTCTCCTCACCACCCGACTTTGACTCTCTCCTCCCAGTCATCACCTATTCACCACCACGACCATCACTTCTCCACTGTCATCATCTCACCACCAGTCCATCACCCTCCCCAACAGCCACCACCCTCTCCATAGGTCCATCATTCTCACCTCAAGTCTTCTCTCTCCCCCCCCTCAGCTAACCTCCAGTCAATCTCTCTCACCACCAAGACTTTGACTCTCTCTCAGTCCAGCACTTCACCACCAGTCCTTACCTTCTCCACAGTCCTATCACACTCACCACCATCCATTATTCTCTTCCCCAGTCCATCACTCTCCCCTCAGCCTACCTCCAGTCCAATTCTCTCTCGCCACCATGACCTTGACTCTCGCCTCCAGTCCATCACCTTCACCACCTGGCATCATTCTCACCTCCAGCCATCACTCTCCCCATCAGGCCTACCTCCTGTCCATCACTTCTCAACAGCAGTTCACTCTCAGCCAGCAGTCCTTCACTTCTCACCAGCAGTCATCACTCTCACCAGCAGTCGTCTCCCTCACCACCCAGGTGAGCTTCACATCCAGTCCATCACTCTCCCTATCAGACCTCACCTCTGTCATCACTCTCACACACTCCATCACCCTCACTCAGTTCCATAATCTCCCCACCATCATCCTCTCTCACTACAGTCCATCACTCTCAACAACCGTCCTTGTACTCTCACCACCAGTCCATGACTCTCACAACAATATATTCTACACTTACCACCAGTCATCACCTCACTCCAGGTACATCCGTCTTCACCCAATCACATCACTGTCATCTCAGTCCACCCATATCACCACAGTCCATCAGCTCACACCGGTCCATCACCCATCACCAACAGGTTACCGCCTCACCACCAGTCTACTCACCCTCACCACCAGTTAATCATCTTCACCTCCAGTCCATCAATCTCCCCACCAGTCCATTGCCCTCACTCCAGTCCATCACTCTCACCTCCAGGCCTTCACTCCCACCACCAGTGCATCACCCTCATGCTCCAAGTCCCTCAGCCTCACCTCCAGTTTTTCACTTATGACCTCCAGTCCATACTGTATCAACCAGGTCCATCATGATCACCTCGAGTCCATCATGCTCACCTCCAGTCCATTAATGCTCACCTCCAGTCACACATCCCCTAACTACCATCCATCTCTTCACACCCAGGTCCATCACTCTCAACCGTAGTTCATGAACCCTCACCACCTTTCCATTCACCTCACCAGCAGTACCATCACCACACCAGGAGCCATTCCCTCAATCACAGTTCCATTCACCCTCGCCACATCACCATCACTAGCAAGGAAGTGAGGAAGGAGCTCATCTGATGGGTCATAGATGGACTTCTGGAATAAAAAAAAAACACAGTCTTCACTCTCACCACCTGTCCATCACCCTCTGCATTTGCTCTAGCAAGGTCTATGATGCGGTAAAACCTGTACCCCTAGAAAAGTCTTCTGATGACTTCATAACTGCATGAGCCTTGCAAGGTATAGTTCCGTCTCGCCCCCAAAAGTAACATAGCCTTAATTAACAAGTCACAGATATTCACATTAAGTTCATGAACCGCTTATTAAATCTGTCAGGGACCATATAATGTAAATGGGACCCTAGAAAGGTCTTGGATGAGCGACATAAGGTATATTACGGCCCTAGAATGATCTGGAAATGACCATCAAGGATTCATAAACCCCTAGCAGTTTTGCAATGATCACACAAGGTACATATGTCTTTGGCAAGGTCTGGTATGAACACACAAGGTACAAAGCCATAGCAAGGTCTGCGAAGGTGTGTCTGGTGCCCATAACAAGGTATAGGTAAGGATGGCAACACAAGGTGCCTGGGGCCCCGCAAGGCTGAAAGGGTGATTGGGATCCAAGCACGTTCTAGGAGCTTCCAATTGTGCTGCCTTGGACTGAGTTAGTATAGCAGGAATATACTCTGAGTTAGTATAGCAGGAATATACTC
Organism: Cherax quadricarinatus; assembly: GCF_026875155.1. Classification (NCBI taxonomy): domain Eukaryota; kingdom Metazoa; phylum Arthropoda; class Malacostraca; order Decapoda; family Parastacidae; genus Cherax; species Cherax quadricarinatus. The sequence goes on from NC_069498.1 coordinate 16,459,769, forward strand.
TGAGTTAGTATAGCAGGAAATTAATCTGAGTTTTAGTATACGACTGGCTAATATATACTCTGAGTTAGTATAGCTGGAATTACTTGAGTTAGTATAGCAGGAATATACTCTGAAGTTAGTATATAGCAGGTTATACTGAGTTAGTTTATAGCAGGAACATACTCTGAGTTTGTCTTGCAGGACGCAAGGAATTATCTCTGAGTTAGTATAGCAGGAATATACTCTGAGTTAGTATAGCAGGAATATACGAGTTAGTATAGCTGGAATATACTCTGAGTTAGTATAGCTGAATATACTACTGAGTTTGTATAGCAGGGAATATACTTGAGTAGTATAGCAGGGAATTTACTCTGAGTTGTATAGCAGGATATACTCTGAGTTAGTCTATAGCAGGAATATACTCTGAGTTTGTATAGCAGGAAATTACTTGAGTTAGGATATGCAGGAATATACTCTGGAGTTAGTATAGCAGGAATTACTCTGAGTTAGTATAGCAGGAATATACTCTGGAGTTAGTGTAGCAGGAATATACTCTGAGTTAGAATAGCACAGGAATATACTCTGAGTTAGTTATAGCAGGGAAATATTCTCTGAGTTAGTGTAGCAGGAATATATCTGCGATAGTATAGCAGGAATATACTCTGAGTTAGTGTAGCAGCGAATATACTCTGAGTTATGAATGCAGGAATTTACTCTGAGTTAGTATAGCAGTGAATATACTCTGAGTTAGTTTAGCAGGAATATACTCTGAGTTAGTATGCAGGTTAATATACTCTTAGTTTAGCCGGAATATACTTGAGTTAGTTTAGCAAGGAATATACTCTGAGTCTGTATAGAAGGAATATACTCTGAGTTAGTAAGAGGAAATATCATCTGAGTTAGTATAGCAGGAATATACTCTGAGTTAGTTTAGTATCAGCGGAATATTACTCTTTTGTATAGCTGGAATATACTCTGAGTTAGTATAGCAGGAATATTACTCTGAGTTGTATAGCAGGAATATCTCTGAGTTGTATAGAGGAATATTACTCTGAGTTAGTATAGCAGGATTATCACACTCTGAGTTAGTATAGCAGGAATATACTCTGCAGTTAGTTATAGCAGGAATATACTCTGAGTTAGTATAGCAGGAATTACTTGAGTTAGTAATAGCAGGACATATACTCTGAGTTAGTATAGCAAGAATATACTCTGGTTAGTATAGCTGGAATATACTCTGAGTTAGTATAGCAGGAAATATTCTCTGAGTTAGGTATAGCTGGAATATACTCTGAGATTAGTGTAGCAGGATTATACCTGAGTTTAGTATTAGCAGGAAGATACTCTGAGTTAGTATAGCAGGAATATACTCTGAGTTAGTATAGCAGGAATATACTCTGAGTTAGTATAGCAGGAATATACTCTGAGTTAGTGTAGCAGGAATATACTGAGTTAGTATAGCAGGAATATACTCTGAGTTAGTATAGCAGGAATATACTCTGAGTTAGGTTATAGCAGGAATATAATCTGAGTTAGTATAGCAGGAATATACTAGAGTTAGTTATAGCAGAATATAATCTGAGTTAGTTTAGCACGGAATATACTCTGAGTAGTGTAGCAGGAATATTCTCTGAGTAGTTTGCAGGATTATACTTCTGGTTAGTATAGCAGGAATATACTCTGAGTTAGTGTAGCAGGAATATCTCCTCGAGTTGTTATAGCAGGAATATACTCTGCGTTAGTATTTAGCAGGAACATACCTCTTGAGTTTGTATAGCAGAGAATTTACTCTGAGTTAGTATAGCAGGAATATACTCTGAGTTAGTTATAGCAGGGAATATACTCTGGAGTTAGTATAGAGGAATATATCTGAGTTAGTTAGCAGGAATTTATACTCTGAGTTGTTATAGGAAGGAATTATACTCGGAAGTTAGTATAGCAGGGAATATACTCTGAGTTAGTATAGCAGAATATACTCTGAGTTAGTTTGCAGGAATATACTCTGGTTAGTATAGCAGGAATATACTCTGAGTTAGTATAGCAGGAATATACTCTGAGTTAGTATAGCAGGAATATACTCTGAGTTAGTATAGCAGGAATATACTCTGAGTTAGTATAGCAGGAATATACTCTGAGTTATCCAGTATTGCAAGGCATATACTCTGAGTTAGTATAGCAGGAATATACTCTGAGTAGTATAGCAGGAATATACTCTGGTTAGTATAGCAGGAATATACTGAGTTAGTATGGCAGAATAGACTCTGAGTAGTATGTAGAAGGAATATACTATGGTTAGTATAGCAGGAATTTACTCTGAGTTGTATAGCAGGAAATATACTATGAGTTAGTTATAGCAGGAATATACTTGAGTTAGTATTAGCAGGAATATCCAGACTTTTCATACGTGTCTTACATCTTATATTTTGCACATTTTCTCCGCGATAAGAAAAAAATCGGTCTTATAAATATATAGAATGAATGATTAAATTTGATGTGTTATCAGTATGAAATGGTCTGATAACAAGTGCAATGTGACCAGTTTCGACGAACCTTTATTGTGCTTACACTGAGGAAATGTTATATAATTAGTCAAAATGTCAAACATAGCCAATACTCTGACAGTATCATCAATTACTCCCCCCCGAACCGCAGATAAGAAAAGCTGACAATAGATTAATTTACACACGAATAATGGACTCGTTTTTAATTTCAAACAATATTGTGAACTGAGTGTCAGTCTTGAGGAGCCCAATTATCACAAATGGAATTCAAATGCTCAGCGGATAAATTTTTGTGCGATATTTGAACCTGACATACTTCAATTTTGAGAATGTTTGTTCGTCATACCAAAAACGATACGAATCACAACCTATCACTTCAAATATATAAATCTGTTCAGGCTGTAAAAGATTTATGAAATTGTCAATCAGATTTCCATCTTTATACTTTTCTTTCAGATCTCATCCGAAGTGGAGATTCAATAAGTTCTTCTGTGGTTGTCCACTTTACAGAAATACTTTCTTCACAGTGGTTTGTAACGTCACAAGTAATTAGTTCTCCACAGTGGTTGAATACACAGAATTCGCACAATGAAGTAAATTTGTTCTCCGCAGTGGTTTGTACCAGTCACACAAGAAAACGTTCTCTTAACAGTGGTTTGTACCAGTCACACAAGAAAGTTTTCTTAAACAGTGGTTGTACAGTCACACAAGAAACGTTCTTCACAGTGGTTGTAACCAGCACGCAAAAAATAGTTCTTCACAGGGTTGTCACCAGTAACACAAAGTATTTAGTTTCTTCACAGGGGTTGTTACGAGTCCACACAAGTAATTAGTTTTTCACAGGGGTAGTACGAGTCACACAAGTAATAGTTTTTTTCAACAGGGGTTGTACGAGGTCACACAAGTAATTAGATCTTAACAGTGGTGTATCAGTCACACAAATTTAATTAGTTCTCCCACAGTTGATTGTACCACTCACACAAAAGTTTTTCACACTGGTTGTAACAGTCACACAAGAAAATTTCTTCAAAGTGGTTGTACCAGTCAGTACCTTCAGCTGTCCCTTGACCCAGCCAAGGACCACACCTCTACCTACCCTTCAGCTGTGTTCAAGAACAGCAAGACCCACACCTCTACCTACCATTCAGCTGTGTCATAGTCCCAGCAAGACCACACTATACTACCCTTCTGCTGTGTCAAAGACCCAGCAAGACCACACTCTACCTACCCTTCAGCTGTGTCAAGACCCAGCAAGCCACACCTCAACCTACCATTCAGCTGTGTCAAGACACAGCAAGACCACACCACTACCCTACCATGCAGCTGCGTTCAAGGCCCAGCAAGGGACCACACCTCTACCTACCCTTTCAGCTGTGTCAAGACCCAGCAAGACCACACCATACCCTACCATGCAGCTGCGTCAAGGCCAGCAAGACCACACCACTACCTAGCATGCAGCTGTGCCAAGCCCAGCAAGACTACAACGCTACTTACCGCAGCAGCTGTGTCAAGACCCCGCAAGATCACACTTACATACTTACCTGCAGCAGTGTCAAGACCAGCAAGACCCACCGCTGCTAACCTACGCTGAAGCTGTTGACATGATCCCAGCAAGATCACACTACTACTACCTGTTGAGATATGCCAAGACCCAGGAAGACCACACCCACTACCTACTTCTGCAGTGTTCAAGGACCCAGCAAAACCCACACCAATTACCTAACCTGCAGCTGTGCAAGACCCAGCAAGACACACCACTACCTACTCTTGCAGGTGTCGGCAAGACCCAGGTAGACTCACTACTACCTACCCTTGCAGCTTTGCTAAGACCAGCAAGACGAACTACTACCTACCCTGCGCCGTTTCAAGGACCCAGCAAAAATTGTACAAACAACTACCTAACCTGGAAATAAATCGTTATAAAATAACGACACACATGGCTATATAAACACTGATGCAGTATATTATAATTACTTTATTGACACGTTTCGCCCACACAGTGGTGTTATCAAGTCACAAACAGGTCTTCCTGGGGGAAGGTACGTGTTATTTTTAGGATGAAGTCCAGGTGGAGAATTGCACCGAGTAGGGTCATAGAGTCTAATACTTTGGGTAGCTTGTAATAGAGATTGAATAAGTATATGGGTAGGACCTTCTGCAGTATTATTCCATTCTTATGTTCTTATGTGGGATAGCGGTTGAAAAATTTTTTCTTGGCAAGGGGGTTCAACTATGTTATAGAAGCCGTTGTTTGTTTGAAGTTGTTGAATACAGGTAAGTGATGTTTCCCAGGATTCTTCGGTATTGGTGTTGTCTTCTCTGGCGATAAGTCTTGCGTTTCTGTAGTTGATTAAATGGTTGTGTAAATTTTTCGGTGTTGAGCACAGCCTTTCCCTTGGATCGTCAGATCTGCACGGTTACTGGTGTTCTGAATACATGTTTGGAGGTCTCTGGATGTTTCGCAGTCATTACAAGGGATTATGTTTACTCTGCAGAGGATGGAATCTTGCCCCCCCCCCCCTGTCTATTACTGGTAATGTCCTTGATGGTCGTGGTTGTGGGGGTAGACACTTGGAATGAGGTATTGGAAAAGGATGTTGGAAACGTTGTTGGAAACTTTCGAAAGGGATTATAGTCTCGGGTAAAGCGGTTCCTTCATTTATTAAACACTAAGTAAAAAATATAAAACAAAATAAATAATATAGAGATGTATGTTATATTTATCACACACACACAAGATAATCAGATGATTCGATATGGATATAGATGGAGGCAAGGGGAAGGATGGGGAACAGAAAAAAGACAAAAAAAAAAAAAACACAGATGGGCTACAGGGGATGCAAGGACATACTTCAGTCTCCCTTTTATAAATATGTGATATGAACACGATGAGGACGGGGTGAAATTTGAGCTTCATGTAGATCTCAAGATTATATCTGATGAGGAAAGAGCAAAAAGACTGGAAACCGAGTACAGATTTTGGGCCAGAGGCCCGCCAAATATATCAAGAAAAGGAAAATAAACCCAGGAATTGAGAATAGTGCCTGAGGCACACATCAACCGAAAAACTTCTGCAACACAATGATACAGACGAGTCACCTATATTAAATCACATTTCACGAAATTTCCCCCAAAGTAATGGGCGAACTTAGGGTTTCTGCTGGCCTTGCTAGATGTTGAAACCGAGTCGTGAATCACTGATAAGTGACTCTAGGATCTTCAGCTTGTACAATTTGTTTCACATTTACTCAAAATACCGTACATAACCAGCGGCTTTCTGTGTACCTTGTTACTGATGTGAGCTGTGATCTGTACCTTGTTACTGATGTCAGCCATGATCTGTACCTTGTTACTGATGTCAGCCATGATCTGTACCTTGTTACTGATGTCAGCCATGATCTGTACCTTGTTACTGATGTCAGCCATGATCTGTACCTTGTTACTGATGTCAGCCATTTATCTGTACTTGTTACTGAGTCAGCCATGTCTGTACCTTGTTATGATGTAGCCCTGATTGTACCTTGTTTGATGTAGCCATGATCTGTACTTGTTTGAGTCAGCCCCTGATTTTTGT
>NC_069498.1:16466322-16515784 GCF_026875155.1 Cherax quadricarinatus
CAACTAACACATTTACCAAAGGTCTCCCCCCCATTTTAAACCCACTGACCAAGGTTCCCCACTACCACGAAAAGGCCCAAATTTTCCCCACTGACCAAGGTCCCCACCACTACCCCCGCCAGGGTCTCCCCCACTCGTACTGACAAGGTCCCCACCACTACCCCGGACCAAGGTCAAACATCTACTGACTGAGCCAGGTTCCACCACTACCCATGCCCAAGGTCCCCACCATCCCCCACTGAGTGGTCTCCCCCAAAACCCCAGGGCCCAATTTCTCAACTATACCCTTGCCCAGGTCCCCAGCACTCCCCACTCCCAGGTCTCCCCCCTACCCTCTGGCCAAGGTCTCCACATTAGCCACTGACCAAGGTCTCCACCTCTACCACTGCCCAAGGCCCCACCATACCCCTGCAAGGTCTTCCATGCCCAATGACCAGGTTCCACCACTCCCTACTGCCCAAAGGTCTCCCCATACCCATGCACCAACCACTCCACTGCCATGGTCTCCCCCAAAACCCCTGCCAAGGGTTTCCCCATCTTTACCAATGGGCCAGGTTTCCCCACCCTACCAATTTTCCCAGGTCTCCCCCTTACCCCCTGCCCAAGGGTCTCCCCGCAAACCCAGGACCAAGGGTCTCTTCCACTACCCATGACCAAGGTCTCCCCACTACCCACGAACAGGTCCCCACCACTCCCCATGAAAAAGGTCTCCCCCCATTACAACGGGCCCCAGGTCTCCCCCACTCCCCCACGGCCAGGTCTCCTCCCCTACACACTCCCCAAGGTCTCCCCACTCCACTGACCAAATCTCCACACTCCTCCCCCGGTTCCACACTCCCACGACAAGTCTCCCCCCACTACCCACTGACAAGGGCTCCTCAATACCACTGCAAGGTCTCAACCACTCGCCCCAAGGCCGGTTCCACCACTCCCCACTGCCCAAGTTCTCCCCATTTCCCACGGACAGGTCTCTCCATAAACACACTGGACCCAGGTATCCGCCACTCTATCAAGTGCAAAGGTCTCCACAACTACCAACTGGACAAGGTACTCACCATACACACAGACAAAGGGCTCCACCAATCACCCAACTGATCTAGGTTCTTCACCACTTAACCCGCTGACCAAGGTCTCCACATATCCACTGGACCAAGGTCTCCCCAGCATACCCACTAACCAGGTCTCCACCACTACCCACTGACCAGGTTGTCTACCACTACCGTGGACCATGGTCTCCAACCACTACTCCAAATGACCATACGGTCTTCTCCACTACCACTGACCAAGGTCTCCACCCAATACTCACTGACCAATGTTCCACCACTTCCCTTTGACCCAAGGTCTTCCCACTTTACCATTGACCTAGGTCTCACCATACCCAATGATCTAGGTCTACACCATACCCTATAATGACCAAGGTCTCCACCACACTTCCCACTGACCATGGACTCACAACACTACCACACTGTCCAAGGTTCCTCCACGATCCCACTGACGAGGTCTCCAACACTACTCACTGTCAAGGTCTCCACCAACTACCAAGATGACAAAGGTCTCTGCCACTACAGCTGAACAAGGTATCCACACATTTCCACTGACCACAGGACTCTCCCACCATACACACTGACTAGGTCTCCACACTACCACACTGAGCCGAGGTCTCCATCACTACTCACTGACCAATGGTCTCACACCACTAACCTGCTGATCCTAAAGGGTCTCTGCCACTACCCGCGGCAACAAGTGTCTCCACACTACCAATTGGAACCAAGGTCTTCTCCAACTACCAACTTTACCAAGGTCTCCACCAATCCCACTGTCTTGGTTCTCCCCACTACTCACTGAGCCAGGTCTCAACACCTACCCATGTGACCAAGGTCTCCAACTACTACCAATGACATGGTCTTCACGCCACTACCCTCTGTCCCGTGGTCTCCACCACTACCTACTGACCAAGGCCTCTCACCCTCTACCCACTGACCAAGGTCGCCTTCATTCCATACCTGAGCCAAGTCTCACCACTAAACTGAGCCAGGTTCTCCAACACCTACACAATTACCAAGGTCTCCACCGCTACACACTGACCAAGGTCTCCACAATACCCACTGACCTAGGTCTCACCACTTACCACTGACAAGGTCTCCACCAATACCCAATGATCAAGGTCTCATCCACTACCCACTGACCAAGGTCTCCATCACTTCCCACTGTCAAAGGTCCTCCACAATTCCACATGACCAAGGTCTCCTCCAACTTCTGTCTGTGCCAGGTCTCTACCACTACCCACTGACCAAGGTCTCAAACTCTAACCCACTGATCCAAGGTCTCCACCCACTACCCACCTGAAACAAGGTCCTTCAACCTATTTCCCACTGAACCAAGATCTCCACCACTAACATCTGACCAGGTCTCACAAAATACGTATGACCATGGTCCCCCCATACTCACGGACCAAGGTATACCTACTAATGAACTGAGCAAGGTCTCCACACTACCCATGACCATAGGTCTCCACCACTACCAACTGAGCAGGGTCTACACCCAACCCACTGACCAGGTCTCAACTACTACCCACTGACCATAGGTCATCCAGCACTACCCACGGAAAGGTCCTCCTACCTCAAACTCGGCCACAAAGGTTTCAACAACTTGCCACTGACCAGGTCTCTCCTCTCCTACTGTCCAGGTCTCACCACTACCCACTGACCACGGGTTCTTTACCACTGCCCAAGACCAAGGGTCTCCACCACTACCTACTGACCAAGGTTCTCCACCACTACCACTGTCCAAGGTCTCAACCACTGCCCACTAAACCACATGTTTCTCCACCACTACCTCATGACAGGTCTCCATTCATTTCCAACTGGGCCAGGTATCCACCATTCCCATTTTGCCAGGTCTCCAACCATTAAACACTGGACCAAGGTCTCCACCGCCAACCACTGGTGACCAAGGTCTCTTCCATACCCCGGACCATGGTATCCACCACTACACACTGAACAAGGTCTCACACCACACTACCCAATGACCAAGGTCTTCCACAATACCTAACGGAGCCAGGTCTCCACCTACCCACTGAGCCAGGTCTCCTCCACTACACAACTCACCAGGTCTCCACCTAAATAGGCACTGACCAAGTCTTCCACCACTTCCACTGACAAAGGCTCCTCCACATACCCACTGACCAGGGGCTCCACCAATACCACACTGTCCAAGGTCCTCATCCAACTTCGCACAGAGCCAGCTGTTCACCACTACCCCTGACCAAGTTCATCCACCACTACCCACTGAGACAGGTCTCCACCAACCCTCTGACCATTAGGTATCCGCCTCTATCCACTGACCAAGGTCTCCTCCACTACGCCCCTGGCCAGGTTCTCCAACCTCTTCTCCACAGACCAAGGGCTCATCCTATTTACCCAATGCCATAGGTATTCTCAACACTACGCGCTAGAGCATGGTGTCCACCGCTTCCCACTGACCAAGTTATCTACCACTACCACTCTGAGACTGGTCTACACTAATACCCACTGACCAAGGTCTCAACCAATACCCACTGACAAATGGTCTCCACCACTACCCACTATCCTGGTATCCTCCACTACCCTCTGACCAAAGTCTCCATCACTATTCCATCGACAAAGGTCTCCACCACTTACTCACTGAGCCAGGTCTCCAATCTCCCACTGACCAAGGTATCTACCACACTTCCACGACCAAGGTCACACCACTGCCCACTGTGCCAGGTCACCACATCAACCAATTACCTAAGGGCTTCAAACATCTACCCACTGTCCTAAGGTCTCAACCACAACTAACTGACCAAGGTCGCCACCAAACGAGCTGAGCCAGGTGTCCATCACTACCACTGACACATGGTTCTCAATCAAAACCCACTGACCATAGGGTCTCCACCACTCCCCTCTGACCAAGGTCTCACCTCTTCGCGATGAGCCAGGTTGGCATCACTAACCCACTGACCAAGGTCTCATTCAATAACACTGTCCAAGGTCATATCCAACAATACCACGTCACTGGTCTCATACACTACCCAATGAGCCATGGTCTCTCCACCTAAACCACACTTACCAAGGTCTCAACCAATACCCATGACAAGGTCTCAACCACTAACCCATGACCAGGTCTCTCCTCTACTACACACTGACAAAGGTCTCCACCACTACCCACTGACCAAGGTCGCCACCCACTTACCGACAGGACCAAGGTCTCACATCCACTACCCACAGACCTAGGTTCTCTACAATGACACACTGACCAAGGGTCCACCAATTCCCATTGACCAAAGTCTCCACCTCTACCCAATGACCAAGGTCACCATCGGTAGCTCCTGAGGCCAGGTCTTCCACCACTACCCTCACTGACCTCATCGGTATCACCAATTACAGCGCTGAGCCAGTGTTTGTCCACACATATCCCACGACCAAGGTCCTCACACTACCTACTGAGCCTGTCTCACACCACAACCCATGTCCAAGGTCTCAACCACTGCTCATGTCCAAGGTATCTACCATACCAATGACCACGGTTGTCCACCACTACCACACTGAATAATGATCTCCACAACGACTCACTGACCAAGGTCTCCCCCACTTTACTTCATGAGCCAGGTCTCCTCCAACTACCCTCTGACCATTGGTCTACTCAACAATCCACTGACACAATTTCTAAACAACTACCCACTGACCAAGGTCTCAACCACTACCCTTGGCCCAGGGGGTCTCCAACCCTACGCACTGTCCAAGATCTCACCACTATCATGATCCAAAGGTCTCCTCCACTACTCACTGTACCATGTTCTCCTCCATACCTCATGAGGCAGGTCTCTCCCACCCTCTACCCCACTGAACCTAGGTCTACACCTAACTACCCCTGACAAGGGCTCCACCCACTACCCACTGACAAAGGGCTCCACCAATACCCCACTGACAAGTGTCTGCACCACTACACCTGACAAGGTCTACCATCTCATACCCACTGACTAAGGTCCCCACCAGGTTTCCATGTGCTGATCTTCCACCACTTCCCATGACCAATAGGGGTCCACACCTATACCTCTGACCAAGGTCTACACCACTTCCCAATGACCAAGTATCCACCATACCCACGACCAAGGTCTCCACCACTTCCTAGCTGACCAAGGTCTCTGCCACTTACGCTGACACACGGTCTCCAACCTCTACCACTGTCCAAGGTCTCCAGTACTACCCACTGACAAGGTCTTCCAACACTACCCGCTGACCAGGTCTCACCACTACCCCCACTGAACAAGGTCTCCACATACACTCTGAAAGGTCTCCACCACTTCCCAATCGATCAAGGTCTTCACCACTTCCCGAGCTGACACTAGGTTATCCACCTCTCTCACTGACCAAGGTCTCCACAGCTCACCACTAACAAGGTATCCACACTACCACTGACCTAGGTGCTACCAACTACCGCTGACCAAGGTCTCCACCACTACCCACTGACCAAGGTCTTCACCACTACCCACTGACCAAGGTCTCCACCACTACTCACTGACCAATGTCTCCACCACTTCCCATTGACCAAGGTCTTCACAACTACCTATTGACCTAGGTCTCCACCACTACCCAATGTTCAAGGTCTCCATCCACTATCTACTGACCTAGGTCTCCTCACACTACCCACTGACCATGACTCCACCAGACACACTGACAAGGTATCCACCACTACCAACCTGTCCGAGGTCTCCAACACTACTCATGACCAAGGTTCTCCACCACTACAGGGCTGACCAAGGTCTCTGCCAATACCCGCTTCTCTTAGGTCTCCACCATACCCACTTGACTCTAGGTCTCCACTACTACCTATGACCACGGTCTCACACTTACCCACTGACCAAGTTCTCCACACTACCAACTGAGAAGGTCTCCACCCAAAACCCACTGACAAATGGCTCTAACCCACTATCCACTGACCAATAGGTCTCCACCACTCCCACTTAACAGGTCTCCCCTCCCACTCCCACTGCCAATGTCTCCACCACTACCCACTGACCAAGGTCTCCACCTCTACTCACTGTAGCCAGGTCTCCACACTACCCATCCTGACCTAGGTCTCACACCATTCACGGACCATGGTCACCACCATGCCACTGAGCCAGGTCTCCACCAAAACCCACTGACACTAGGTCTAAACCAACTAACCACTGACAAGGTCTCCTCCACAATAATTGACCAAGGTACTCATCCCACCTATATCACTGAAGCCGAGTCTCCTATATAACATACTACCCTCGGACAAAGGGCTCTAACATTACCCACTGGACCAATGTCTCCACCACTACCCACTCACCATAGGTCTCCACCTCTAACCGCTGACCATAGGTCCTCCACCTGTACTTCCTGAGTCAGGTACTCACCCACTACCCACTGACCAAGGTCCCATCCACTCCCCTTGACTAGGTCTCCACCACTACGCGCTCTGAGCCAGGTGTCCTTCACTACCATTGACAAGGTCTCATAACACTACCCACTGACTCCAAGGTCTCCACCATACCACTGACCAAGGTCTCCACCACTAACACACTGTGCCATGGTCTCCACCACAACCCCCCCCAACATACCAAAGGTCTCAACCACTACCCAATGACAAGGTCTCCTCACTACCCACGGACCAGGTCTCCTCTACTACCCTCTGTCCATGAGTCTCCAACCCTACCCAACTGACCAAGGTCTCCACCAATCACCGTCAAAACCAAGGTCTCAACACTCCCGATGACCAAGGTCTCCTACCATGCCCACTGACCAAGGTCTACACACTTCCACAACTTGCACAATGGGTCTTCATCATTAATCCAACTGAAGCCTGTCTCTCCTATTCCCACTGGTGCAGGTCTCCACACTACACACTTACCAAGGTCTTTACACGCTACCCATGTCCAAGAGTCTCCACCACTACCCAATGACCAAGCGTCTCCACTCACTACCCACTGTCCAAGGGCTCCACCCTATACCAATGACACAAGGTCTCACACACTACCCACTGGGTCGGAAGGTCTCCTTTCTGTATTCCTGAGCCAGGTCTACACACTTCCACATCGTACCAAGGTGTCCTCAATACGCATGAGCCGGGTGTCCCCCACTACCAATGTCCATGTGTCTCCACCACTTAACACTGAGCCAGGTTCCACCACTACACTGTCAAGGTCTCAATCCACTGATCACTGACCAAGTGTCTCTCCCACTACCGACTGACCCACCCCAAGGTGTCCACCATTCCCACTGTCTACAGGTCTCCCACAACCTTCTCACTGACCAAATGGTCTACCACTCTTACGCTCTGAGCCAGGTCTCCTCCACTAACCCTCTGATCAAGGTCTCCTTCACTTTCCACTGACCAAGGTCTCCACCACAACCCACTGAGCCAGGTTCCACCTACAATCCCCACTGACCCAATTTCTCAACAACTTCCCACTGACCTACGGTCTCACAACTCACTACCTATGACCAGAGTCTCCAACACTTGCTCTGACCAAGTTTTCCACCACCTACCACTGACCAAGGTCTCACACACTACCGAAAGACCAAGGATCTCCACCATACCCACTGACAAGGTGTCTACCCACTGCCCACATGACCAAGGTTCACCACTACCCACTGACCACAGGGTTCTCCTTCATTACAACTGAGCCAGTCTTCCACCATAGATACTGAGCCAGGTCTCCTACTCTACACACTTACATAAGGTTCCACCGATACCACTGTCCAAGGTATCCACCACTTACCACTGGCGACAAAGGTCCTCCACCACTACACACTGACAAAGGGCTCACTAATACCCACTGATCAACGGTCTCAACCACTACCCTCTGACCTAGCGTCTCATCACTACCCACTGACATAGGTTCCACCTATACACACTGACCAAGGTCTCACCACTAATGACTGAGACCAGGGTTTCACCACTACCCCTCTGACCATGGTCTCAAACCACTACCCACTGACAATGGTCTCCACACTACAAACCTGTACAAGGTCCAACCTCTTCCATGACAAGGTCTCCACCACTATCCACTGTCCAGGGTCTACCACCACTACGTGACTGACCAAGGTCCCCACCACTACTCACGGTCTAAGGCTTACTATTCTACTGACTGATGGCCAGGTTCCACCACTACCCACTGACCTCATGGACTCACCACTACCACTGACTAGGTCTCCACCACAACCCACTGACCAAGGTCTCAACTACCACCCACTGACCAAGGTCCTCCAGCACTACCCATCTGAACAGGTCTCCACCACGACCTTCTGGCCAAGGTCCTCCACAATGCCACTGACAAGGTCTTCTCCTCTACCTACTGGGACCAGGTCTTCCACCACTACCCACTGACCAAGGACTCTACCACCCTGCCCATGACCAAGTCTCCACCAACTAACTACTGACAAGGTCTCCCACCACTTCCCACTGTCCAAGGGTCTCTACCCTACTGCCACTCGTCCATGGTCTCCATCCACTACCCACTGACAAAGGTCTCCATCATATACCAACGGGGCCAGAGGTCTCCCACACTACCCACTTTGTACAGGTCTCCACCTTTACACACTGACCAAGGTCTCCACCGATACCCATGACAAAGGTATCTTCCTCCTACCCACTGACCAAGGTCTCCACCACTACCATCTGAACAAGGTCCACACCACTACCCAGGACCTAGGTCTCCACCTATACCAACTGAGCCAGGTTCCCCACCACTACCCACTGTGCCAGGTCTCACCTCTACACACTCACCAAGGTCTCCACCACTACACTGACCAACATCTACACCACTAGGCACTGACAAGGTCTCCACCACTACACTGACCAGGTCTACAACCCAATACCCATACTTGACCAAGGTCTAACCATAAGCACAGGCCAGGTGTCCACCACTACCACTGACCAAGTTTCCAAGCTACCCACTGAGACAGGTCACCACCAAAACACCATGACCAAGGTATCCGGCCACTATCAATGGACAGCGTCTACACCCACTACCCACTGAAGCTAGGGCTCCACCAATACCACTGACCCAAGGGTCTCAACCACTACGCGCAGAGCCAGGTGTCCACCGCTTACCCACTGACAAGTTCTCACCAGACCCTCTGGAGACAGGTCTCACCAAAACACAACTGACCAATGGGTCTCAACTACTACCCACTGACGTACTGTCTCCACCACCTACCCAACTAACAGGTCTCCTCCACTAACCATGACCAAAGTCTCCACACTACCCACTCTGACAAGGTCTCCAACCACTACTCACTGTGCCAGGTCTCCACCACTTACCAATGGACCAGGTCTCACCACTTCCCACTGACCCAAGGTCACCTCCAATGCCCACTGGCCAGGTCTCCTCCACAACCCCACTGACCAAGGTCCACACCTACCACTGACCAAGGTCTCCACCACTACCCACTGACCAAGGTCTCCTCCACTACCCCTGAGCCAGGTCTCCACTCACAACCCCCACTTACCAAGGTCTCAACCATACCCACTTGACAAGGGTCTCCACCACTACCCATGACCAGTCTTCCTCTACTACCCCACTGACCAATGTCTACCACTAACCACTGACCAAGGTCTCCACCACTACCGACAGTCCAAGGTAGCCACACTACCCGTGTCCAGGTCTCTACCCATGCCCACTGACCAAGGTCTCACCACTACCCCACCCCCCCCACACGTCCAAGGTTCTCCACCAATACCGACAGACCAAGGTCTCCTCCACTTACCCACTGACAAGGTCTCTACCCACTGCCCACTGACCAAGGTCTCCATCATTTACCAATGAGCCTGGTATCCCCACTACACACTCTGTGGCCAGGTCTCCACCACTCAAACACTTACCTCTAGGTCTATACTGCTACCCACTGTCCATGGTCCTCCACCACTACCACTGACAAGGTCTCCACCACTACCCACTGACCAAGGGCTCCACCAATACCCATTGACCAAGGTCTCCACCACTACCCACTGACCAAGGTCTCCATCGGTACTCCGAGCCAGGTCTCCTCCATACCCACTGACCAAGGTGTCACCATACGCGCGAGCCTGGTGTCCACCACTACCCTCACTGACCAAGGTCTTCTCCACCAATACAACTGAGCCAGGTCTCCACCACAACCCACTGTCCAAGGTCTCAACCACTGCTCACTGACAAAGGTCTCCACCACTACCCACTGACCAGGTGTCCACCACTATCCACTGACTAAGGTAGCACAAACTACGCCATGACCAGGTCTCCACCACTACTCACTGAGCCTGGTCTCCACCATACCACTTGACCAAGGTCTCCTCCTCTACCCACTGACCAAGGTCTCCACCACTACCCACTGAGCCAGGTCTCCACCACAACCCACTGACCAATTTCTCAACAACTACCCACTGACCAAGGTCTCAAATACTTCCCACTGACACAGGTCTCACGAACACTACGCACTTGCAAAAAAGTATCTCCACCACTACCACTGACCAAGGGTCTCCTCCACTATACTTCATGGACCATGATCTCCTCCACTACCTCACTGAGGCAGGTCCACCTCCACCTACCACTGACCAAGGTTCCATAACTAACCACTGACCAAAGGTCTCCTCCACCTACCACTTGACAAAAAAAAAAAGGCTCCACCAATATCACTGACCATGGTCTACACCTCACTACCCATGGACCAAGGTCTCCACAACTACCCGTGCCACCATGTCTCTCCACCAGAACTCCATGAGCCCAGATCTCCACCACTACCCAATATGGACAAGGGGTCCACCAATACCATCTGACCAAGGTCTACTCCACTACACCCAACTGACCAAGGTCTCACATCTACCCATGACAAGGTTCTCCTCCACTACCAGCGGACCAAGGTCTTGCCACTTCCGCTGACAAGGTCTCAATACTTACCCCACTGACCAATGGTCTCCATACTCCCCATGACATAGGTCTCCCCCACTACCACGCCTGACCAGGTCTCCACCACTACCATGACCAAGGACTCCACCCACTACCCACTGACCAAGGTCTCCACCACTACCCATGATCATGGTCTTCTCCACTACCCGTGACCAGGTCTCACCACTTACACTGTCCAAGGTTCTCCACCGCTACCCCTCTAACAAGTTCCAACTACCCAATGTCCAAGGTCTCACTACTAACAGTGACCAAGGTCTTTGGCCACTACCGCTGACCAGGTCTGCACCATACCCACTGACCTCGGTCTCACCACCACTACCCTCTGACCAAGGTCTTCCTCTCCTACCCATCTGATCAAAGGTCTTCGCGACTACCATGACCAGGTCTCCACCACTACCCAAATTACCAGGTCTACACCTATACCACCTGTACACAAGGTATACAACATCTACCATGACCAAGGTCTCCACAGCTATCCCATACCGACCAAGGTTCTCCAACACTACCCAATGACCATGGTCTCCAACCATACCCGCTGACAAGGTCTGTACACCACTACCAACTGAACAAGTCTCCACCATACCACTGACCAAGTCTCCACCACTACTCAATGTCCAATGTCTCCACCACTTCCATTGACCAGGTCTTCACCACTACCCATTGAACAAGGTCTCAACCACTACCCACTGACCAGGTCTCACCATTCCCACTGACCTGGACTCCACCACTACCCTCTGATCCTTATCTGTTGTTCTACTTACTCCTTCACCCAGAGTCGTACCTCCACATATTGTTCCCCATAGTGTCTTTCCTCCAATTTTGTTACCCAGAGAGTACTTGACCTCCACATATTGTTACCCGAGAGTCTTACCTCTTTCAAATTGTAACGCAGAGAGTCTTACCTCTACTATGTTACCTGAGAGTCTTACCTCTACATTATTGTCCCCAGAGACGTCTTACCAGTACATATTGTACACAGTGAGTCTTACCTACACTTTAGTTAACCCATGAGTCTTACCTCCTGATATTGTTTACCTGTGAGTCTCTTACATACATATTGTTTGCAGAGAGTCTTACCTCCAGATATTGTTCTCCTGAGAGTCTTAACACCTACTATGTTACCAGAGTGTTCTTACCTCCGCATTGTTCCTGAGAGTCTACCTCACTTATTGTTTCCAACCACGAGTCTTACATCTACCAAAAATATTGTTACGCAGAGAGTCATACCTCTACTATTGTTCCCAAAGGCAGTCTTACCTCCAACAAAATTTTATTGGTTTTGCCCCCACATAGTCTTTTCCTCCACATTGGTTACCCAGAGAGTATTACCTTTCCACTATTGTTCCCAGAGGTCTTACTCCCACAATTTCTGTTCCCCAGAGAGTCTTACCTCCACATATTGTTCCCCAGAGCAGGTCTCTACCTCCACATTTTGTTATAGAGAGTTCTTACCTCCCACATATTGTTCCCCAGTGAGTCTTACCTCCACAATATTGTTCCCCAGAGGAGTCTTTCTCCACATATTGTTACCCAAAGAGTCTTACTCCAAAATATTGTTCCCAGAGAGTCTTACCTCACATATTGTTCCCAGAGAGTCATACCTCAACCTATGTTCCCCAGAGAGTCTTACCTCCACATATTGTTCCCCAGAGAGTCTTACCTCCACATATTGTTCCCCAGAGAGTCTTACCTCCACATATTGTTCCCCAGAGAGTCTTACCTCCACATATTGTTCCCCAGAGAGTCTTACCTCCACATATGACGGGTCATGTCAAAATTCCCACACTGAAACATTTGTATGTAAAATTAAGAAAGAAGAACCATAAAGAAAGACGTTAATGCAATGATATTTAATATAAGAAGCTGATGATGATGGAAAACAGATAAAGTAAACATGTAGACAGAAGTAAAGTGTGTACCAGACAGAAGTAAAGTGTGTACCAGACAGAAGTAAAGTGTGTACCAGACAGAAGTAAAGTGTGTACCAGACAGAAGTAAAGTGTGTACCAGACAGAAGTAAAGTGTGTACCAGACAGAAGTAAAGTGTGTACCAGACAGAAGTAAAGTGTGTACCAGACAGAAGTAAAGTGTGTACCAGACAGAAGTAAAGTGTGTACCAGACAGAAGTAAAGTGTGTACCAGACAGAAGTAAAGTGTGTACCAGACAGAAGTAAAGTGTGTACCAGACAGAAGTAAAGTGTGTACCAGACAGAAGTAAAGTGTGTACCAGACAGAAGTAAAGTGTGTACCAGACAGAAGTAAAGTGTGTACCAGACAGAAGTAAAGTGTTTACCAGACAGAAGTAAAGTGTGTACCAGACAGAAGTAAAGTGTGTACCAGACAGAAGTAAAGTGTGTACCAGACAGAAGTAAAGTGTGTACCAGACAGAAGAAAAGTGTGTACCAGACAGAAGTAAAGTGTGTACCAGACAGAAGAAAAGTGTGTACCAGACAGAAGTAAAGTGTGTACCAGACAGAAGTAAAGTGTGTACCAGACAGAAGTAAAGTGTACCAGACAGAAGTAAAGTGTGTACCAGACAGAAGTAAAGTGTTGTACCAGACAGAAGAAAAAGTGGGGTACCAGACAGAAGTAAAGTGTGTACCGCCCAGAAGTAAAGTGGTACCAGACAGAATAAAGGTGTACAAGACAGAAGTAAAGTGTGTACCAGACAGAAGAAAGTGTGTACCAGACAGAATTTAAAGTGTGTACCAGACAGAAGTAAAGTGTGTACCAGACAGAAGTAAAGTGTGTACCAGACAGAAGTAAAGTGTGTACCAGACAGAAGTAAAGTGTGTACCAGACAGAAGTAAAGTGTGTACCAGACAGAAGTAAAGTGTGTACCAGCAGAGTAATTGTACCAACAAATATCATGGTGCTGTGTAGTGTCTGAGAAGTTTATGTTGGCCAGACTAATCTTCTGGTCCACCACAGAATTACCTGTGAGTAAGTGCCTGAGAAGTTTATCTGTTGGCACAGGACTAATTTCTGGTCACCACAGACATACTGTGTAGTGCCTGAGAAATTTACTGTTGGGGCCCAGACTAATCTTTGGGGCCCAAACCACAGACATACCTGTGTAGGGGCCTGAGAAGTTTACTGTTGGCACAGACTAATCTTCTGGTCACCACAGACATACCTGTGTAGTGCCTGAGAAGTTTACTGTTGGCGCAGACTAATCTTCTGGCCACCACAGACATACCTGTGTAGTGCCTGAGAAGTTTACTGTTGGCGCAGACTAATCTTCTGGTCACCACAGACATACCTGTGTAGTGCCTGAGAAGTTTACTGTTGGCACGACTAATCTTCTGGTCACCACAGACATACCTGTGTAGTGCCTGAGAAGTTTACTGTTGGCACAGACTAATCTTCTGGCCACCACAGACATACCTGTGTAGTGCCTGAGAAGTTTACTGTTGGCACAGACTAATCTTCTGGTCACCACAGACATACCTGTGTAGTGCCTGAGAAGTTTACTGTTGGCGCAGACTAATCTTCGGGCCACCAAAAGACATACCTGTGTAGTGCCTGAGAAGTTTATTGTTGGCGCAGACTAATCTCTGGCCACCACAGACATACCTGTGTGTGCCGAGAATTTTAAACTGTTGGTGCAGACTAATCTTCTGGTCACCACAGACATACCTGTGTAGTGCCTGAGAAGTTTACTGTTGGCACAGACTAATCTTCTGGCCACCACAGACATACCTGTGTAGTGCCTGAGAAGTTTACTGTTGGGACAGACTAATCTTCTGGTCACCACAGACATACCTGTGTAGTGCCTGAGAAGTTTACTGTTGGCACAGACTAATCTTCTGGTCACCACAGACATACCTGTGTAGTGCCTGAGAAGTTTACTGTTGGCACAGACTAATCTTCTGGCCACCACAGGACAATACCTTGTAGCGCCTGAGAAGTTTACTGTTGGCACAGACTAATCTTCTGGCCACCACAGACATACCTGTGTAGTGCCTGAGAAGTTTACTGTTGGCACAGACTAATCTTCTGGCCACCACAGACATACCTGTGTAGTGCCTGAGAATTTACAACCTAGGATTGTCAAAAACAGACTAATCTTCTGGTCACGCACAGACCAACCTGTGTAAAGTGCCTGAGAAGTTAACGGTTGGCACAACTAATCTTCTGGCCCCACAAGACATACCCCCTGTGGTAGTGCCTGAGAAGTTTACTATGTTTTGCACGACTAATCATCTGGTCACCACAGACATACCTTTGTAGTGCCAGAGAAGTTTACTGTTGGCTATTTTTCAGACTAATCTTCTGGCCACCACAGACATACCTGTGTAGTGCCTGAGAAGTTTTACTACTGTTTGCACAGACTAATGTTCTGGATCACCACAGACGATACCGTGTAGTGCCTGAGAAGTTTAACTGTATGCATTCAGCACTAATCTTCTGCCACCACAGACATACCTGTGTAGTGCCTGATAAGTTTACTGTTGGCACAGACTCTAATCTTCTGGTCCACCACAAGACAAACCTGTGTAGTGCGCTGAGAGTTTACTGTTGGCAACAGACTAATCTTCAGGTCACCACAGACCTACCAGTGTTAGTGCCTGAAAGTTTACTGTTGGCACAGACAAATCTTTGGCCACCACAGACATACCTGTTAATAGCCTAGAGAAGTTTTACCTGTTGGCACAGACTATCTTCTGACACCACAGACATACCAGGATGTAGTGCCTGAGAAGTTTACTGTTGGCGACGGACAATCTTCTGGTCACCACAGACATACCTGAGTATGCCCTTGAGAAGTTTAACTGTGGCACGGACTAATCTTCTGGCCACCACAGACCAAACCTGTGTAGTGCCTGAGAAAGTTTACTGTTGGCACAGAACTAAACTTCTGGCCACTCACAGACATACCCGTAGTAGTGCCTGATAAGTTTAACTGTTGGCACCACAATCTTCTGCCACCACAGACCTACCCTGTGTAGTGCCTGAGAAGTTAAACTGTTTTGGCACGGACAATACATCTGGCCACCACAGACATACCTGTGAGTGCCTGGAGAAGTATTACTGTTGGCACAGGACAAAATCTTCTGGCCACCACAGACATACCTGTGTAGTGCCTGAGAAGTTTACTGTTGGCACAGACTAATCTTCTGGCCACCACAGACATACCTGTGTAGTGCCTGAACGAAGTTATACTGTTGGCACAGGGAACCCTCATAATCTTTTCTGGCCACCACAGACTACTGTGTAGTGCCTGAGAAGTTTACTGTTGGCACAGACTAATCTTCTGGCCACCACAGACATACCTGTGTAGTGCCTGAGAAGTTTACTGTTGGCACGGACTAATCTTCTGGCCACCACAGACATACCTGTGTAGTGCCTGAGAAGTTTACTGTTGGCACGGACTAATCTTCTGGCCACCACAGACATGGAGGTATAAATATGTTTGAAAATGTTTATTATCCAGGAAGAGTCTTAGGATGATAGTGAAGCTGGACGCTGATGCTCAGGATGATAGTGCAGCTGGACGCTGATGTCTATCAACATCAAGCAACAAAACAAAAAGATAAAAAAAGAGAAGCTGGACGCTGATGTCTTCAGGATGATAGTGAAGCTGACGCTGATGTCTTCACGATGATTCATCTCCAACATATCTACCAACCTCATTCTTTATGTTTTTTATGTACTAAATTGATGTCACCCATTAACAAGAGAAGTGTTATTTTATTTCCTTTTATTTAGTGTTTACTGTATTGCAGAATGAAAATGATAGAATTTTCTAAAAGAAGAAAATCATTCTGAGTTTCACTACAGTCTCGGTAACAACGGTCCACGTGAGGAATGTTCACTGGAGTCTTCCTGGGAATTTGAACTCAAACAATTACAATGAACTTCTCCATAAAAACTGTTTTTCATTTTAAAATTTAACGTACTGTATAAGAGAAATTCATCTTAAACTTTCACCTACTGTATAAGAAGACTTTCATCTTAAACTATTCAACCTACTTATAAGCAGAATTTCATCTAAAAAACTTTCACCGACCTGTATAAGATGAATTTCATCTTAAAAAAACCTTCACCTTCACCTAATGGTATAAGATGTATTTCTCTTAAACTTTCAGCCTACTGAATAAGATGAATATCACTTAAACTTTCTCCTACTGTATAAGATGAATTTCATCTTAAACTTTCCATCCTACTTAAAAGATGTATTTCATCCTAAAACTTCACCTACTGAATAAGATGTATTTTCATCTTAAACTTTCACCTACTGTAAGATGACTTACATCTTAAACTTTCTTCTCCTACTGTATACAATGAATTTCATCTTAAACTTTCCACCTACTATGTTAAGATAATGTCATCTAAACTTTCACCTACTGTATAAGATGAATTTCATCTTTAACATTTCACCTCCTGTATAAGATTATTACATCTTAAAACATTCACCTACTGTATAAGATGAATTTCATCATAAACTTTCTCCTAAGTAAAAGATGAATTTCATCTTAACAACTTTCAACCCTACTGATAATGAGATGAATATCCTCTTAAAACTTTATCCTACTGTATAAGAAGACTTTCATCCTATACACTTTCAACCTACTGTATAAGAATAATTTTCATCTTACACTTTCACCTACTGTATAGATGAATTTCATCTTAAACTTTCACATACTGTATAAGAGTATTTCATCTTAAAACTTTCACCTAGCGTAATAAGATGTATTTCAACTTAAACTTTCACCTACTGTATAAGATGAAATTCCTCTTAAAATTTCACCTACTGTAATAAGATGAATTTCATCTTAAACTTTCACCTACTGTATATGAAGGATTTCATCTAAAACTTTCACTCTACTGTATAAGAATGGAATTTCATCTAAAACTTTTCTCCTACTGTATAAGATGAATTTCATCTTAAACTTTCTCCTACTGTAAAAGAGTATTTCCATCTTAAACTTTCTCCTACTGTATAAGATGTATTTTCTCTTAAACTTTCACATACTGGATAAGATGTATTACACTTACAACTTTCCCCTACTGTATAAGACTGAATTCACTTAAACTTTCTCACACTGTCTAAGAGTGTATATCATCTTAAACTTTCTCCTACTGTATAAGATAATTTCAACTTAAACATTCCTCCTATTGTAAAAGATGTATTTTCATCTAAAACTTTCACCTAACTGTATAAAGATGTATTTCATCTTAAACTTCACCTACAGGTAAAGAGTATTTCATCTTAAAACTTTACACCTTCTGTATAAGAATGTATTTCATCTTAAACTTTCTCCGACTTAATAAGAATGAATTTCATCTTAAACTTTCTCCTACTGTGGATAAGAAGAAAATATTCATCTTAAACTTTCTTCCTACTTATAAGATGAATTTTCCATCTTAAACTTACAACTACTGTATTAAGATGAATTCATCTTAAACTTTCACCTACTGATAAGAAGAAATCATCTATTAAACTTTCACCTACTGAAACGATGAATTTCACATCTTAAACTTTCACCTACTGTATAAGATGAATTTCCATCTTAAACTTTCACCTACCGAAAGTTTCAATATAAATTCATTCTTACACTTTCACTGTGCTCCTTAAATTTATATCGACACGTGTTATTCATCTTTCATCTCTGGTTATTTCTCGTTCACCTTCACAATTTATTTTTTTTCAGGTAGACCCTTTGTCTTGCCTGTTTCGATTTTTGAGCTTCATAAATTATATTTTTTCATAGAGAGACCAAGTTATGTTTCTCTAGTAGGGCTTTATGATTTCTTTGTTCGCTCTTTGAAGAATTTTATAAAAATAAGTTTAAGTTAGACTTCCAAAGTCTGTTCCCTATGTTTACCTTCTCGACATTTTTTCTCCCCGTTTCTAGTTTATCAAGTCACGTTTCGCTCTGCGAAGGGGTTTTTAAAACAAACGTGTTTCGGTTTACGTAGGGTTTTAAAAAACGTGTTTCGTCTGGTAGGGGTTTTAAAAACGATTTTTCGCTCTGGTAGAAATGATTCTGTAAAAAGCTTCCTTTTCTGTTAATACTTTGCCAAGTTTAATTAGTCTTTTTAAAGCGTTATGATTTCACTTTTTCACGCATTGTAAAAATTCACCAAGGTTACTAAAAACAATTTATGATGTTGGCATCCATTAAAACCAAGTCCATTTCCTGGGATAAAGAACCCCCTCCTTGAAGGGAATTGACCGGCAGAAAAACATTGATCTTGGGAGGTGAAAGTCGGACCGAATTGTTTTAAGAACATTGACATTAAAACTAAAAAAACTAAAATTATTTAAATAATTTAACCTTATATCAAAAAACCAAAATGCAGTAAATGTGTCCTTTATTGACTACTTTTCGCCAAAAATGGGCTTTTTCAAGTCACAAACAAAAACCCCTGGGGGGGAAGGAACGCGAGTTTTATAGCCCCGGGCTGAGGTCGGTGAAGAATGCTGCTCTGATGAGTACCGAGTGGGGTTTTTAGAGTCTAAAAACTTGGGGAGTTGGAAAGGAGATTGGATAAATTTGTGAGAAAACCCTTTTACAGTTTTTATGTGGGGAAACGAGAAAAAGTTTTTTTGGAATGGGTTAGTTGTTATAGAAACCACTATTCTGGTGAATGTGGGTATAGAAAAAAAGTGATGATTCCCGGATTCTTCGGTATTGGGTTGTTTTGGGATAAGTCTTTATTTTTTGTAGTTTATCAAGTTTGTGTGAAATTCGGGTTGTCGCAGGTTCCTTTGGGCGCAGACCTGCTTTCTATTGGTGTTCTGAAATACGGTTTTGGAGGCCCTTGATGTTTCGCCCATATAACTTGTTTTAGTCATTCAAGGGTTTTTGTTACCCCCCGCGAGGATGGAGGCTTGTCCTGCCCACTACTGGTGGTCCTTGTGGGGGTGGGTTTTGGGGTAGATACTTGGAATGATGTTTTGGCAAAGATGTTGGAAACATGTTTGCAGTGGAGTGGTGGGAAGGACTAGTATCTCTCTCGCAGTGTCTTCTCTGGGTGGTGTTGAAGATGTTTAATAGCTCGCCGTCTGCAGTCTCTGATGAAGTGACGAGGAATAGTGGAGGTTAGAAAATATTTGTTCAAATTTTAGTGGCATTCTTCCTCAGTAACTCGTGCTGCAGATTCTGAGTGCACGCAGGAAGAAGCCTATAATTACTCCACTTTTGGTTTGGTGTCGTGGTGAGAGTAGAAGTTGGAGAAAGATCGTTTTTGGTTGTGGGTTTACGATAGACTTTTAAAACGAAGTTCGTGTCACGTTTGCAGAGTCAGACATCAAGGAAAGGAAGAGTGTTGTCGACTTCTTCTTCAAGTGTGGAACTGGAATGAAGGTCTCGACTGGTGAGCTTGTCCTTGGAGAGAGCTTGAACGTTGAAGCATTTAGAGTTTATGAGGAGAATGTCGTCAACATAACGGAGCCAGGTGACAGACGAAGGAATAATGGGGAGAAACTTCGCTCTATCTAGATGTTCCATGTTTTATAGGTTCGCCAAGGACTGTGCACTGAGAGCGAACCATGGGTAGTCCCCAAAAGTCCTGCTGAAAAGAGGTGATTTTTCGAAAGAGAAACAACGTAATGCCAACCACAAAGTCAACAAGGTCGATGAAATCGCCTGGCTGGGAATGGGAAGATCAAGTGAATCTCAAACTCCTGCCGCAAGAGATCGATGGCTTGTGTAGTAGTGAACTTTGTGTGAATAGGGAAGTATTCAAGCTGGAAAGTTTCTTGTTCCGATGAATGTTGCGAATGCGATAGAGAAATCACCCGATTGTTATTGAGATGTGCTGGACCGAAGACAACACTCATACCGAAGAATCCCTGGAATTCACAACACTTATTTTCTATATCCGACAACTTCCAACCCGAATAAGTGGCATCTATAACCTAGCTGAACCACTTGCCAAGAAACTTCTTCATTCGCTATCCCACATAAGAACACTGTAGAAGGTCTGCACCACAAACTTATCCAATCTCCTTTCCAAGCTAACCCAAGTTTTTAGACACTAGAACCCCACTCTCGGTACATCATCAGATGCACATTCTCACCTGACCTCAGCCGGACTATAAATACGCGCGTTCCTTCCACTCCCCCGGTAGTTCTGATTGTGACTTGAAAAAGCCCAACTTGTGGGGCGAAACGTAATCAATAAAGGAGTCACATATACTGGCATTTGTGCTTATATTGCCATTGAGTCGGTATTTAAATACCTTTTTTATTTCCAACCTATATATCAATAAATTTTCAATATAATAATATATAAAATAAGGGTTAGAATTAATTATCAGATAAATTTCCGTTTAAAGAGTCTTACGTGACAGCTATTCTTGACGTAAATATGAATACATATGCAGTGTAAATGGGCAGGCATATAATGGATACGTATATGGAGGGAGGGATATATGGAATAGTATATGGAGGTATATACAGAAGTATATATGGAAGTATAACTAAGGAAGAGTATATGGGGTATTATAAATATGTAAATATCTGATATATGATATAAGGACAGTTAAAAGGGTAATATGGAGGTACATATGGGATATATATGTGGAGTGTATACGGAGGTGTACCAGGAGGTGCATAATGGAAGGGAATATGGAAGTGCATACGAGTATAACATGGGGGTATATATGGATTTATCTATGTAAATGTATATCGAGGTAACTAAGGATATATATAATGGAAATGTAAATGGAGAGTAAATATCGAAGTGTATATGGAGGTTTGTATGGAAGTGAATATGAAAATATATATAGAAGTATATATGGAAGTGTATTTGGAGATATATATATGAAGGTGTTTATGGAGGTGTATATGGAAATATATGAGGTATATATGGAGGTGTATATGGAAGTGTATATGGAGGTTTGTATGGAAATGTATATGAAGTGTATTTGGAGATATATATGAAGGTATATATGGAGGTGTATATGGAGGTACCTATATTTTTTATATAAACAAGTCGGCCGTCTCCCACCGAGGCAGGGTGACCCAAAAAGAAAGAAAATCAGCAAAAAGAAAATACTTTCATTATCATTCAACACTTTCACCTCACTCATACATAATCACTGTCTTTATAGAGACGCTCAGATATGACAGTTCAGAAATTCCTCCAAACTGTCAATATCCCAGATTCCTCCTTCAAAGTGCAGGCATTATACTACCCATTTCCAGGACACAAGTCCGGCTAAATCTATAATAACCGGTTTCCCTGGATACCTTCACTAAATATTACGCTGCTCACACTCCAACAATAAATATTTACCCTGCATCACACTCCAACGACTATATATTACGCTGGCTCACACACCAACAACTAAAATATTACGCTGCTCAGCACTCCAACACTAAATATTACGCTGTCTTATCAAAGTTACACCCACTCCAACACTAAATATTACGCTCCTCACACCCACCTAATATTACTCTGCTCACACACCAACACTAAATATTACGCTGCCTTCCACACGCCAACACTAAATATTACGCTGCTCACACTCCAACACTAAATATTACGCTGCTCACACTCCAACACTAAATATTACGCTGCTCACACTCCAACACCAAAATTACCTGCTCACACTCCAACACTAAATATTACGCTGCTCACACTCCAACACTAAATATTACGCTGCTCACACTCCAACACTAAATATTACGCTGCTCACACTCCAACAGATCGTCAGGTCCCAAAAAATGACATTCTATAAAACAACAGAACACAATTTCTTTTTCGTCTTTTTATTTTTAGTAAGTTATACGGAGAAGGGGTTACTAGTCCATTGTTCCGAACGGCATTTAGTTGACTTTTACAACACGCATAGCTTACGGAGGAGAGATTCTTATCCCACTTCCTCATGGATATGAGAGGAAAAGCAATAAGAATAAGATAAAATCAAAGAAAACTCAGATGAGTGTGTATACATTAACGTGTACATGTATTGTGGTGACCCAAGTGTAAGTTAGAAGTAGCAAGAAATCTTGCAAAATATGAGACAGAAAAAAGACACCAGCAAATCCACGATCATGAAAAGAAATACAGATTTTCCTTTTACCCTCACTTGGTAGGACGGTAGTACCTCCCCTGGGTGGTTTGAAGATCCTACCAACCTACTACCACAGGAAGGACGGTTGTACCTCCCTGGTGGTTGAGTCATACCAACCAACTACTACCACAGGACGGTAAGTACCTTCCATGGGTGGTTTGATGTCTAACCAACCTACTACCACAGGACGGTAGTACCTCCCGTGTGGATTGCTTCTACCACCCTACTACCCACAGGACGGTAGTACGCTCCCTGGGTGTTGATGCCTCCAACCTAACTACCACAGGAGTAGTACATCCTGTGGTTGATGGTCTACCAACCAACACCACAGGACGTAGTGACCTCTGGGTGGTTGCTGTCTACCAACCTACTACCACAGGACGGTAGTACCCACCCTGGTGGTTGATGTCCCTACCAACCTACTACCACAGGACGGTATACCTCCCTTGGTGGATGATGTCCCTACCAACCTACTACCACAGGAACGGTAGTACCTCCCATGGGTGGTTGATGACTACCAACCTACTACACTGACGTTAGTATCCTCCTGTGGTGGTTGATGTCGACCAACCTACTACCACCGGACGGTAGTACCTCCCTGGGGTTGATGATCTACCAACCTACTACCACAGGTCGTCGTACCTCCCTGGGTGGTTGATGTCTACCAACCTACTAACCACAGGAACGTAGTAACCTCCCTGGGTGGTTGATGTCTACCAACCACTACCAACAGACGTAGTACCCTCCCTGGGTGGGGTTGAATGTCTACCAACCTAGGCAACCTACACCCCCGGACGGTAGAACCTCCCTGGGTGGTTGATGTCTAGCCAACCTACTACCACAAGGACGGTATAACCTCCCTGGGTGGGTTTGATGTCTACCAACCTACTACCACAGGACGTAGGTAACCTCCCTGGGTGGTTGATGTCTACCAACCTAGTACCACAGTGACGGTAGTACCGTCCCTGGGGTGGTTGAATGTCCTACCAACCAACTACCACAGTACGGTAGTAACCTCCCTGGGTGTTGGATGTCTACCAACCTACTACCACAGGACGGTAGGTACCTCCCTGGGTGGTTGCTGTCTACCAACCTACTACCACAGGACGGTAGTAACCTCCCTGGGTGGGTTGATGTCTACCAACTACTACCACAGGACGGGGTACCTCCCTGGGTGTGTTGATGTCTACCAACCACTACCACAGGACGGTAGTAACCTCCCCTGGGTGGTTGTTGTACTACCAACCTACTACCACAGGACGGTAAGTACCTCCCTGGTGGTGATGTCTACAACCTACCTAACCACAGACGTAGTACCTCCCACTGGGTGTTTGAGTGTCTACCAACCTACTACCATAGGACGGTATACTCCCTGGGTGGGTTGTTGTCCTACAACCCTATACCACAGGACGGTTGTACATTCCCTGGGTGGTTGATGTCTACCAACCTACTACCGACAGGACGGTAGACCGTCCCTGGGTGGATGATGTCTACCAACTACTACCACTAGGACGGTAGTAAAAACCCCTCCCTGGTGTTGAAGTCTACCAACCTACTACCACAGGACGGTAGTACCTCCCTGGTTGGTTGATGTCTACCAACCTCTAACCATCAGGACGGTAGTACCTCCCTGGTGGGTTGATGTCTACCAACCTAACTCCACAGGACGGTAGTACCGTCCCTGGGGTGGTTGATTGTCTACCAACCTACAACCAGCCGGACGGTAGTACTCCCATGGGTGGTTGATGTTCTACCAACCTACTACCACAGGACGGTAGTTACCTCCCTGGGTGGTTTATGTCTACCAACCTACGCCACATGACGGTAGTACCTCCCCGGGTGTTTGATGTCTACCAACCTACTACCCACAGGACGGTAGTACCTCCCTGGGTGGTTGTTGTCTACCCAAACCTACTCTAAACCACAGGACGGTAGTACCTCCATGGGTGGTTGAAGTCTAACCAACCTAATACCACAGGACGTTAGTACCTCCTGGTGGTTGATGTCTACCAACCTACTACCTACAGGACGGTAGTACCTCCTGGTGGTTGATGGTCTACCACCACTACCACAGACGGTATTACCGTCCCTGGGTGGTTGATGACTAACCAACCTACTACCACAGGTCGGTAGTAACCTCCCTGGGTGGTTGAATGTCTACCAACCTACTATAGCCACAGGACGGTAGTACCTCCCTGGGTGGTTGAGTTCTGCCCAACCTACTCTAACACAGGACGGTAGTACCCTCCCTGGGTGGTTGAAATGTCTGCCAACCTACTTACCACAGAACGGTAGTAACCCCCTGGGTGGTGCAGTCTACCAACAGCAACACCACTGGACGGTAGTAACCTCCCTGGGTGGGGTGCTGTCTACCAACCACTACCACAGGAGGTAAAAAGTACTTTTCCCTGGGTGGTTGATGTCTACCAACCTACGCACCACAGACGGTAGTACCTCCCTGGTGGTTGATGTCTGCCAACCTACTACCACAGGACGGTAGTACCTCCCGGGTGGTTTGAATGTCTCCAACCTACTACACAGGACGGTAATAACCTCCCTGGTGTTCAGTCTACCAACCTACTAACCACTGGACGGTAGTTAACCTCCCGGTTGGGTTGAATGTCTACCAACACTACTACCACAGGATCGGTATAAACCTCCCTGGGGGTGATGTCTGCCAACCGACTACCACAGGAACGGTATAACCTTCCCTGGTGGTTGAATGTCTGCCATCCTACGACCACAGGACGGTATTACCTCCTTGGGTGTTGCCTGTCTACCAACCTACTACCACAGGACGGTAGTACCTCCCTGGGTGTTGCTGTCTACCAACCTAATCTAACCCCAGACGGTAAACTCCCTGGTGGTTGATGTCTACCAACGCTCCTACACAGGACGGTATACCTCCCTGGTTGGTTGAATGTCGCAACCTACTACCACAGGACGTAGATACCCCCTGGGTTGGTTGCTGTCTACCAACCTACTACCACAGAACGGTAAGTACCTCCCCTGGGTGGGTTGCTGTCTACCACAACCTACTACCACAGGACGGTAGTACCTCCCTGGGTGGTTATGTCTACCAACCTACTACCACAGGAACGGTAGTACTCTGGGGGGTTGATGTCTACCAACCTAACTACCAACAGGACGGTAGTACCTCCCTGGTGGATTGAATGTCTACCAACCTACTACCACAGGACGGTAGTACCTCCCTGGGTGGTTGATGTCTACCAACCTACTACCACAGGACGGTAGTACCTCCCTGGGTGGTTGATGTCTACCAACCTACTACCACAGGACGGATAGTAACCTCCTGGGTGGTTGATGTCTACCAACCTACGACCACAGGAACGGGTATACCCTCCCAGGTGGTTTGATGCTACCACCCACTACCACAGGGAGGTAGTACCTCCCTAGGGTTGGTTGATGACTACCAACCTACTACCCCAGACGGTAAGTACCCTCCCATGTGGTTGATGTCTACCAACCTACTACACAAAAAGGACTGTAGTACCTCCCCCTGGTGTTTGTAATGTCTACCAACCTACTACCTATATGGAGGTATATATGGAGTTGTATATGCAAGATCATATGGAAATGTATATGGAGATATATATGGAGGTATATATGTACTTTAAAAGCTTCATTAAGCAGGAAGATTGACAGCCTGAGAGGGAGAGTTATCGCAGGTATCGTCACAGTCAGCCTGAGAGGGAGAGTTATCGCAGGTGTCGTCAGAGTCAGCCTGAGAGGGAGAGTTATCGCAGGTGTCGTCAGAGTCAGCCTGAGAGGGAGAGTTATCGCAGGTGTCGTCACAGTCACCAGTTCCAGCTCACTTTCTGCTTTAACTTCCTCTTATTATTAAATAAGTTGTTTTAGCTTCCATTGGACACGAATGTTATTTATTCCTCAGTTAGTTTTTAATTATCTTTCAGCAATAAATATTACTGAAGTAGAACAGCAGGAATTACTTAAAGTAAGAAATATTGTTATGGTTGGTGTTGATAATATTGTTACTCCAGTCTTCCATGTGTGACAGTCACTCCAGTCTTCCATGTGTGACAGTCACTCCAGTCTTCCATGTGTGACAGTCACTCCAGTCTTCCATGTGTGACAGTCCCTCCAGTCTTCCATGTGTGACAGTCACTCCAGTCTTCCATGTGTGACAGTCACTCCAGTCTTCCATGAGTGACAGTCACTCCAGTCTTCCATGTGTGACAGTCACTCCAGTCTTCCATGTTTACAGTCACTCCAGCGCTTCCATGAGTGACAGTCACTCCAGTCCTCCAGGTGACAGTCACTCCAGTCTTCCATGTGTGACAGTCACTCCAGTCTTCCATGTGTGACAGTCACTCCAGTCTTCCATGTGTGACAGTCACTCCAGTCTTCCATGTGTGAACAGTCCTCTCCTGTCTTTTTCCCATGTGTGAACAGTCCCTCCAGTCGTCCATGTGTTGACAGTCCACTCCAGTCTTCATGTGTGACAGTCACTCCAGTCATCCATGTGTGCCGTCACTCCAGTCTTCCATGTGGGCCGTCACTCCTCCATCCCTTCCATGTGGACAGTCCCACTTCCACTTCTATGTTCCATGAGTGACAGTCCACTCCAGTCCATTCCATGAGTGACAGTCCCTCCAGTCTTCACCCATGTGTGACTGTCACTCCAGTCTCCAGAGTGACAGTCACTCCAGCAAGTCTCCATAGTGACAGTCACTCCAGTCCTTCCATGTGTGACAGTCACTTTCCAGCTATTTCCATGTGTGCCAGTCACTTCCCATCTTCCATGTGTGAAGTCACTCGTCTTCCATGAGTGACAGTCCCCTCCAGGTCTTCCATGAGTGACAGACCACTCCATTCTTCCATGTGTGACAGTCACCTCCAGTCTTCCATGATGACAGTCATCCTCAAGTCTTCCATGTGTGACAGTCACTCCAGTCTTCCATGAGTGACAGTCACTCCAGTCCTTCATGGTGTGACAGGTCACTTCCAGTCTTCCATGTGTGACAGTCCATGTCCATCCCTTCCATGTGTGAACAGTCACGTCCAGTCTTCCATGGTGACAGTCACTCCAGTCTTTCCCATGTGAGTGACATCACTCCAGTCTTCCATGTGTGACAGTCACTCCAGTCTTCCATGTGTGACAGTCACTCCAGTCTTCCATGAGTGACAGTCACTCCAGTCTTCCATGTGTGACAGTCACTCCAGTCTTCCATGTGTGACAGTCACTCCAGTCTTTCCATGTAGATGACAGTCATCTCCAGTCTT
This sequence comes from Cherax quadricarinatus, assembly GCF_026875155.1. Classification (NCBI taxonomy): domain Eukaryota; kingdom Metazoa; phylum Arthropoda; class Malacostraca; order Decapoda; family Parastacidae; genus Cherax; species Cherax quadricarinatus. Next base: position 16,494,555 of record NC_069498.1, read on the forward strand.
CCATGAGTGACAGTCATCCAGTCCTTCCATTAAGTGACAGTCACTCCCATCTTCCATGTGTGACAGTCACTCCTCTTCCATGTGACAGTCACTCCAGTCTCCAAGAGTGACAGTCACGCCAGTCTTCCATGATGACAGTCCACTTCCAGTCTTTCCATGTGTGACAGTCACTCCAGTCTTCCATGTGTGACAGTCACTCCAGTCTTCCATGTGTGACAGTCACTCCAGTCTTCCATGTGTGACAGTCACTCCAGTCTTCCATGTGTGACAGTCACTCCAGTCTTCCATGTGTGACAGTCACTCCAGTCTTCCATGTGTGACAGTCACTCCAGTCTTCCATGTGTGACAGTCACTCCAGTCTTCCATGTGTGACAGTCACTCCAGTCTTCCATGTGTGACAGTCACTCCAGTCTTCCAGGAGTGACAGGCCATCCAGTCTTCCATGTGTTACAGTCCTCCAGTCATCCAGTTGTGACAGTCCACTCCCAGTCTTCCATGTGTGACAGTCACTCCCAGTCTTCCGTGAGTGACAGTCACTCCAGTCTTCCATGTGTTACAGTTCACTCTCCAGTCTCCATGAGTGACAGTCACAACTCCAGTCCTTCATGAGAGACAAGTCACTCCAGTCTTTTCCATGTGTGACAGTCCACTCCAGTCTTCCATGTGGTGACAGTCACACCAGTCCTTCCCATGTGTGACAGTCACTCCAGTCTTCCATGAGTGACAGTCACTCCAGTCTTCCATGTGTGACAGTCACTCCAGTCTTCCATGTGTGACAGTCACTCCAGTTCCTTCCTAAGTGAACAGTCCCTCAAGTCTTCCAAGTGTGGACAGTCACTCCAGTCTTCGCATTGAGTGACAGTCCACTCTCCAGTCTTTCCATGTGTGACAGTCACTCCAGTCTTTCCAGAGTAACAGTCACTCCTGTCTTCCTTGAGTGACAGACCACTCCAGTTTTTTCCCCCCCCCAACCTTCCATGTGTGCAGTCCCACCAAGTCATCCCATGAGTGACAGACACTACATCTTCCATGTGTGACAGTCACTCCAGTCCTCCATGTGTGACAGTCACTCCATCTTCCTAAATTTGGGCAGTCACTACTCCAGTCTTCCATAGTAGACAGTCACTCCAGTCTCCATGTGTGACAGTCACACCAAACTTCATGTGTGACATTCACTCCATTCTTCCATGATGGACAGTCACTTCAGTCTTCCATGAGTGATCAGTCACTTTCCAGTCTTCCATGAGTGACAGTCACTCCAGTCTTCGCTTCCAGGTGTTCAGTCACTCCAGTCTTCCATGTGTGACAGTCACCTTCACAGTCCTTCCATGAGTGACAGTCCCTCCAGTCTTCCATGTGTTACAGTCACTCCAGTCTTTCCATGTGTGACAGTCACATCCAGTCTTCCAATGTGTTGACAGTCACTGCAGTCTTCCATGAGTGACATCACTCCATCCTTCATGTGTGACAGTCACTCCCAGTCTTCCATGTGTTGACAGTCACTGCCAGTCTTCCATGTGTGACAGTCACTCAGTCTTCCATAAGTGAACAGTCTCTCACAGTCCTTCCATGTGTGACAGACACTCTCCAGTCTTCCATGTGTGACAGTCACTAACTCCAAGTCTCCATGAGTGACAGACACTCCAGTCCTTTCCATGTGTACAGTCACTCCATCATCCCTGTGTGACAGTCACCCAGTCTCCAGTGTGACAGCCACTCCAGTCTTTCCATGTGTACAGTCATCCATTCTTCCATGTGGTGACAGTCACTCCAGTCTTCCATGAGTGACAGTCCCTCAGTCATTCCATGTTGTTACAGTCACTCCAGTCTTCCTGTGTGACAGTCACATCCAGACTTCCATGTTGACAGTCACTCCAGTCTTCCCATGAGTGACCCACTCACTCTTCCAGTCTTCCATGTGTGACAGTCACTTCCAGTCTTCCATGTGTGACGTCATCCCAGTCTTCAAGTGGACAGTCACTCCAGTCGTCCATGAGTGACAGTCACTCCAGCTTCCCTGAAAAAATTGACAGTCACTCCAGTCTTCCATGTTGGTGACAGTCACTCCAGTCTTCCATGTGTGACAGTCACTCTCCAGTCTTCCATGTGTGACATCACCTCCAAGTCTTCCATAATGACAGTCCACTCCAGTCTATCATGTGTGACAGTCACACAGTCTTCCATATTGACAGTCACACCAGTCTTTCCATGAGTGACAGTCACTCCAGTCTTTCCATGTGTGACATCACTCCAGTCTTCCATTGTGTGACAGTCACTCATTCTTCCATGTGTGACAGTCACTCCAGGCATTCCATGTGTGACAAGTCACTCCATCATTTCCATGTGTGAAAGTTCACTCCAGTCTTCCACGAGTGACAGTCCCTCCAGTCCTTTCCAATGTGTTACAGTCAATCCAGTCTTCCCCATGTGGTGACAGTCCACTCCAGTCTTCCATGTGTGACAGTCACTCCAACTTTTCCATGGTTGACAGTCCACTCCAGTCTTCCATGTGGTGACAGTCACTCCATCTTCCATGGAGTGCCAGTCACTCCAGTCTTCCAAGTGTGACAGTAACGCCAGTCTTCCATGAGTGACAGTCACACCAGTCTTCCATGAGTGACCGTCAACTCCAATCTTCCCATGAGTGATAGTCCACTCCAGTCTTCTCATGTGTGACAGTCACTCCAGCTTCCATGAGTGACAGTCACTCCAGTCTTCCATGATGACCGTCCCAATCTTCCATGATGGAGAGTCACTCCAGTCTTCCATGTGTGACAGTCACTCCAGTCTTCCATGTGTGACAGTCACTCCAGTCTTCCATGTGTGACAGTCACTCCAGTCTTCCATGTGTGACCTCCACTCCAGACCTTCCATTAGTTCAGTCACTCCAGGTCCTTCCATGAGTGATAGTCACTCCATCCTTCCATGTGTGACAGATCTCTCCAGTCTTCCAGATGACAGGCACTCCAGTCTTCCCTGTGTGACAGTCACTCCAGTCTTCCATGTGTGACAGTCACTCCAGTCTTCCATGAGTGACAGTCACTCCAGTCTTCCATGTGTGACAGTCACTCCAGTCTTCCATGTGTGACAGTCACTCCAGTCTTCCATGAGTGACAGTCACTCCAGTCTTCCATGAGTGACAGTCACTCCAGTCTTCCATGAGTGATAGTCACTCCAGTCTTCCATGTGTGACAGTCACTCCAGTCTTCCATGAGTGATAGTCACTCCAGTCTTCCATGTGTGACAGTCACCTCAGTTCTTCTATGTGTGTCCAGTCCACTCCATCTTCCATGAGTGCAGTCACTTCTCAGTCTTCCATTAAGTGATATCACTCCATCTTCCATGTGTGACAGTCACTCCAGTCTTCCATGAGTGACAGTCACTCCAGTCTTCCATGAGTGACAGTCACTCCAGTCTTCCATGAGTGATAGTTACTCGAGTGTCTGGCAGGAAGGATCATATTCTAGTTCACTAGAAAGTTGGTTTAGGAGTGTTGGTTTAGGAGTGTTGGTTTAGGAGTGTTGGTTTAGGAGTGTTGGTTTAGGAGTGTTGGTTTAGGAGTGTTGGTTTAGGAGTGTTGGTTAAGAACTGTTGGTTTAAGAGCGTTGGTACAGGACTATTGGTTGAGGACTTGGTTTAAGACTGTAGGTTTAGGAGTGTTGGTTTATGATTGTTCGATAGGAGTGTTCTTTAGAATGCTGGTTTGGGGTACTGAACTTGGTTTTTAGGAGGTTTTTTTAGTTTTAATTTTTCTTGTTGGGAATATTTTGACTGTTTTTTTTATCAGGACGACATTTTGGGAAAAAAATTTCCTTGAATGATTATTTAAAAAAATGATTCAGAGAACTAAAAATTTGATAAAATAACACATAAAAATAGATAATCGATGAAGGAAATCACATGTTTAAAGGTCGAGGGACGTTTACCAAAACCCCATCTTCACCATTCATTTTTGTTTTGGGACTGATGAAGCCATGTGTGGCAAACTTTCCACAAAAAACCCCAAAGTGTTGCACCCATAAAAATTTATATTAATTTAAGATACTAAAGTTATTTTGGGTACAATATATTTTTGTTTTTTTAAATGCAAATCCTTTTTTTAATGACTACAGATAAATAATCTAAACGAATATGACTTAATTTACAATAATTTAAAAAATAAAAAAACGCAAGAAATAAATTTTTTTTCGTTAGGTTCAGAATGATTTTGGCGAAATTATGCATACACAAATTTCACTTGTCCTAATGAAGATGAGCGTTGATTTAAGCCATAACGCAAGTTCGCCTATTCGGCCGACATCAATATATATTATATATATATATATATATATAAATATATAATATATTTTATAAATATATATTATTATAATTTTTTATTAAAAATATAAATATAAATATATTAAAAAAATATAATATATATATATTTTATATATTTTAAAATAATATAAAAATATATATATATATATATAAAAAAATAATACAAAAAACCACTGTGAAAGGATGAAATTCCAAGTGTTTTTCGTGACTATTCACATTGCAAGGAACGTAAAGTAAACACCCCCAGGAAGGCAATTAAAGGGCTAAGACCCACCTCCGGGGCAACCTCACAACGCGCGTCAAGTGTTTTTTTTTTGGGGGGTTGACTGTGGGGTGGGTTTTACCCCTTTAATTGCCCCATGTTTATTTAAGGGGAAAAAAAAGGAGTGTAAGAAAGGTTTGGTTATATTTTAAGGATTGTTTTGTTTTAAATATATAAATATTTATTTTTTATTTTTTTTTTTTATATTATATTTTATAATTTTTTTATATGTTATTAAAAATTTATTTTTAATATTATTAATATATATATAAAATTTAAATTATATAATAAAATATAAAAATATATAAATATATATATATAACATATATAAATATCTTATCTCATTTTCCTTTCTTCATAAGATGGTAATGCACTTCCTTTTTGATCCAAAACTCTAAAGCAAAAAAGGGTTTGGTAAACACACCACCCCGTCTTTATTGCCACATTCTTTTTTCAATGTTAATCCAAATTAACTGACACTAATTGCAAAAATAAAAATAAAATAATAAAAATTTTGTAAATAAAAATAATTTTGTTATTATTATTGCTGTCATGTTTTGCTGTTTTATTTTTATTTTCATTATTATTATTTTATTTTTATTTTATTATTATTATTTTTAAATTATTATTATTTTTATTATTATTATTATTTTCGTTCACTGTTATACGAGAAAGTTCTGGTTCCAACACCCCAGGGGGGCCATTTCTACGTCTACTCAGGGGTCTATATTTATTGAGAAGACTTTCGTCCACCTGTTTGATAGTGGCTGGTGAGCGAAACAAATCTCAAAAAAAGCCAAACTCTTTTCCTTGGCTTATTAACATATATCCACAAAAATGCATGCAATCTTAAACCCATTTAACATCATTTTTAAAATATTCAACAACGAACACGCTTTTTAATTTCAAATTCCATCCCCACAAACTTATATTTTTACACTTCCAAAAATCATATCTGTACTCCCCCTACGTTGTAAATTCTATAATTTATTATAACAAAATTTAAAGTATTGAGGAAATTTTGATCTGGTACAATAACTGCACATTCCCCGGGGGGTTAATAAAAATATAATCCCAAACAATCCCGACCTTCACGGATTGTGGTTTTTATATTTTGTTGCACAGAAATTTAGGGGATATCAATATATACAAAAAACACTGAAAAATTTAGGAACTTCCAAGCGCTTTTGTGATTTCTCACATTTTTAAGTTTTTTGGTAAATATATATTTTTCACTATGAATAAAAACAGCAATGGAAAATGAAATTTACAGAAAATTTAAAGGCTTAAATTTAAAAAAAAAAAGGGGTTTTAAATTTTTGCTTTTCAAAATTTAATGAAACACGTTTTATGTAGGACGTGATGGGTAATGATATGAAATTTTTTCTTTTTGGTTTTCGGCCACCCAGCATATAAATATAAATATATAATTTAAAATATATATAATATATATATATATATATAAATATATATATATATAATATAAAATATAATATAATATATATATAAATATATATAAAATATATTTATATATAAATATAATAATATATAAAAATATGTCGTCCGAATAGCAAACTTCCCCATTTTGCTTAAAAAAGAAACGCCCCTTTTTCCCATAAGGACAAGGGAAAATTTGTGTATGCAATAATTTCGCCAAAATAATTTTCTGAACTTAACAAAAAAAATATTTCCCACTGTGTTTTTATATTAAATTACTGTAAAAAAATCTAAAATATATTTAGTCGGGTTAGGCTAAAAAAAAATGCTATTGTTTAATAAGGTTGGGTAAGTTTTTTCAAGATTCTTTTGGTGTAAAATTGAAAATTTTTAACTAACATTAATAAAAAATAATCTACTTTAAATTATAAAAGAAAATTTCAAAAAGGGATTTAAATTTTTTAAATGATTCTTGCTAATTAACCAGTTTTACATTTTGGCACGACATAGTGGGTTTGTGGATGACAAGGATTTTTTCAGAGTGGGTAGGGGATGTGTAATCAAGTGTTTACATGAAGCATATATTGAACAGTATTTAAAAAAGGGTAGGAAGTTTTATTGTTTTTATGGATTAGAAAAGGCATAGAAAGGGGATAGGGGGAAAAATGGGGCAGATTTGCAAGATATGGGAATAGGGTAAGTTACTAAATCGTAAAGATTTTTTAATAGGATAGTGGGGCTCGGTTAGTGTTTTGGGGAAAAAGGGGGAGAATATTTCCCCCGGAAAAAAGTAGTCTTAACGGGGATGGAAAAGCACCTTGTATTGTATAACTGAATAAAATTACTTACAATTTCCGGTTAAATTAAAAATTAATAATTAGTGTACCCCACCTCTCGTAAAACATTTAGCGCAAATCAAAGATAATGGGAAAATAAAAAAGGGAAAGATATGAAAGAAGAATAATGTATAATGAAAAATAAATAAAAACAAAGAAAATATTCTAACTACCCTTGTGAAGCCTAACTACCATTGGAAGCCTAAATACCTGTAACCTAACTACCATTGTGAAGCCTAACTACCCTTGTGAAGCCCAACTACCATTGTAAGCCTAAAATACCATTGTAAAAACCAACTACCATTGGAAGCCTAACACCATTGTGAAACCTAACTACCATGTGAAGCCTAACTAAAACCCTTGTAAGCCCAACTACTTTGTGAAGCCTAACTACTATTTGAAGCCTAACTACTATTGTGAAGCCAAATAATTGGAACCTAACTTATTTAAGCCCAACTACCATTGTGAAGCCCAACTCTTTGTGAAACCTAAATACCATTGGTGAAGCCAACTACCATTGTGAACCAAAATACTATTTTGGGAAACCTAACTACTATTGGAACCCAACTACATTTTGAACCAACTAATTGTAAGCCCAACACTATTGAACCTAACTACTATTGTGAACCAACTACATTTGAAGCCCAAATACATTTGGGAAACCTAACTACATTTGAACCCAACTACTATTTTGAACCTAACACATTGTGAACCTAACTACTATTGGAAGCCAACTACCATTTTTGAAGCCAACAAATATTTTAAGCCTAACTACTATTTTGAAAACCAACACCTTTAAGCCTAACTACTATTGTGAAGCCTAACTACCAGTGAAGCCTAACTACATTGTGAACCTAACTACTTTGTGAACCTAACTACATTTTGAAGCCAACACTATTTTAACTAACTAAACCCTTGTGAACCCAACTACCCTTGTGAACCTAACTACTATTGTAAGCCAACTACTATGTGAAACCAAATACTATTGTAAGCCTAAATACATTGAAGCCTAACTACTTTGTGAAGCCTAACACATTGTGAACTTAAAAACCATTGTAAGCCTAACTACTATTTTGAAGCCTAACTACATTTGAAGCCTAAAAACTATTGTGAAGCCTAACTACTATTTTTGGGAAACCCAACTACTATTGTGAAACCCAACACTATTGTGAAGCCAACTAATTGTGAAGCCCAACTACCATTGTAAGCCTAACACAATTTTGAAGTAACTACTATGGGGAAAACCTAACTACTATTGTAAACCTAACTACATTGGAAGCCAACTACTATTGTGAACCCAACTACTATTGTGAAGCCTAACACATTGTGAACCTAACTACATTGTAAGCCTAAATACATTGTGAACCTAACACTATTTAAGCCCAACACTATTGTGAAGCCTAACTACCATTTTGAAGCCAACTACATTTTGAAGCCTAACACCATTTTGAAGCCTAACACCATTTTGAAGCCTAACACTATTGTGAACCCAACTACTATTGTGAAGCCTAACTACTATTGTGAACCTAACTACTATTGTGAAGCCTAAAACCATTGGAAGCCTAACAAATATTTTTGGGGCCTAACTACTATTGTGAAGCCTAACACTATTTGAAACCTAACTACTATTTTGAAGCCCAACTACATTGTGAAGCCTAACACTATTTTAACCTAACTACCATTGTGAAAACCAAAAAACTATTTTGAACCTAACTACTATTTTAAGCCTAACTACTATTGTGAAGCTAATACATTGTGAAGCCTAACTACTATTGTGAAGCCTAACTACATTGTGAAGCCAAAAAACCCATTGTTAAGCCCAAAACTATTGTGAAGCCTAAAACCATTGTGAAGCCTAACTACTATTTTGAACCCAACTACTATTGTGAAGCCTAACTACTATTGTGAACCAACTACTTTGTAAGCCTAACTACTATGTGAACCCAACAAATATTGTGAACCTAATACTATTTTTAACCCTAACACTATTGTGAAAACCAACTACTATTGTGAAGCCTAACTCTATTGTGAAGCCAAAATACATTTGAAGCCTAACTACTATTTAAGCCTAACTACCCTTGTGAAGCCCAACTCAAATTTTAAGCCTAACTACCATTGTGAAGCCTAACTACCCTTGTGAAGCCTAACACTATTTAAGCCTAACTACATTGTGAAGCCCAACAAATATTTGAACCAACTATATTGTGAAGCCTAACTACATTGTGAAGCCTAACACTTTTGAAGCTAATAAATATTGAAGCCTAAATACATTGTGAAGCCTAACTACTATTTTGGAAGCCTAACTACTATTGTAACCAACACTATTGTGAAACCTAACACCATTTTGAAACCTAACTACTATTGTGAAACCTAAACCATTGGAAGCCTAACTACTATTTGAAGCCAACACAATTTTAGCCTAACTACCATTTTTGGGAACCTAACAAATATTGTGAAGCCTAACACCATTTGGGAAGCCAAAAAACATTGTGAAGCCTAACTATATTGTAAGCCTAACTACCATTTTGAAGCCTAATACATTTGAAGCCTAACTACTATTGTGAACCTAACTACTATTGTGAAGCCAACTACTATTTTAAGCCTAACTACTATTTTGAAGCCTAACTACCATTTGAAGCCTAACACCATTTTGAAGCCAACACTATTGTGAAACCTAACTACTATTGTGAAGCCTAACTACTATTTTTGAACCTAACACTATTTGAAGCCTAACTACTATTGTGAAAACCTAACACTATTGGAAGCCTAACACCCTTGTGAAGCCTAACTACTTTGTGAAGCCTAACTACTATTTTTAAACCTAACTACTATGTGAACCTAACTACTATTTTGAAGCCTAACTACTATTGTGAAACTAACTATATTGTGAAAACCCCAACTACTATTGTAAGCCTAACTACATTTTGAACCTAACTACATTTTAAAACCTAACTACCCTGTGAAGCCTAACTCATTGTGAAGCCAACAAATTTGTGAAGCCAACTACTATTTGAAGCCTAACTACTATTTGAACCCCAACTACAATGTGAAGCCCCAACTACCATTGTGAACCTAACTACCTTGTTAAGCCTAACACCATTGTAAGCCTAACTACTATTTTGGGAAACCAATACATTTTTGAACCTAACACCATTGTGAACCTAACTACATTGTGAAGCCTAACTACCATTGTGAACCTAACTACATTTTGAAGCCTAAAAAAATTTTTGTAAACCCCAACTCTATTGTGAACCTAACTACTATTGTGAAGCCAACTACATTTTAAGCCTAACTACCATTGGAAGCCTAACTACTATTGGAAGCCCAACTACTATTTGGGCCTAACTACTATTTTGAAGCCTAACTACTAGTGAAGCCTAACACCATTTTTGAAACCAACACCTTGGGAAGCCTAACACTATTTTGAAGCCTAACTACTATTGTGAAGCCTAACTACCCTTGTGAAACCAAAATACTATTTGGGAAACCAACACTATTTTGAAGCCCAACTACTATTTTGAACCCCAAAACCAATTGTGAACCCATATATTGTGAACCTAACCACTATTTTGAACCTAACTACTATTTGAAGCCAACTACTATTGTAACCTAACTACAAATTTTGGGAAACCTAACTACCCATTGTGAAACCAAAATACCATTGTGAAGCCTAACTACTTTTTGAAGCCTAACACATTGTGAAGCCTAAACTACCATTGTGAAGCCTAACTACTATTGTGAAGCTAACTATTTGTGAAACCTAACTACAATTTTTGAACCTAACTACCATTTGAAGCCTAACTACCATTGTGAAGCCTAACTACATTGTGAAGCCTAACTCTATCGTAACCTAACTACTATTGTGAACCTAACAAACCATTGTGAACCTAACTACCATTGTGAACCTAACTACTTTTGTAACCAACTACCATTGTGAAGCCTAACTACCCTTGTAAGCCAACTACCTTTGAAGCCTAACTACTATTTAACCTAACACTATTGGAAAACCTAACACCATTTTTGAAGCCAAAACCCTTGTGAACCTTAAATACATTGTGAAGCCCAACTACCATTGTGAAGCCTAACTACCATTGTGAAGCCTAACTACCAGTGAAGCCTAAATACATTGTGAAGCCTAACTACTAATTGTAAGCCTAACTCCATTGTAAGCCCAACTACCATTGTGAACCAACAATTGTGAAGCCTAACTCTATTTTAAGCCTAACTACCCTTTTGAAACCTAACTAAACCCTTGTGAAGCCTAACACTATTGTGAACCCTAACTACCCCTTGTGAACCTAACACTATTTGAAACCCAACTACCATTGTGAAGCCAACTACTATTTAACCAAAATACCATTTGAAGCCCAACTACTATTGTGAAGCCAACTACTATTTTGAAGCCAACCCATTGTGAAGCCTAACTACATTTGAACCAACTCCATTTTGAACCAACTACTATTTTAAGCCTAACACCTTTGAAACCTAACTACTATTGGAACCAACTACCCTTTTGAAGCCAACACTATTTAAACCTAACTACATTGTAAACCCAAAATACCATTGTGAAGCCAATACCATTGTGAAGCCAACTACTATTGTGAAGCCTAACACTATTTGAAGCCTAACTACCATTTGAAGCAACTACCATTTGTGAAGCCCAACTCCTTTTGTGAAGCCTAACACCATTTTGGAACTAACTACTAATGTGAAGCCTAACTACCATTGTGGGAACCCAACTACTATTGTGAACCTAACTACTATTTTGAAGCCTAACTACCATTTGTGAAGCCTAACTACCATTGTGAAGCCAACCTATTTTGAACCTAACCCATTGTGAACCTAACACATTGTGAAGCCTAACTACTATTGTGAAGCCCAACTACTATTGGAAGCCTAACACTATTTAAACCAAAAATCATTGTGAACCCCCAACTACTATTTGGAACCTAACACCATTGTGAAGCCAACACTATTGGAAGCCTAACTACCATTTGAAGCCAACAATATTGTGAAGCCTAACTACCATTGGAAAACCTAAATACCATTGTGAAGCCTAAATTTTCTATTTGAACCTAACACTATGGAAAACCTAACACCCTTTGAAGCCTAACAAACCCTTGTGAAACCTAACTACATTGTGAAGCCTAACTCCTCCTCTATACCCCACGAGGGTCATGTTACTACGGGGGGGGTCCTTCACAAAGACTGTCCTCAAGGTTAACGGCACCCCCTTAACGTAGTAAAAACGAGCCCCAAAATTCATTCTGCAATAACTGTTAAAATGTTTTCCATCTGCAAATTTTTTTTGAAAAAGAACAGCACAAATAAAAAAACAAAAGTACCCGGATTGCCATGGCAGCGACCTCCGCAAGACACACAAAGACTCAAAGAATCAAAATCAAATCTTCAAAAGGGGACTCAAAACAAATTAAGTTTTAAAAGAGAAAATTTTAACTAGTAGAGGTTTGGGAGACAGCAACCACCCAGGGAGGGCTACCGTCCTCCAAGTGATGAAAACAAGCCGTAATTGTTTTACACATGGGAGGTTTGCTGGGGCTATTTTTTCGTCCAACACATGCAAAATTTTAGGTACGTCTTGCTACTTTTTACTTACACTTAGGTCACACTACACATCCCCTACAACAATATATACACACCCTTTTTGGGTTTTCTTCTTTTTTCTTTCTATTCTTTTTCTTTTTTAAATTTCCTCTTTCCTCCATGTGGAAGTGGAACAAAATTTCTTCCTCCGTAAGCCATCGTTTTTAAAAGAGGCTACAAAAAATGCCGGAGCAAGGGGCTAGTAACCCCTTCTCCAAATATATACTAAATGTAAAAGGAGAAACTTTCGTTTTTCCTTTTGGGCCCCCCCCCGCCTCGGTGGTAACGGCCGGTGTGTTGAAAGAAAGAAAAATTCAACTTTTCACATATGGAAAATTTTGAGGAAAAAAAACTGTATCAGGTACACGACAAATTTTAACCATACAGTAGAGCGAAAAGTAATGTGAAGGCCCCTGGGAGTGATAATGTCAGAGGATCTCGCCTTCAAAGACCACAACAATGTATCTACCTCATCTACTAGGAAAATGATAGGATGGATAATGAAACCTTCAAAACTAGGACGCCAAGCCCCATGTTTGATTCCTTCAAATCGCTTTGTGCTCTCTAGGCGGAATACTGCTGTACATTAACGCCCTTTTCAAGGCAGGAAAAAATTGCTGAACTGGAGAGTGTACAAAGAACTTTCACGCCACACATAAGTGCGAAAGGCACCTAAATTGCTGGGAACGGTTGAAGTCCCTTGAGCTGTATTCCTTGGAGCGTAGGCGAGAGAGATACATGATAATATACCATTTGGGAAAATTCCTAAAGGGTTTAGTACCAAACTTAAAACGAAAATCACTCCCTAATAAAGCAAAAGACTCGGCAAGAGATGCAACATTTACCCAATAAAAAGCAGGGGCACCACGAGTACATTGAGAGACAACACATTAATTTGTCCGGGGCCCAAGACTGTTCAACTGCCTCCCAGCATACATAAGGGGGATTACCAATAGACCCCTGACTGCTTTCAAGAAGGCGCTGGACAGGCATCTAAAGTCAGTACCTGACCAACCGGGCTGTGGTTCGTACCTCAGTTTGCGTGCGGCTGGCAGTAACAGCCTGGTTGATCAGGCTCTGATCCACCATGAGGCCTGGTCTCAGACCGAGCCGCAGGGGCTTTAACCCACGAAACCCTCTCCAGGTAACCGTGATTAGTGCAGTCATTAGCAATTTCTTACATTTTAAATGACTCAAGTTCGACCTGATGATCAAAACGACACCAGCGATCAACCTCGCTGCCTGGTTACGAATCTTCCAGGTTAATGAAGGCATTGAAGCCCATTTAAAGCTCCATGTCAGGTGGGGATCAGTAGGTTAATCCATGACACCAGGAGACATCTACGATACTACACAGGTATCACTGGAATAAACCATACCACGGGCGGGATTTGAACCCGCGGTCATAGAGTCTCAAAACTCCAGACCGTCGCGTTAGCCGCTGGACCAGCTAGCCACAATAAGAACTTGCATTTGTGGTCACCGTGGTGCCTATGCTAACCTTCCTATGGTGTAGAAATATACCTACTTGGACGAATCTTATTGTGGCTAGCTGGTCCAGTGGCAACGCCACGGTCTGGAGTTTTGAGACTCTCTGACCGCGGTTCAAATCCCGCCGTGGGTGGGTTGTTTTGCAATCATGTCATTACGATTTCGTGAGTCATCACTGGAATGTAACTGTCTAGCGGGGTTAACAAAGCTATCTCAACTATCTATCTCTACCTCGGTTATCTAATTCATTATTTACTTATCTAGAAGTTTTTACTTCAATTCTTTTCATCAGTCATTTTGACACACTAGTTGTTCCTGTTTCTTCTTTATGATTTTCCTCACCTTTTAACATATAATGTATAACAATAGTCAGCTTGATCCGACCCATTATTGCGAGACATCTGTGGCTGCCAAGAATAACTGCGTAATAAATAATGGAAAGTGTAAAGAGAACAAAAGTGGATGATGCAAACTGAATAACTGAATAACTGATCCACTTCGAGGACAGCGTGAAACAAGCTTTTATGCCACAAGACGGGCAGAAAGCAGCAACTTCACTCTGGCTGTACCCTTCTCCAGAACATCACTCCATCTGAGATCATACATACCCAGGATGACTCGAGTATGGAACACATTCGTACAGCATAATGATGTCAACGAGATAAAGTCAGTTGATCAAATGAAAATGCTGGCCCACAGATGGCTCCAACTTCATCCTGTTCCCTACTTGTATGTCTCATAACAATAAAAATGCTTTCAAATGAGCTGATGTAGGTAACAGCTCTTAGCTTGCCAATAAAGTTAGGAATCCTTAACCTGTAAATAGCTGTCAATAAAGCTAGGGATCCTTAACCTTGTCAAACCCTGTTAAAAAAAAAAAAAAAAAAAAAAAAAAACATGTGAATGTAAATAATGATAGGTGCAAAAATAACTACCTGTTGAGATGTAAAGTAAATAACTGGTAAAGATGTGAAGGTGTAAAGGAACTACAATGAAGTGTAAGAGGAACTACAAATGAAGGTGTAAGAGGGAAATACAATGAAGGTGTAAGAGGAACTACAAAAGAAGGTGTAAGAGGAACTACAAATGAAGGTGTAAGAAACTACAATGAAGGTGTAAGAGGAACTACAAATAAAGGTGTAAGAGGGCTACAAATGAAGTGTAAGAGGAACTACAAATGAAGGTGTAAGAGGAACTACAAATGAAGGTGTAAGAGGAACTACAAACGAAGGTGAAAGAGGAACTACAAATGAAGGTGTAAAAGGAACTCCCAAATAAAGGTGAAAAGGGAATAAAAAAATAAAGGGTTTTGTAAGGGGAAAACTACAAATGAAGGTTAAGGGGAAACTACAAATGAAGGTGAAAGGGGAAACCCAACAAATAAGGGGAAAAGGGGAAAAATACAAAGAAGGTGTAAAAAGGAAACAAAAACAAGGTGAAATTATGAATACCGGTGTAAAATGAAAAGCAAGGTGGAGGTGTTTTTAAAAAACGACGGGTATGTGATGAACGACAAGTGAATGTATGATGAACGGCGAAGGTGAATGATGAACGACTGATAACGGTTTATGATGAACGACAAGGTGTGTGATGAACGACGGGTGTAGGTTGTGGTAAACGACTGGTGAAGGTTTATGATAAACGACAAGGTGTATATGAACGAGGGGTGTTGGGTTTGAGGGGTAAACGACTGGTAAAGGGTTTTATGTGGAACGACAAGGTGTATGATGAACGACGGGTTAGGTTGATGGTAAACGACTGGTGAAGGTTTTATGATGAACGACAAGGTGTATGATGAACGACGGGTGTAGGTTGATGGTAAACGACTGGTGAAGGTTTATGATGAAACGACAAGGTGTATGATGAACGACGGGTGTAGGTTGTGGTAAACGAATGGTGAAGGTTTTTATGATGAACGACAAGGTGTATGATGAACGACGGGTTTTAGGTTGATGGTAAACGATGGTAAAGGTTTATGATGAACGACAAGGTGTATGATGAACGACGGGTGTAGGTTGATGGAAAACGACTGGTGAAGGTTTATGATGAACGACAAGGTGTATGATGAACGACGGGTGTAGGTTGATGGTAAACGACTGGTGAAGTTTATGATGGAACGACAAGGTGTATGATGAACGACGGGTGTAGGTTGATGGAAAACGACTGGTGAAGGTTTATGATGAACGACAAGGTGTATGATGAACGACGGGTGTAGGTTGATGGTAAACGACTGGTAAAGGGTTTATGATGAACGACAAGGTGTATGAGGGAACGAGGGGTTTGTGGGGTTGAGGTAAACGACTGGTGAAGGTTTATGATGAACGACAAGGTGTATGATGAACGACGGGTGTAGGTTGATGGTAAACGAACTGGTGAAGGTTTATATGAACGACAAGGTGTATGATGAACGACGGTGTAGGTTGATGGTAAACGACTGGTGAAGGTTTATGATGACAAACAGGGGGTTGATGAACACGGGTGTAGGTTGATGGAAAACGGTGAGGTTTATGATGAACGACAAGGGTATGATGAACGGGGTGGTTGATGGTAAACGACTGGTGAAGGTTTATGATGAACGACAAGGTTTTATGATGAACGACGGGTGTAGGTTGATGGAAAACGACTGGTGAAGGTTTTGATGAACGACAAGGTGTATGATGAACGGACGGGTGTAGGTTGATGGTAAACGATGGTGAGGTTTATGATGAACGACAAGGTGTATGATGAACGACGGGTGTAGGTTGATGGTAAACGACTGGTGAAGGTTTATGAGAACGCAAGGTTTTATGATGAACGACGGGTGTGGGGTTGATGGTAAACGACTGGTGAAGGTTTATGATGAACGACAAGGTGTATGATGAACGACGGGTGTAGGTTGATGGTAAAACGACTGGTGAAGGTTTATGATGAACGACAAGGTGTATGATGAACGACGGGGTAGGTTGATGGTAAACGACGGGTAAAGGGTTTTATGATGAACGACAAGGTGTATGATGAACGACGGGTGTAGGTTGATGGTAAACGACTGGTGAAGGTTTATGATGACGAAAAGGTGTATGATGAACACGGGTGTAGGTTGATGGTAAACGGACTGGTGAAGGGTTTTATGATGAACGACAAGGTGTATAAATGAACGAGGGGTGTAGGTTGATGGTAACGACTGGGGAAGGTTTATGATGAACGACAAGGTGTATGATGAACGACGGGTGTGGGTTTGGGATGGTAAACGACTGGTGAAGGTTTATGATAAAACGACAAGGTGTATGATGAACGACGGGTGTTAGGTTGATGGTAAAGACTGGGAAGGTTTATGTTTGAACGACAAGGTGTATGATGAACGACGGGTGTAGGTTGATGGTAAACGACTGGTGAAGGTTTATGATGAACGACAAGGTGTATGATGAACGACGGGTGTAGGTTGATGGTAAACGACTGGTGAAGGTTTATGATGAACGGACAAGGTGTATGATGAACGACGGGTGTAGGTTGATGGTAACGACTGGTGAAGTTTATGATTGAACGACAAGGTGTATGATGGAACGACGGGTGTAGGTTGATGGTAAACGACTGGTGAAGGTTTATGATGAACGACAAGGTGTATGATGAACGACGGGTGTAGGTTGATGGTAAAGACTGGTGAAGGTTTATGATGAACGACAAGGTGTATGATGAACGACGGGTGTAGGTTGATGGTAAACGACTGGTGAAGGTTTATGATGGAACGACAAGGTGTATGATGAACGACGGTTTGTAGGTTGATGGTAAACGACTGGGAAGGTTTATGATGAACGACAAGGTGTATGATAAAACGACGGGTGTAGGTTGATGGTAAACACTGGTGAAGGTTTATGATGAACGACAAGGTGTATGATGAACGACGGGTGTAGGTTGATGGTAAACGACTGGTGAAGGTTTATGATGAACGACAAGGTTTTATGATGAAACGACGGGTGTAGGTTGATGGTAAACGATGGTGAAGGTTTATGATGAACGACAAGGTGTATGATGAACGACGGGTGTAGGTTGATGGTAAACGACTGGTGAAGGTTTATGATGAACGACAAGGTGTATGATGAACGACGGGTGTAGGTTGATGGTAAACGACTGGTGAAGGTTTATGATGAACGACAAGGTGTATGATGAACGACGGGTGTAGGTTGATGGTAAACGACTGGTGAAGGTTTATGTATGAACGACAAGGTGTATGATGACGACGGGTGTAGGTTGATGGTAAACGACTGGTGAAGGTTTATGTAAACGACAAGGTGTATGATGAACGACGGGTGTAGGTTGATGGTAAACGATGGTGAAGGTTTATGATGAACGACAAGGTGTATGATGAACGACGGGTGTGGGTTTGATGGTAAACGACTGGTGAAGGTTTATGATGAACGACAAGGTGTATGATGAACGACGGGTGTAGGTTGATGGTAAACGACTGGTGAAGGTTTATGATGAAGACAAGGTGTATGATGAACGACGGGTGTAGGTTGATGGTAAACGACTGGTGAAGGTTTATGATGAACGACAAGGTGTATGAGAACGCGGGTGTAGGTTGATGGTAACGACTGGTGAAGGTTTATGATGAACAAACAAGGTGTTTGTTTGAACGACGGGTGTAGGTTGATGGTAAACGATGGTGAAGGTTTATGATGAACGACAGGTGTATGATGAACGAGGGTGTGGGGTTGATGGTAAACGACTGGTGAAGGTTTATGATAAACGACAAGGTGTATGATGAACGCGGGTGTAGGTTGATGGTAAACGACTGGTGAAGGTTATGATGAACGACAAGGTGTATGATGAACGACGGGTGTAGGTTGATGGTAAACGACTGGTGAAGGTTTATGATGAACGACAAGGTGTATGATGAAGGGACGGGTGTAGGTTGATGGTAAACGACTGGTGAAGGTTTATGTGAACGAAAAGGGTGTATGATGAACGACGGGTGTAGGTTTGATGGGTAAACGACTGGTGAAGGTTTATGATAAAAACGACAAGGTGTATGATGAACGACGGGTGTAGGTTGATGGGTAAACGACTGGTGAAGGTTTATGATGAACGACAAGGTGTATGATGAACGACGGGTGTAGGTTGATGGTAAACGACTGGTGAAGGTTTATGATGAACGACAAGGTGTATGATGAACGACGGGTGTAGGTTGATGGTAAAACGACTGGTGAAGGTTTATGATAAAACGACAAGGTGTATGATGAACGACGGGTGTAGGTTGATGGTAAACGACTGGTGAAGGTTTATGATGAACGACAAGGTGTATGATGAACGACGGGTGTAGGTTGATGGTAAACGACGGGTGAAGGTTTAGGGATAAACGAAAAGGGTGTATGATGAACGAGGGTGTAGGTTGATGGTAAACGACTGGTGAGGTTTATGATGAACGACAAGGTGTATGATGAACGACGGGTGTAGGTTGATGGTAAACGACTGGTGAAGGTTTATGATGAACGACAAGGGGTGATGATGAACGACGGGTGTAGGTTGATGGTAAACGACTGGTAAAGGTTTATGATGAACGACAAGGTGTATAAATGAACGACGGGTGTAGGTTGATGGTAAACGACTGGTGAAGGTTTATGATGAACGACAAGGTGTATGATGAACGACGGGTGTGGGTTTGGGAGGGTTTAAACGATGGTGAGGTTTATGATGAACGACAAGGTGTATGATGAACGACGGGTGTAGGTTGATGGTAAACGACTGGTGAAGGTTTAGGGATGAACGACAAGGTGTATGATGAACGAGGGGGTGTAGGTTGATGGTAAACGACTGGGAAGGTTTATGATAAACGACAAGGTGTAGTTAAAACGCGGGTGTAGGTTGATGGTAAACGACTGGTGAAGGTTTATGATGAACGACAAGGTGTATGATGAACGACGGGTGTAGGTTGATGGTAAACGACTGGTGAAGGTTTATGATGAACGACAAGGTGTTGATGAACGACGGGTGTAGGTTGATGGTAAACGATGGTAAAGGGTTTTTATGATGAACAAACAAGGTGTATGATGAACGACGGGTGTAGGTTGATGGTAAACGACTGGTGAAGGGTTTTTTGATGAACAAACAAGGTGTATGATGAACGACGGGTGTAGGTTGTGGTAAACGACTGGTGAAGGTTTTGATGAACGACAAGGTGTAGATGAACGACGGGTGTGGGGTTGTTTGGTAAACGACTGGTGAAGGTTTATGATGAACGACAAGGTGTATGAATGAAAGACGGGGTTTTGTAGGTTGATGGTAAACGACTGGTGAAGGTTTATGATGAACGACAAGGTTTTATGATGAACGACGGGTGTAGGTTGATGGTAAACGACTGGTGAAGGTTTATGATGAACGACAAGGTTATGATGAACGACGGGTGTAGGTTGATGGTAAACGACTGGTGAAGGTTTATGATGAACGACAAGGTGTATGATGAACGACGGGGTGTAGGTTGATGGTAAACGACTGGTGAAGGTTTATGATGAACGACCAAGGTGTATGATGAACGACGGGTGTAGGTTGATGGTAAACGACTGGTGAAGGTTTATGATGAACGACAAGGTGTATGATGAACGACGGGTGTAGGTTGATGGTAAACGACTGGTGAAGGTTTATGATGAACGACAGGAAGATGTAGAAATAAATAACATGATAAAGTGAATGTCACGTGAATAAAGTAGATGTATAATGAACTACCTGTTATATAAAGTAGATGTATAATGAACTACCTGTTATATAAAGTAGATGTATAATGAACTACCTGTTATATAAAGTAGATGTATAATGAACTACCTGTTTATAAAGTAGATGTATAATGAACTACCTGTTTTTATAAATTTAGATGTATAATGAACTACCTGTTATATAAAGAAATGTATAATGAACTACCTGTTATTTTAGTAGATGTATAATGAACTACCTGTTTATGATATAAAGTAGATGTATAATAAACTACCTGTTATGTTTATAAGTAGATGAATATTGAATACCTGTTATGATTTAAAGTAGATGTATAATGAACTACCTGTTATATAAAGTAGATGTATAATTGAACTACCTGTTAAGATATAAAGTAGATGATAATGAACTACTTGTATGATATAAAGTAGATGTATAATGAACTACCTGTTATATAAAGTAGATGTATAAGGAAAACTACCTGTTATGTATAAAAGTAGATGTATAATGAATACTGTTTGACATAAAGAAATGTATAAGAACTACTGTTATGATAAAAAGTAGGTATAATGAATCCCTGTTTGTATAAGTGATGTAAATGAACT
>NC_069498.1:16516284-16535240 GCF_026875155.1 Cherax quadricarinatus
TTTTTCTGGCCCTTCGCCCAGAAAAAAATAATATATATATATAATAATATATATATATATATATAATAAAATATATATATATATAAAATTATATATATATATATATATACAACAAGGATGTATCTTTCACCAATCTTCAACACCAAGGCCAATTTTGTCAAGATACAACACTTGCCCCCATATCAAGAAAAGCGAGAACACAGTTTCTATGCCACAAGACGGGCAGCAAACAGTAACTACACTCTGTATCCTTCTCACTATCCCTATCGGAGACCATTCAGCACAATAATATGATTGAAATTAAGTTAACTGACCAAATGAAATCACTGACCAACAGCCGGTTCGAACTTCATCCTGTTCAATACATGTTTCATAACAAGAAACTATAAAGGTATTGCTGGGGATGTCTCTTAAGTTAGCTATGGGAGGTAAAAGCTGTTAGCTAGTAAATGAAGGAAGTAGCTCTTTAACCCTGTTAAAGCCCTTGTGAAGGCATTCTCAGCCCTGTAACAACTTCAGACAGTATTACCATGGCTGGCTCCTCCTCAGGAAAATTAATGAATAGAAAAAGAAATAATTCACAAAGATAAACACTTTATTATTTATTAATGGAAAGATAAAACATTGAAACATGAAGGTGTATCCTACTTTAAAGAAAAAGAAAAAATTTGAAATGGAAAAAATGACATTTAAATTCAACGCTAATATTACATTATACTGGGTGTCTGGTTGATGTTGACACTGTCTTGTAGAAATTATAGCCGTTGTTGATGATGTTGGGGGTCACAGGTGTTGGTGACAACCCAACGACTAGTTCTTCACAGAGTCTGTAGCCTTTAATAGTCAGTCCAGATGACAGAACGAGGTTCTTTTTCCACTACAAAGATGAGGGGTAGTGTCCTGTACAATTAATCAGGTAGGTAGATCATAAAGTGACGTCTCATGGGCTGTTTCAGTCTGTCTCCTTCAACACTTCTCGTTGGTTGGCAGGTGACCCGATCTCTCATTCCAAGCTGGAAAGAGAGACAGGTTACCCACTGCTTAAGAAATCACTCTCCACGATAAGTGGAAGATACTTAAAAAAGGTAGTGATTATCAAAAAGTCTTATGTGGAGCTTAAAACTGAAAGGACAATGTTTAAAAAGTGAAGCTTTCAACCAATATCCACTAGAATAGGAGCAGAGGCTTTTACTTACAGTTGTGCTGGGAGCTTTATGATCAAGTGATTACTGTTTGGCCGTCACCTTTCGGGGGTGGAGAAAGGGGGGGGGAGAGGGGATAGCGGGAGCTAGACTGACTCTACCTTAACAAGCAGCCAGCAATCAAACTATCGTCACCATATACTCGCTCGCTACTCCTGTCTGTTGAACTTTTCCCTCACAGCCCTTGTATTTAAAAATAGGAAAAAAATAGCAAATCAAGATCATAGAGAAAGAGAAGTATCAGTACTATTGCAGCCTTAGTGTCCGAGAAGGTACTGTAAATTAATATTTTTTTTTTTTAGGTAATTTAGAAAAGGACGAATTATAAAACTCGGTCCACTGTCCTGTGTAATCTCGAAATTCCACGGAAGGGTGGCTTTCTATAATATTTCGTAAAGGCTGACCAAGACGCTTTTTGAGTTTTTTTCTGACTAGTCCTACCGCCTTCATTAACCTTGAAAAAGACATCAATGCATAAAAAAAATAATATTTTAATGCAACCATTGTGGAAATGAAATAAAGTCATGTCCGCCAGTCGCAGGTGAGTATAATGCGAGGGCAGCGCTATGATTTTCCGACTGGAATCGCAAGCTGCAATTTACAAAGTATAGGCCCTCTGAGAAGAGTGAAAATCTACTACTCTTTATAAGTAATAGAGGCGTTTTCTCCTAGCTGCTCTAAAAAGTTTGTAACATTCCCAGTACAAGCCACCGGGCTATTGACGTCTCTAGTATACTTTTTTCTAGAATTTTTCCTTTTATGTGAAATTTTAAGTGCCATTTTTTGTTTTTACCAGTGGTATACAGTTTCACAGTTGCCGCTCTGTCCGGTAATGAAGCTTCGTAAATGAATTTCCTCTGGAGCGTTAAATCAACAGGAAAATAGCCGTATTTAACCGCGAGTGACGTTGACGATAATATCTCAACAAATTCTGGGCTAGATTTTTTCCATAAATTTGACGCCCGAGACATTCCAACTGAGACAGATCTCGTTGTCTAATAAAATATATTGGCTTTACAAATTAAGCGTGATCGCGAGCGTATTATCCTTCGTGGAATAAAATTTTGAGATATGAGAATTACGGATATTTTGCTCGTGTCTTCCTCTAGTAAATATATTAACTTATAATAATCACTCTTAGCTGCTTCATTAAACAGGTCATCAATTATATACAAGAGCCCTATTGTCTGTCTCAAGGGGATTTTGTAATCTGCCGGGTTAATGAGTACCTTTCACTATAATGATTTTCTCACAAAGCGAGGTGAATTGTTTCAAAGGGTGAAGTTTTATCAACCAGACTGGAATGATTATTCTCGCGAAAGAACCGCATATTTCTACATAAACGCTCCACTAACGTTCTTGCCTGCCCGCTAAAAACAAGCAACAAGAAAATTCTGCAGGCTCTCTGAAAATACTCAACACTCCTCTGAAAAGGTAACAGACCTTGTCCATACATCCCATCTCAATGAGCCTTTTTGTGAATAATCATCTCATCTATAAACATTTCTTTTTATTTCAAAAGCAGAGGGAGGGATGAGTTTATTCTCCCCTGAGATTAATCTAACAATGCCAGCATGTCCTTCTCCCGCCAGAATAACCCATAGAAAAAAGCCCGACCGACAGTGAAGGTCGTCTGATAAATACGCAGTTTTCACTTCCTATGGCGGGCCCCTACGCCAACGTTGACGGTGCGGTAGAATGGCGGTCCACAGACAAAGAGAAGCAAGCCTCCGCCACTTTCTACCAGCTGAGGCTAAATATTTATTTATTTATTTTATTTTTATTTTGGAAAAATTATAAATTATGGGTGGGTGGTGGGTGGGTGAGTTATTATTAGTTAGTTTTAAGAATATTAGTTTTTGGCGATGGACAGAATCCTATAAATTAATCATTCCTCGCCTCGCCTTATACAAATGGGAAATTCCACATGACTATGCAATTTTACAATAATCCTCGCTACTCCCGTCTAAATTCTTATTTTTTCGTTCAGGAAAAGAGTTTCTTCCCAGATTTTACCCTCTACTTTAATGTCATAAGAAATCTTTTCATGATTATATTTATAAATAATAGACTTGCAGAGATTTTTGTTAAAAATTCTCGTGAAAATAGAGAGAGACTGATGTGAAAAACTTACTCTACTTTGGGGAAAAATAAGCACCTTATGTGCACGCTAACCCTAAAAGTGAGCTATAAATACGCTCACCTTTCGTCAAGGGCGAAAGGTGCTCTTCCCCGCTTCACTCAAGAAAGTTACCAGCTTAGATAATTGCAGTAGAAACTTCACTATCTATGGGAGATTAAAATATTATCATAATTTAAATAATTTTATGGATATGAGCAGTGGTGTAATTTACAGCTATGGCTCGTCAACCGCAGCTCGCAGATGCCACCTATGCGGGCGATTGTACCCTCAGGATGCAGCTCATCACACATCCCGCTGTAGTTTTCTGTGCTAACAGTGTGTGTAGCGAATGTCACAGCTCCATCGCAGGAGATCGTGACAGGTGATATTACCAGGTTATTGCTCTTAATTGATGTTTGTCTTAAAACTGCTTATTTTCAAGATAAAGAAATAATTCATTGAGCTAATAATTATATTTCCAACAGTTGGGGCGGGGCAATACTCCAAGCAGATGATCCGGGAGCGGGCAGGAAGAAAGAGGTCAGCGCTCTTTTCTTAATCAATTATTTTTATTAAACAGTCAAACATTTTTAAGATAATGTTTATAAAGTATCTCACTAACAAGAATAAAAAATCATTTGAGAACCGCATATATTCCTAGATTGCTTAGCTTCTCCCAGTTTATACTTAACAGTAACATTTTTATAAAAGATTGCTCGAGTTTATAATTAGTTAGTATGACACTAAAACATAATTAATAATAAATAACTTTCGCTAATTATATTAATGCAGATCGGAGTCTGTGTCCTTCCGATGAATCTTCGAACCTTAACACTCCACAAGAGCAAGTCGAGCCGATTGCCGTCCCAGTGGATGGAGACTAGCCACCAGCAAAAGAGACAGCTTCCTCTCACAAGGAGCATACTACTCTTTCCATGGTTTCCCCCTCCTCGCTAAGCGAAGGTTCACTTCAGGTAAAAAAAATTTTTCCGTTCATATGAGGAAGAGAGTGAAAGTGGGAGAACGATTCCATTTCAGAGAACCTCACAAACACATCAGTCGAATGTTTCAAGGTCAACTTCAAAACCGAATAAAATATTCAATTCCTGGCTCATCATAAACACGACCCCATATTATTTCTTCATCCTTCGCAACAACATTTATACAGCATATATGCATTTTAACACCTGTTCTATCAGACGAGCACATTAGAAATGCTCCTTAGGATTTATGCCGAACTGAAGCCTTATTTGGCGCAACAGTCGCACTGGAGAGGAGACAGTCGTGAGCATTAAATAAAACTTTTCCCGCGCAACTAGTTACACCGAGATTATACATCTCGGCTCTTAACGTTCATGGAGGGAGTACCATAGCACGCGATTAGAAACTGAAATTTCATCGGGCGAGGGCTCGGCTTCAGACTAGATTATATAAAGGGTTTTCATATTTGTAAATATGCAAGAATGGAGTGCGTGATAATAGAGACTATATAGAAAATATCCCCACATCTTTACGAGGGAAAAATCAGAATTTAAACCCGAGAGGAGTAAAAAAAATAGCTATTTTATTCATGACTGCGGCCTTTTCTGTTCCGTAAACTTTGGCTGGCTGGTTTAAAAATCAGAGACGTATTATCTAGATGTGATAGCCGTCAGAAATTTGTCATATACTCGCTCTGACTATCCCTGTCCAGTGGGTACATCCGACAAACTCGAGTCTGACAACAAAATATCAAATTTATTATTGCTAACTTCTCATGAAGGGACCTATCAAGCTACTTAATGTCGTCGGGGTAGTAATAAATATTCACATGTGTAGTGTGCCCCTGTTATTGTTGGAAAAGACTCATGTAGCTTTAATCAATCACTTCCAGAAATATATGAGAATTTTCAGAGAAATATTCACGCACTAAGCACGTTTTGCTTGAATTTGTTTAAGTGAATATAGTACATTTGCAACTTAAAAACTCACTTCATTCAATTCATGCGACAACCAACAAAATTGATTTTCCCCAGCTGGAAAGCGTTTGCAAATTCAAAATACTCAAAAGGGCTACTTGCCCTCTCTCACTGCCTTTGTGGATTTAGAGCCTATCTCTATACTCGTAAGCCAGAGGGGTAATAACACTAGAACACGTATGCAATAGCTTATGGCTATATAGTGATAGACAGAAATAACACTATAATAGATAGATAGTCCATCGGGGTGGGTACAGAGTATTGAATCATATTATGATAGACTTTCGACCTTTTATGGGATAGGATAAAGAGAACACTCCAACCTGTTATCCACTTCATATGACCAGGGCGCAGCATATACATTTTGCCATACAGAAGAAGTGGCAACTTCTGTCATCAGGACCTTTACTCTTACAAAACCAAAGGTGAGGCAATCATGACCATCTATGCCTATGCTGAAATATTAGGAGCCTCCTGCAATAATTGCAATTTAAGACAGAAAAATTCAGGTAAATATTTGCCTGTTATTATGTCATAACCTATCATATTATAGGCTTTTTTTTGATAATTAAAGAACTAAGTGTTAAAGCCCCCCAATTTTTAATGAAACCATAGATATAAATTCCTAAGGTAAAATAGGAGCACTACGTTTCCTGGATAGTCTACCTATCTTGTCCGCTGTTTGGCTATTTGGCTCCAGGCGCACATAGCTTCATAATCAACCCCTTGAAATCACAGAGGCATGAGAATCATCTTCCCCCGAAAGTTGGGATGCATATTAACCGCAAACAAGTGTTTCCTTATGATATGCAGCTTCCCAGAAATGCTCGAAGAGAGACTATACCCCCAAAAAGAGCTTTCTACAGTTCTCTGTCTAAGAACATATTAGCCAAGGAAGAATTTCGATCATTGCTCATACTGGTTTGAGAGAAAACAACTTTGTCCAAACTCTATGGAGGACATCTCCTATGTATATCTCAGCTGTGATTGAGGGCTCTGGCGACATATTCACCTTGCATAGGAATTATTATACAACATCTATAATCTAATGTAGTTCCACTATGTTTCTCTCCCCGCCTTTGCCTAGATGCTTTCTAAAAACCAGGAGTGAATTAGAATTATTACTGATCAGGAGCTTTATAACATCATACAGTCTAATATAAGAGGCGGCTTCAACTACAGCTGTTAGGACGTTTGCTCAGGCCAATAACCAGTACATTATCCGATTGTGATGAAAAAACTTAGTAAGATAACCATTTTTTGCTAAACTGGGAATTTAATTCTCTTTATGGGTTCTGCCATGACTGAGGCCTGCCTACGCAAACATTCGAAAACCTCTCACCCGCAGAATGGAGAGTTTTTCCGCAAGGGTGGTCTTCTCCAAGAATCCTCAAGACCTCTATAAAAGGTTACTGCTTCTTATAGACACTCTAGCATATCCCCAGAATTAGCTCGCTAACACGGTGACATACCACTATGTCCTCTACACAAAACAGATAACATTAGATGATCTATCTGAGTACCGCTAACAGCTATTTGGGCAATCAGTAATCAAAAACTACCCCGTAAAATACTACAATTATTGGGGACCATCTCCCCAAAACGAAACTACCTAAATTCATTGCCTTTATTGCAGTGTTCTGGAGATAGGTCTACAAATTGAGAAAATTCATAGCATATAGAATTCTCACAATGAAAATAATCTGGCGGCTTTGTTTGAAACGAACGTAGGCAACGTAATAGTACACTAGTAAAAATGTCAGCGATTATATAAATTGTTGACCACTTCTGTATTCGCAAGTCATTGTTTAATCCAATCAAAAAATGCCAACAAAACGAAGCTCATAACATCAGCAGGACAATTTTGCGAGCGGTAGTAGCCAATATTTAAGAAAAGCCATAAAGCTTTCAAAAATAAAGTATTGTTTACGACGGGGACGCCAGCCATAAAACTCACTTACCTAATACATAGCTACCAGATACTAGAACTCGCCAAATTTTAACTGTACCAATGTTTGGATATTATACTAAGAAAACTACCAAGACAAAATAAAACTAATCTATTCAGATACCAATAGTTTCATCGCCTGTTAGAGGGTGTAAAAACCTACTGATGAAATCGGTAGGGAACCATTTGATGAAATGGATAGACACATCTAATATCCCCACAGAGGATCAACCTCTCTACAATGACTCAAGAAGGGACTCTAGGCTTACTAAAAGTGAGGTTGGGGACCGCATATTTCAGAAATAGTCTGCATTAAACCCAAAATGAATAAGCATCCTGCTAGCAATAATAACGAACACTATCTGCTGGCGTGAAGGAGTTCCTCAGTCTGAACAACAATTATAACTCATAATAACTTTAGAAGTGGTGCTGAATACGGTTCCAAACATACCTTCCAATATAGTCAAATTAGAAATTGTAAAAGGTCAAGACCCTATCACCACTAGGAACGAGGTCTTAGCTCATTTGATGATAAGCGCTTTTTACTTAGATCCTATCACTCTGTATCCAATGGTCATGCCATCCAGAAGCCGGAAAACAAAGTTTAATTATTAATAGATAAAAAGATGACAAAGGGAGAAGACGGGAACTAATACAGTAACAGAAGAAGGGAGTACAGAAGAAGAGGAACTAGAGATAAGAGACAGTTTGGCAATCGTTGGCGGGAAGAGAAAAAACCGTAAGAGATTTTTTCCTCACAGAGCCCAGGTCAAGCATCGACGGCAGAGAGGTAGATCTCCGCCACGCGTAGTTTCAAGCTCTTTAGAAGCTGCTGTTCTGATGATCAAGAGGAATAAAACAATGTAATTTTAACTAATAAAATTAAATTTGCTAAGTTAGACTTTTTGTTTTCACCCTTGAAAAAATTTAGATTATTATCCTTTTTTCACACAGATGCCCCCTATGTACCCGGAAGTCGAGCGCAGGGCTGATAATCCTAACCGATGACCCCGAAAGAAGCAAGGCTGGCTAAACACTTCCCTCAGAGACCCCACCTCAATTATTAAAGTCGAACCTACCCACACCTGATTCCTTGTACTAGCCTCCGCCATCACGGAAATAAAAAACTTCTCTTCCCCTTGGGGATTGCGTGATGAGCCCCCCAGTAATAAGTCCCTGACAGTTCGAGGCTAAGCGGTCTCCATTACCGCATTCTTAACCAGTCCGGTGTTGAAAGAAGCAGCACTTTGGGGTCGTGACCGGGGGGAAGCTCCTCGAATGGCAAGCTTTACCCAGTCACCTAATCCTTGTACAGCCCTCTCCCTCTATCAGAGTGAAAGAGTTGGGGCGTCAGATAGTGATCATTACCTACCTCTTATACTTAGTAATACACAGAAATAAGTCTCTCTATCCCCTTGGGGGGATGATTAAACAAATTAATCTTGTACCCTGACAGCCCTGAGGTTTGCAACCCCCCATAATCACATTTCTTTCCACACTCTTTATCTGGAATCTACCACTCCGGTCACCTGAAATCCTTTGTTCTACTTCTGTTCCCGACTTAGTAATGATAAGGAATAATCTCTCTATCCCCTTGGGGGATGATTAAACATATAAATTTGTACCCTTTCATCCCTAAAGGTCAATGCAGACCCCCATGATCACATAGCTTTTCCAGTGGGTCTTTATCCTGAAACCGGCAGTTTTCCTGATCACGAGAATACTCTAACTCCCTCAGATGTTCTCTCTTCCCCACATCCTATTCCATACGCTCAGCAGCCCTACCTTCCCCAGCGTGTCCATGAGTCCATCTGTGTCCCTCAGATGTTCTCCCTTCCCCACATTCCTATCCTATCGCTCACAGCCCTATACCTTCGCCCCAATTGTCCAGAAGTCCATCTGTGTCCCCTCAGATGTTCTCCCTTCCCCACTTCCTATCCATCGCCTCAGCACCCTAACCTTTCCCAACTTGTCCAGGATTCCAACTCTGGTGTCCCCTCAATGTTCTCCCTTCCCACTTCCTATCCTACGCTCACACCCCTACCTTTCCCATCGTGTCCATGAGTCCATCTGTGTTCCCCGTCAAGTTTTCTCCCTCCCCACTTCCTATCCTACGCTCAGCATCCTACCTTTCCCAGAGTGACCAGGAGTCCACTGTGTCCCCTTCCGATGTTCTCCCTTCCCCACTTCCTAATCCAACGCTCAGCACCCTACCTTCCCCAGCTGAGTCCATGAGTCCCATCTTTCCCCGTCAGATGTTCTCCGACTTCCCACTTCCTTCCTATCCTACCGCTCAGCAGTCCTACCTTTTTCCAGCAGCTTTTCCAGGAGTCCTCTGTGTTCCCCCCCTCAGATGTTTTTCCCTTCCCCACTTCCTATCCTACGCTCAGCATCCCTACCTTTCCCAGCGTGTCCCAGGAGTCCATCTGTGTCCCCTCAGATGTTTCTCCTTCCCCACTCCCGGTCCGTGGTTTCCAGTATACAACACCCTTTCACCACTTCACTGAGTCCAGCAGTCCCACCCCATGTCGTGTTCAGGTATCGCAACCCTTCACACACTTTCCCTGAGGTCAGCAAGTCCCCAACTCCCAGGTCAGTGATCCATTGTATTCACCCTTCACCACTTCCTGAGGTCAGCATCCCGACCCCAGTCCGTGGTTCCAGGTATACCCCTATCTTCCCCACTTCCCTGAGGTCAGCAGTTCCACCCCAGTCCGTGTGTTTCCAGGTATTCACCCTCACCACTTCCCTGAGGTCACAGTCCAACCCCGGTCCGTGGTTCCAGTTTTCACCCCTTCATCACTTCCCTGATGTCAGCATCCCCCACCGCCAGTCCGTGGTTCCCAGTATACACCCTTCCCACTTCTCTGAGGTCAGCCGTCCCACCCCAGGTCCGTGGTTCCAGGTTTTCAACCCTTCACCACTTCCCTGAGGTCAAGCAGTCCCACCCCGGATCCTGGTTCCTGGTATTCACCCTTCAACCACTTTCCTGAGGTCCACATTCCCACCCCACGTCGTGTTCCAGTATACACCCTCACCACTTCCTCGAGGTCAGCACGTCCCCAGTCCCCCCAGGTCCGTGTTCCAGGTATTCACCCTTCACCACTTCCCTGAGGTCAGCAAGTCCCACCCCGGACCGTGGATCCAGTATACAACCTTCACCACTTCCCAGAGTAGCAAGTCCACCCCAGTTCCGTGGTTCCAGGTATTCATCCTTTTTTACCTACCCACTTCCCTGAGTCCAGCAAGTCCCACCCAGGTCCGTTGGTTCCAGGTATTCACCCTTCACCACTTCCCTGAGGTCAGCAGTGTCCCACCCAGGTTCCGCGTTCCAGGTATACAACCCTTCAAACACTTCCCTGAGGTCACAGTCCACCCCATGTACCCGTGGTTCCAGGTATTCACCTTCAACCACTCCCTAGGGCAGGCAGCCCACCCAACCCTGGTTCCAGGTAACACCTTTCCCCACTCTCTGAGGTGCAGCTTCCCCGACCCCAGGTCCGGTGGTGCCGAGGATTCACGGCCTTCACCACTTCCGCTGAGTGGCAGCAGGTCCGACCCCGGGGCCGTGGCACAGGTAGTTGGGGCACGGGGGCCTTGAACCACTTACCTGAGCTGCATTGCGCGCGGAGCGAGAGTGTCGTCGAGGGCCGTGGTGCCAGTATACTACCCTGGGTCAAACAAGTTCCGTGATGTGGGTCAGCAAGCCCGAGCCCAGGGTCGGTGTTCCAGGGTCATACGCCTTCTCAACTTCCCTGAGGTCAGCATGCCCAACAGGTCACGGGTTCAAGTATACACCATTTCAACACTTCCCTGAGTGTCAGTCATGTTCCCACCCAGGTCCGTGGTCAGGTAACAACCCTTCACCACTGGCCCTGAGGTCTGCATTTGCAGCCAGCCTGGGAAGTACTGTCCATATGATATGACTACACAAGTGATACTATCAAAGACAGAGGAAGACGTTTTATTACAGAGGAGGACATCGCAGAATATCTGCCTCCTGTAATAACATCCTCCAGGCCAGACCGAACGTCGACTACCTGAGACATAGAGATCTCTCTATCACAGTTCGTGCCACCAAAACCTGGCCACTAGTGAATAATCTGAACAGATATTATATTTAATAGGTAACTATGTCGATTGTTTAACTTTATTCGTTTATTTAGTTTGTAAGTTGTTGTGACGTTTTTATGTGCGAATATTAGTGTGGGTGTGGAACCTTGTGCTCCCTGCATGATAATTGTAATTAATAGTTTCATATCTTTTGCCCACGTTTATTGATCTTTTATTTTCAGAGTACGCTTGGTTCACAAGCCTCGCACTCTTCTAATACACTAGTTCTGTATTTCCCCACATACAGCATCCTACGGAACACACACACACACACGAACACAACACATACAGACCACGAATAAAGCAACACACACACAAAATCCTCTGTCAAACAGATAACATTAGAGTCATTATACAGCAAACAGTTTTTTGGTACAGTAATAAAAAAATCCCCCGTAAAAATATAAAATTGGGGGGGCCCATTCCCCAAACGAAATACCTAATATCATTGCCTTTAATTTGCAGTTTTTTGAGATAGGTCTAAAAATTTGAGAAAATTCATAGCATATAGAATTTACAAGGAAAATACTGGGGGTTTGTTAAACGAACGTGGGGCAACGAAAAAGTAGCACTAAAAAGACTTCAGCGTTATTAAATTTGTTGCCCAAATTCGGGAAATGGGCAAGACATTTTTAATCCATCAAAAATCCCAAAAAAACGAAGCCATAACCAGCCGGAGCATTTTTCAGCGGTGAGTAACCACTATTTAAAAAAGAAATAAAGCTTTCAGAAAAAAAAGTATGGTTCGCGGGGGACCCCAGCCAAAAAACTACTTACCCAAATTTAAATGGGTTACCAGATACTAAACCCAAATTTTTAAGCTGTACCATTTTTGGTATATGATTTTTAAGAAAACATACGAAGACAAAATAAAACTAATCTATTCAGATACCGAAGGTCAGTTTTTAGAGGGCATAAAAAACCTTGGGGATGAGATGGGTTAGGAACCATTGAGGAAGGATAGAACACTAATTTCCCCAGATCATCCTCTCACAATGACTAAAGGAAGGGTCTCTAGGCTTACTTAAAAGTGAGGGGGGGGCCCGCCTTATTTCGAAATAGTCTGCAAAAACCCCAAAAATGTATAGCATCCTGCTGGCAGATAATAACAACCTATCGCTGCAAAAGGAGTTCCTCATCTGAACAAAAATTTATTAACTCATAAAAACTTTAGAAGTGTGCTGGAAAAGAGGGTTCTAAACATACCTTCCAATTAGTCAAATAGAAATTTAAAAAGGTCAGATGACCCTATCACCACTAGGCGGGTCTTAGCTCATTTGATGAAAGCCTTTTATTTAGATGCCTATTACTCGTATCCTTGGGTACCCAGATGCCCAAAAAGAAACAAAGTTTAAAATTATTTAAAGATAAAACAGTGACAAAGGGAGGAAGCGAAGAACAATAGCGATGAAGAAGGGAGTACAGAAGAAGAGGAACTAGAGAGAAGCCCGGCAATTTTGGCGGGGAAGAGAAAAAACCAAGAGATTTTTTCCCCGGGTCAAGCATCGACGGAAGGGGTAGATCTTCCGCCATGCTGTAGTTTATGCTCTTAGAAGCTAGCTGTTCTGAGGGAGAGGAGGAATAAAACAATGTAATGTTAACTAAAAAAATAATTTTCTAAAGAGACTTTTTTGTTTTACCCTTTGAAAAAAATTAGGTTATTTTTCCTTTTCACACAGATGCCCCCGATGTACCGGGGAGGGGGCGCGGGGGATAATCACACCCGAGACCTCCAAAGAAACAGGGGCCGCAAACCCATCGAGACCCCTACCCCAATTTTATTAAGCGTACCCAGTCACCCGAAACCTTTGTATGCCTCTCTCCCTCTATCGAGTGATAAAAATTTGGGGAGTCAGAAAATGATCATTACTCTACTTCTGTTCCCATTTGTAATAAGCTCTCTATCCCCCTTGGGGGATGATTAAACATATTTTAAAATCCTACCCTGTCAGCCCTAAGGTCATACGACCCCCCCCTTATCTCATTATTTTTCCATGGTCATTATCCCGGAATCGGTTCCCTCGGGGGGACCACTACCCATCCCCTACCCCGTTCTTTAAACCCAGCAGTTTGTGAATACAACAGTGCGTCAGTGGTCGCGCCCCGGAAGGGGGGGGGGACTCCCTCGGAGAGGCAAGCTTGTACCCAGTCACCTAATCCCTTTTTACGCCTCTCCCCCTCTTAGATGATTGAGGGGTTTGGGATAAAGTGATTTGTTACCACCTTCTATCTTAGTAATTACACAGAAATAAGTCTCTCTATCCCCCCGGGGGGATGATTAAAAATAATTAAACTTGTACCCCTGACGCACCCGAGCTTAGCAGACCACCCTTTTCACATTCTTTTCCCCATCATTATCCCGGAATCTGCCACCCCGCACACCCGAATCCTTTTTCACTTTTATGTACCCACTTTTTAATGAAGGAATAAATATCTTCCCCTTGGGGCTGATTAATCATATTAAAAAACATACCCTTAGCCCAAGGGCATACAGACCCCCTCATTTTCTCATTTTCCATGGGCATTATCCCGGGAGTGTTTCCAGATCGACCAAATTACACTATGGATTCACCCTTTACCACTTTCCCCGAGGTCAGCAAGTCCCACCCCAGGTCCGTGGTTCCAGTATTCACCCTTCACCACTTCCCTGAGGTCACAGTCCACCCAGGCCCGGGGTTCCCGGGTTAAAAAACCCTTCACCACCCCCCGAGGTCAGCAGTCCCCCCCCCAGGCCTGGTTCCAGTATCACCCTTCACCACTTCCCTGATTCAGCACCCCCACCCCAGTCCGGGGTTCCGGGTATACACCTTTCCCCCCATTTCTCTGAGGTCAGCAGTCCACCCCGGGCCTGGTTCCAGGTATTCCCCCCTTCACCATTTCCCCTGGGTCACATCCCACCCCGGGTCCGTGGTTCCAGGATTCCCCCTTTCACCACACCCCTGAGGTCAGCAGTCCCCCCCCGGGCCCTGGTTGGGTATACAACCCTTCACCATTTTCCCCTGAGGGTCAGAAAGTCCCCCCCCCAGGTCTGGGGTTCCAGGTTTTCCCCCTTCACCACCCCCCTGAGGTCAGAAATTCCCACCCCGGGTCCGTGGTTTCCCAGGTATTACCTTCACCCTTCCCTGGGGGTCAGCAGTCCCACCCAGGTCCGTGGTTCCAGGTATACAACCCTTCACCACTTCCCTGAGGTCAGCAGTTTCAGCCAGCCCTTGAATACTGTCCATATATGAAATTACTAACAAGTGTTTTTAATATCAGTATACAGGGGAAGACGTTTTACAGAGGAGGACACGCAGAAAATCTGCGCTCTGTAATAACATCCTCCTAAAACAGACCCGAAACGTCGACTACCTGAGACAAGGAGATCTCTATCACAGTTCGTCCCCCCAAGACTGGCCACTAGTGAAAATCTGGAAAAAAATTTTATATTTAAAAATTGTAACTATGTCGATTGTTAACTTATTCGTTTATTTAGTTGTGTAAGTGTGTTTGTGAACTTTTTTATGTGCGAAAAATTAGTTGTTGGTGTGTGAACCTTTGTGCTCCCTGCATGATAATTGTAATTAATTGTTTTCAGTTATCTTTTTGCCCTCGTTATTGATCTTTATTTTCACAGTACGCTAAGGTTCACAAGCTCGCACTCTTCTATATACTCATTCTGTCTTTCCACATACACATCCTACACACACACACACAACACATGCAGACGCACGAATAAGGCAACACACACACAAAATCCCTGTATCTAAAATACACATACATTTATTCAACAGTGCATTTAAAAATCCTCTCTTTTCATTTTACTAGTATATAAACACAAATACACACGTACCCACACCTTACAACTTTTAACCTCTACGCAAAAACGCCACCCCACCACACAAAACACAACATGTACACAATCAATATTTAAATAACGTGTGCAAACACTGCCCCTCCTCAGGAGAGAGTGAGGGTCACCATCTGGGAAGACTCATGTCAACACAGACACCAACTGTAAGTTAATCAAACTGTCAAAGTTCGACACAAAACTAATTATATTAATTGAGCTCCATCACACAAAACTCTTTAAAACTGACACAAGTATCCCGGATATACAACTCACTAGCACACTTCCCCTGAGTTACAGTCAGTATAAAATCGTCTCATCAAAGACTTCACACAATACAGTTTTACAAACAAGACTAAGTCGTATAACACTAACATAGTCTACAGTGTTGGATAAATTCCTTCACATCTTAGACTGCAGAAGCAACCTTCGCCCTCACACTGAGTGCTAACACTAAACACTCTAAAGTAATAACGCTGGTTAAAATATATTGATCATATCATAAACTTTCCATTAAGTAAATTGTTCTCAGTGTAAACATATTTGTGAAAAATATCATTATTCAGGTGCATATTACAATTGCTGTTTCAAAAGATCCATTAACGGGTGAACAGAAGTGTGTGTTTATAACCGTCAAATGTTTGCGTATTGTTGAAACTACTGAAGCAGTGTTGATGTAGAAAAATAGTATCTAAGTTTTAATTATATCTATTAGTTAGTAAACTTCAGTCTTCACAAGTCTAGCTTTGTGTCACACTTTGCTTCTAATACACTTCAACACCTGCCAGACACAGTGTTAGAATTGTAAAAAAAATGTAGGCAATGTGAACAGTAGATATTTGTGTATTGTTTGCTGAGTATACTAGGAAAAGTGTATATCAGAACTGTGATTTACAAGTGATGCGAAAGACAGAGTTTAAGTAATGAAGAACAGAGACTAAAACGGGAAGGTGATGTATGGATCAACATAATTTACCACAAGTTAAACATAGCAAGAAACGCATTGTTGCAAAATAATATATTTTTTGTTGAAAGTTTTGAAAAGACAGCACAGCAACATATAAGTTCATAAAACAGCAATATACTAGACAAACATTGACTCGAATTTGCCAGGTTGAAGTACAGGCTGATAAAATGTTTTTTGTCAGATCGAGACTACTATGATAGTTTTATTCCTGGAGAGAGATTATTTTGTGTTATTTATTGTGTTATTTGTATTAATATCATATAGAGGAGATAAATGTGGATGAGAGTGGGATATTGAGTTTGAGAATTGTTAAGTAAATGTTTTGGGAATTTTGAGTCGACATAATTGTTCTGGAAGACATGAATGACAATATAGGAGAAACTATCGTCGAAGATGTCATAGGAAAATACAACATAAAATAACACTACATCATCATACAAGAATGACAACTTGGAAGAAAATTAAAGTGACAAGTAAGAACAGTTCAGTGACAAATAAAAAAGAGCATCGTAAACCACGAAGACAATAACAAAAAAATAAAAAAGATATTCAAACACGTAAGAACAGCACAATAACATAGAAAAGTACAGGAATATAATGAAACAATACAGTAATACACAAGTACAATAACTTTAAAAAAACGTGGTTACACAAGGCAATACTGTAAAATGACAAACTAGAGCAGTAATACATAAAAACAAAGCATTAACTCGGAGAGCAATACAGCAACACTCGAGAACTGTACCGTAAAACACAATACAGTAACATACAACACAACAGCAACACTCAAGTATCGTACAACAACATTTAATAACAATACAGTAAAACAATGGAACAGAAGGTTAACTTACTAGTAAATAAAAGATGAATGTACGAGACATTAAGAAGACCTTCCAGCCAAGTTATTACTTGGTCGCTGAAATTTCTTTTGTCAGGAGATCGAGTCCCTGAGTTTGAAGATTCTATTTTCTTCATCCAGAATTTTATTGTTTTATTTGAGCGTGTGAGTGTTTGGTTACCAATGTTTTCTCATAATACAGAAGATGTCAGAAGTGAAGATGAGAAAAAAGTGACAGACGTATTTAATATTTTTTCCTCGCACCTCTTTACCTTTGGAAAGATAATTTGCTAGCGTCTACTTTACTTTATCTATTACAAGCGTTGATTTTTGCCTTCCATAATTAATTGTAGAGGTGAACGTATTTATCAGGTTGAAATACCACTTGTGGTTGAGCATGAAGTTGTTGTCATTGTGTCAGGTCAGGTGTTGTCGTAGTGACATGTTGTAGAATCATTCTCTCACATATCAAATAACATCAGAACCGGAGGATGTAAAACTGCCGATCACTAAAGTAGAATAAAAACTACAATTCACATTCACTGAACAATGTGTCAAGTTTAATAGGTAAACCTGAAGGAAGGCTTCACTAGGATTGCATGAATTATATTTAGGTACTGGTTAGAGGGATCTTTAAGAAGTTGCCGGATTTTTTCTTCATTGTTTCTTCTTCGTCCAATTGTTATAAATTATGTCTCTGGTAACTCAAGAACGCCTCATACAATCGACTTCCAACTTTCAATGTTTTTGTACGATAACGAGAACCATATTCATGGAACAATTGGCATGTTAACATGTCCTATGACCAAAATTAGTGAAATCATTAACATTATCCTGGAATGACTGAAATATCTTTCAAAACACTGAGTAGCTAAGCTTCAAAGCTTCATAAAAACTGCCACATAATTCGATGACGTTGGACACTGCCATGTAAGTGTGTGGTTGCGAATTTGACCGTTTATGTAAAAAGTAGTGTGGAAATTTATTCTCCTAAGTCAACACACACACACACACACACACACACACACACACACACACACACACACACACACACACACACATACACACACGGGGAGTATTAATCATCCGGGGTTTATCCTGAGTACTTCGGTATTGATAAGTAACATACTTGTCTAACTGTCAGGTATCTTTTTAACGAAACATTTCTCCTACACAAGATCATTGATGCTGCCTCCTCTGTATTACACTGAAGAAGTCTACCAGCACTGTCTTCTTGCACATCCTCCTCTGTATTACACTGAAGAAGTCTACCAGCACTGTCTTCTTGCACATCCTCCTCTGTATTACACTGAAGAAGTCTACCAGCACTGTCTTCTTGCACATCCTCCTCTGTATTACACTGAAGAAGTCTACCAGCACTGTCTTCTTGCACATCCTCCTCTGTATTACACTGAAGAAGTCTACCAGCACTGTCTTCTTTCACATCTCCTCTGTATTACACTGAAGAAGTCTACCAGCACTGTCTTCTTGCACATCCTCCTCTGTATTACACTGAGAAGTCTACCAGCACTGTCTTCTTGCACATCCTCCTCTGTATTACACTGAAGAAGTCTACCAGCACTGTCTTCTTGCACATCCTCCTCTGTATTACACTGAAGAAGTCTACCAGCACTGTCTTCTTGCACATCCTCCTCTGTATTACACTGAAGAAGTCTACCAGCACTGTCTTCTTGCACATCCTCCTCTGTATTACACTGAAGAAGTCTACCAGCACTGTCTTCTTGCACATCCTCCTCTGTATTACACTGAAGAAGTCTACCAGCACTGTCTTCTTGCACATCTATTGTCATGTGAGGTAGATATATTTCGGAATAAAGATACTTGTCAGTACTGTATACCATTATAATATTCATACTTAAGTATTATCCAGCTGATCAAGAGTTACTACGACAATGTTTATCTTCCGTCCAGCTGATCAAGAGTTACTACGACAATGTTTATCTTCCGTCCTCAAGGGT
>NC_069498.1:16535740-16552944 GCF_026875155.1 Cherax quadricarinatus
TTGGTACTGTACTGGTTTTGTGTTACGTACTGGCTTCTTTTTTCGACGGTCATTGTGTTACTGTACTGGTTTTTTGCGTTACTGTACTGGTTTTGTTTACTGTACTAGTATTTGTTTTACTGTACTGGCTTTGTGTTACTTTTTGGTCTTTGTGTAACTGTACTGGTCTTCTTGTTACGAAATTGGTCTTCTGTTTTTGTGTACTGGTCAGGTGTTTTTTCGTAAGGGTCATTGTGTTATGTACTGGCAGTTGTTCTGACTGGTCATGTTGTTACTGTTGTTCTTCTGTGTTACTATACTGTTCTTCTGTGTTCTGACTGGTCTTTTTTGTTTACTGATGGCTTCTGTGTTACTGTACGGGCTTCTGGTTACTGTACTGGTTTCCGTGTTCTGTACGGGGTTTCCCGTGTTACTGACTGGTCTTCTGTTTACTGTACTGTCTTCTGTTTATGTACTGTTCTTCTGTGTTTCTGTACTGGTTTTGTGTGTTACTGTACTGGTCTTGTGTGTTACTGTATTGGTCTTCTTGTTACTGTACTGTTTTCTGTGTTACTGTACTGGTCTTCTGTGTTACTGTACTGTTCTTCTGTGTTAATGTACTGGTCTTCTGTGTTACTGTACTGTTCTTCTGTGTTACTGTATTATTCTTCCGTAGTACTGTACTTTTCTTGTGTTACTGTACTGGTCTTCTGTGCCACTGTACTGTACTGGTCTTTGTGTTACTATACTGGTCTTCTGTGTTACTGTACTGGTCTCCTGATGGCAAAGATGGAGATTCGGCGACTGACCGAGGAAAACAAGAAGATTCGTAGTAGTCCTCCTGTTTTGAGTCCTCAGGTCAAGAAGGGAAACTGGTCAGTGGCTGGACAGCAGGGAACGAAGTTGACGATCAAAAAGACGAATGGAAAGGTAGAAACGATGAAGAAGAAAGAGACTCCCGTGGAAACTGTTGTGGAAACATCTAATACATTCTCAGTGCTACCCGACAAATTGAGTCGACTACTGGGAACATCACGACGAACGACCCCAAGGAAGGTAAGAATTTTGTTGTTGTTGGGATAGCCAATTTTAGGTATATGGATGGGCGTTCTGCTTGAAGGACAGGAATAGGAGACAGAGTTTGCTTTCCTGGGGCGGGGATGGAAATATTGTTAGCCGTCTGGATGACATCATGAGAGGTAATGGGGGCAATCCTATTATCTGTCCCCAGTGCTGGAGGCAACGATGTTGGCAGACGTAGGATGAAGACCTGATTAGCAGGTAAGGTCAGCAATAGAAATAATTAGGAGTAAGGGTGGGAACCCTGTCATATGTGGTATTTTGCCAAGGGAGAGTGGAAATGAATGGTTGTCCAGGCAATTGGTGTCAATTGCTGGCTGGACAAATACTGTAAGGAAAATGCGGTAACATTCATTGACAACTGGGACCTCTTCTATGGCAGAAATGACATGTATGCCAGGGATGGGGTTCACTTATCTAGGTCCTGGGGTGGTAGCACTGGCAACTGCAGTGGAGGGAGCAGTTAGGGCTTTAAACTAGGAATAGTTAAGGTATGGGTTTTGGCAGGAAAACAGTGAAGTCCCAGTGTAGTAATATTACGAGTTCTAGGGGAAACTATTAATAAGCAGAACGAGGTAGATATTGAAAAGCCAGGGACTTTGGGTGATAAGGAGAGTAATAGGTTTAGTAGAAAAACAGAAATGAGCAGGAAGGGTAAAAAGAAAGGAGAATCTTTAAATGGTTTATTATGCTAATTGCCCGTATGCTAGGAATAAGATGGACGAGTTGAGATTAGTTGCTAGTGCAGGTAACATTGATGTTATTGCCTTAACTGAGACTGGTTAATTAAAAAATTTGGGCATGCCAGCGGAATGTCATATTCAGGGTTTTAAATTTTTTCCAAGTAGATAGAAGTATCGGGAAGGGGGTGGGGTGGCATTGTATGTCGAGATCGCTTGAACCTGTTGCATAAAAACGGGTTTTAAAGTCGAAGTAACACATTACAGAGTCTGTTTGGATAGAATTTTCAGAGGGGCATGAAAAACTGATTTTAGGAGTGATATTTCCGTCCCTCAACTTAGATAGGGACCAAGGGGACTAAATATGGGAGGAAATTGTTAAGGCCACAAGGCACGATAATGTAGTAATTCTAGGGGACTTTAACTTTTGTCATATTGATTGAAATTTCTGACTGGGAATTTAGAATCAATACGATTTCTTAAAGTAGTTCAGGATTGTTTTTTGAAGCAGTTTGTGACAGAACCTACAAAGGGGGAAAAAAACCTTCTTGACTTAGTCATGGCAAACAATGAATCCTTTTATAAAATTTAGAAATTTCAGAGGAACTGGGTGTTAGCGACCACAAATAAATTACATTTAGCATTTATGGAAGTACGATAGTAGCGATAACTCAGTAACAGTCCAGATTTTCGCTTAGCAGAATTAAAGATGGGCTTAAGAAACTTATCATCTGTTGACTGGGGTAACGAAGTGAGCTATCAATATGACAGTTTTCTGAACACTATACATGCTGCTCAAAGAACGTTTACCCATATAAAGAAATTAGATCAAATACAAATGACCCCAAATGGATGAATAATAGGCTCAAATATCTACTAGGGTATAAGAAAGGAATTTATAGGCGTATCAAAAGAGGTGAGGGTCATCTTATGAATCAGTATATTGACATTAAGAGGGACATTAAAAAGGGGATAAGAAAAGCTAAAAGGGACTATGAAATTAAAGTTGCTAGTGATTCTAAAACTAACCCAAAAAGCTTTTTCCAGGTCTATAGAACAAAGTTAGAGATAAGATAGGTCCCTTAAAAATAACTATGGGCACCTTACTGACAAAGAGAATGAAATGTGCTCGATTTTTAATAATTATTTTCTCTCAGTTTTACACAGGAAGACACTAACAATATTCCAGTAATTAATTTTTATAGTGGGCTAGAAGAAGATAAATTATGTAACATCACAGTCACTAGTGAGATGGTTGTGAAGCAGATAGAGAGACTGAAGCAAAATAAGTCGCCGGGTCCTGATGAGGTTTTTTCAAGGGTTCTTAAGGAATGCAAAATGGAACTCTGTGAACCATTAACTAATATTTTTAATTTATCTCTTCAAACAGGTGTTTAGTGTCTGATATGTGGAAGATGGCTAATGTAATTCCTATTTTTTAAAACAGGGACAAGTCGTTACCG
Source organism: Cherax quadricarinatus (assembly GCF_026875155.1). Lineage (NCBI taxonomy): Eukaryota > Metazoa > Arthropoda > Malacostraca > Decapoda > Parastacidae > Cherax > Cherax quadricarinatus. The sequence continues at coordinate 16,538,943 of NC_069498.1, forward strand.
TCAAATTACCGCCCAATAAGCCTGACCTCAATTGTAGGCAAATTACTAGAGTCAATTATAGCTGAGATTATAAGAAGCCATCTCGATAAGCATAGCTTGATTAATGATACTCAGCATGGATTCACAAGAGGCCGTCTTGTCTAACTAATTTATTAACTTTCTTCAGTAAAGCTTTTGAGGCTGTTGACCACGATAAAGAATTTGATATTATTTACTTAGATTTTAGTAAGGCTTTTGATAGAGTTCCGCACCATAGACTGTTAAAGAAAGTGGCAGCTCATGGCATTGGGGAAAAGTGCTCTCGTGGATCGAGTCATGGCTCACTGACAGGAAGCAGAGAGAGTCCATAATGGGTTAAATCCGAGTGGGGATCTGTAACAAGTGGCGTTCCACAGGGATCAGTCTTGGGCCCGTTGTTGTTTATAATATATATCAATGATCTTGAGAGGGAATTACTAGTGATATGAGCAAATTCGCCGATGACACAAAGATAGATAGGATAATTGATTCAAACGTAGATGTTATGGAACTTCAGAGGATTTAAACAAACTCTATTCTTGGTCAGAAAAGTGCAGATGCAGTTTAATGTAGATAAATGCAAGGTTCTGAAGCTTGGGAGTGCCCATAACCCTAGTACTTATAAGTTAAATGATGTAGAACTTAGCCATACAGATTGCGAAAAGGACTTGGGGGTTATGGTGAGCAGCAACCTTAAACCAAGACAGCAATGCCTAAGCGTACGTAATAAGGCAAATAGATTACTGGGATTTATATCAAGAAGTGTAAGCAACAGAAGTCCAGAGGTCATACTGCAGCTTTATACATCATTAGTAAGGCCTCACCTAGATTATGCAGCTCAGTTCTGGTCTCCATATTACAGAATGGACATAAATTCGTTAGAAAACATTCAGCGTAGGATGACTAAATTAATACATAGCATTAGAAATCTTCCTTATGAAGAAAGATTGAAGACTCTTAAGTTACATTCACTTGTTAGACGAAGAATGAGGGGAGACCTGATCGAAGTGTAATAAGTGGAAGATAGGTATTAATAAAGGGGATATTAATAAGGTCTTGAGGATGTCTCTCCAAGAGAGAACCCGCAGTAATGGATTTAAATTAGATAAGTTTAGATTTAGAAAGGACATAGGAAAGTATTGGTTTGGAAATAGGGTAGTTGATGAGTGGAACAGTCTACCTAGTTGGGTTATTGAGGCTGGGACTTTGGGTAGTTTCAAATTTAGGTTGGATAAGTACATGAGTGGGAGGGGTTGGATTTGAGTGGGACTTTCACATCAGAGCTTATTCTTGGGTGGCATTGAAAATTGGGTTGGGCAAATGTTTTGTTATGGGATGAATTATAAAGGACCTGCCTAGTATGGGCCAACAGGCCTCCTGCAGTGTTCCTCCTTTCTTATGTTCTTATGTTCTTATATCTTAACTGTTAATTCTCCATCTAATAACTCAAACATCAACATCAACAGTGAACTATCTAGTAAACAATAATCTCAAGTAAATGCCTTAGTAAATACTTTTTCCGACGTATTCACAGAGATCTCAGGACTTACCATACCGTTTGTACACAAGATTGAATTGTTAGTCAGTAAGACTGAAAACCACCTATCCTGGATCCCCGTTCCTGGACTTACACCATCGTACTATACTACTGTACTTTCACCATCGTACTGACACTACTGGACTTACACCATCGTTACTTATACTACTGTACTTACACCATCGTACTTACACTACTGGACTACACCATCGTACTTACACTTATTGGACTTACACCCATCGTACTTACAATAATCGTCTTACACCATTGTACTTACTACTACTGGACTTATACCATAGTACTTACACTACAGGACTTACACCATCGTACTTACACTAATGTACTTACACCATCGTACTTACACTACTGGACTTACACCATCGTACTTACACTACTGGACTTACACCATCGTACTTACACTACTGGACTTACACCATCGTACTTACACTAATGTACTTACACCATCGTACTTACACTACTGGACTTATACCATCGTACTTACACTACTGGACTTACACCATCGTACTTACACTACTGGACTTAAACAATTGAAATTACACTATTGGGAACTTCTAAAAATCTTCAAATTATACTAGGCGGAGCGAAGAGAAGACTGTATAATAATTAACAGGTGGAAAACAGTGGCAGGACTGGAAAGACAGAAATGCCAGACACTGCTGGAACTAGTGACAAATATGATGATTGAAACAATTATTTACAAGAGCAGGAGACAGGTTAGAGGCAACAAAATACCTCAAATGTAAAGTATAATTACAATAATTGTACTAAGAGAACACTGAAGAAACTCTTGATCAGCTGGACGGAAGATAAACATTGTCGTAGTATGCAATTAAACCCCTGGATAATATTTAATTACGAGTATTATAATGGGATTCAATACTGACAAGTATCTTTATTCCGAAATATATCTACCTCACATGACAGTATATGTGCAAGAAGACAGTGCTGGTAGACTTCTTCAGTGTAATACAGAGGAGACAGCATCAATGATCTTGTGTAGGAGAAATGTTTCGTAAAAAAGATACCTGACAGTTAGACAAGTATCTTACTTATCAATACTGAAGTACTCAGGATGAACCCCGGATGATTAATACTCCCCGTGTGTGTGTGTGTGTGTGTGTGTGTGTGTGTGTGTGTGTGTGTGTGTGTGTGTGTGTGTGTGTGTGTGTGTGTGTGTGTGTGTGTGTGTGTGTGTGTGATGTGTGTGTGTGTGTGTGTGTGTGTGTGTGTGTGAGTGTGTGTGAGTGTGTGTGTGTGTGTGTGTTTTGTGTGAGTGTGTGTGAGTGTGTGTGGTGTGTGTGTGTGTGTGTGTGTGTGTGTGTGTGTTGACTTAGGAGAATAAAATTCCACACTACTTTTTAAATAAACGGCCAAATCCGCAACGACACACTTACATGTCGGTGTCCAACGTCATCGAATTATGTGGCAGTTTTTGTGAAGGTTTGAAGCTTAGCTACTCAGTGTTTTGAAAGATATTTCAGTCATTCCAGGATAATGTTAATGATTTCACTAATTTTGGTCATAGGACATGTTAACATGCCAATTGTTCCATGAATATGCTTCTCGTTATCGTACAAAAACATTGAAAGTTGGAAGTCGATTGTATGAGGCGTTCTTGAGTTACGAGAGACATAATTTATAACAATTGGACGAAGAAGAAACAATAAAGAAAAAATCCAGCAACTTCTTAAAGATCCCTCTAATCAGTACCTAAATATAATTCATGCAATCCTAGTGAAGCCTTCCTTCAGGTTTACCTATTAAACTTGACACATTGTTCAGTGAATGTGAATTAAAGTTTTTATTCTACTTTAGTGATCGGCCGTTTTACATCCTCCGGTTCTGATGTTATTTGATATGTGAGAGAATGATTCTACAACATGTCACTACGACAACACCTGACCTGACACAATGACAACAACTTCATGCTCTACCACAAGTGGTATTTCAACCTGATAAATACGTTCACCTCTACAATTAATTATGGAAGGCAAAAATCAACGCTTGTATTAGATAAAGTAAAGTAGACGCTAGCAATAATCTTTCCAAAGGTAAAGAGGTGCGAGGAAAAAATATTAAATACGTCTCTGTCACTTTTTTTCTCATCTTCACTTCTCTGACATCTTCTGTATTATGAGAAAACATTGGTAACCAAACACTCACACGCTCAAATAAAACAATAAAATTCTGGATGAAGAAAATAGAATCTTCAAACTCAGGGACTCGATCTCCTGACAAAAGAAATTTCAGCGACCAAGTAATAACTTGGCTGGAAGGTCTTCTTAATGTCTCGTACATTTATCTTTTATTTACCTTCTGTTCCATTGTTTTACTGTATTGTTAATAAATGTTGTTGTACGATACTTGAGTGTTGCTGTTGTGTTGTATGTTACTGTATTGTGTTTTACGGTACAGTTCTCGAGTGTTGCTGTATTGCTCTCCGAGTTAATGTTTTGTTTTTATGTATTACTGTAATAGTTTGTCATTTTACAGTATTGCCTTGTGTAACCGCGTTTTTTTTAAAGCTATTGTACTTGTATATTAATGTATTGTTTCATTATATTCCTGTACTCTACTTATATGTTACTGTGCTGTTCTTACGTGTTTGAATATCGTTTTTTTTTTGTTACTGTCTTTGTGGTTTACGAGGCTCTTTTTTATTTGTCTCTAAACTGTTCTTACTTGTCACTTTAATTTTCTTCCAAGTTGCCATTCTTGTATGATGATGTAGTGTTCTTTTATATTGCATTTTCCTATGACATCTTCGACGATAGTTTCTCCTATATTGTCATTCATATCTTCCAGAACAATTATGTCGACTCAAAATTCCCAAAACATTCACTTAACAATTCTCAAACTCAATATCCCACTCTCATCCACACTTATCTCCTCTATATGATATTAATACAAATAACACAATAAATAACACACAAAAATAATCTCTCTCCAGGAATAAAACTATCATAGTAGTCTCGATCTGACAAAAAACATTTTATCACTGGCAAATTCGAGTCAATGTTTGTCTGGTATACTGCTGTTTTATGAACTAATATGTTGCTGTGCTGTCTTTTCAAAACTTTCAACAAAAATATATTATTTTGCAACAATGCGTTTCTTGCTATGTTTAACTTATGGTAAATTATGTTGATCCATACATCACCTTCCCTTTTTAGTCTCTGTTCTTCATTACTTAAACTTTGTCTTTCGCATCACTTGTAAATCCCAGTTCTGATATACACTTTTTCTAGTATACTCAGCAGATAATACACAAACATCTTCTGTTTATATTGCTTACATTTTTTTTTTTTTACAATTCTAACACTGTGTCTGGCAGCTGCTGAAGTGTATTAGAAGCAAAGTGTGACACAAAGCTAGACTTGTGAAGACTGATGTTTACTAACTAATAGATATAATTAAAACTCAGATACTATTATTCTACATCAACAATGCTTCAGTAGTTTCAACAGTACGCAAACATTTGAAGATTATAAACAGAGACTCACACTTCTGTTCACCCGTTAAGGGATCTTTTAAAACAGCAATTGTAATATGCACCTGAATAATGATATTTTTCACAAATATGTTTACACTGAGAACAATTTCTTTAATGGAAAGTTTATGATATGATCAATATATTTTAACCAGCGTTATTACTTAAGAGTGTTTAGTGTTAGCACTCAGTGTGAGGGGGAAGGTTGTTTCTGCAGTCTAAGATGTGAAGGAATTTGTCCAACACTGTAGACTATGTTAGTGTTATAAGACTGAGTCTTTGTATCACTGTATTGTGTGAAGTCTTTGATGAGACGATATATACTGACTGTGTAAACTCAGTGTAGTGTGCTAGTGAGTTGTACACCCAGATACTTGTGTCAGTCTTAAGAGTTTTGTGTGATGGAGCTCAATTAATATAATTAGTTTTGTGTCGAACTTTGAGAGTTTGATTAACTTACAGTTGGTGTCTGTGTTGACATGAGTCTTCTCCAGATGGTGACCCGTCACTCTCTCCTGAAGGAGTGTTAGTGTTTGCACACGTTATTTACATATTGATATGTACATGTGGTTTTTGTTTGGTGTGTGTGTGGTGTGTAGCGTAGAGGTTAAAAGTGTAAGGTGTGGGTGCGTGTGTATTTGTGTTACATACTAGTAAAACTGAAAAGAGAGGATTATAAATGCACTGTTGAATAAATGTACGTGTATGTATGATACAGAGGATTTTGTGTGTGTGTTGCTTTATTCGTGCGTCTGTATGTGTTGTGTGTGTGTGTAGGATGTGTATGTGGAAATACAGAACTGAGTGTATAGAAGAGTGCGAGCTTGTGAACCTTAGCGTACTGTGAAAATAAAGATCAATAACGAGGGCAAAAAGATAACTGAAAACAATTAATTACAATTATCATGCAGTGAACACAAAGGTTCACACACCCACACTAATATTCGCACATAAAAACGTTCACAAATACACTTACACAATTAAATTAATGAACAAGATAATAATTGACATATAGGTAAAATGTTAAATATAAATATATGTTCCAAATTTTTTATTACAGAGCGCAGATTATCTGCGTGTCCTCCTCTGTAATAACATCTTCCTCTGTATACTGATATTAATACACTTGTGTAGTAATATCATATATGGACAGTGCTTCAAGGTGGCTTGAAACTGCTGACCTCAGGGAAGTGGTGAAGGGTGAATACCTAGATCCACGGACCTGGGGTGGGACTGCTGACCTCAGGGAAGTGGTGAAGGGTAAATACCTGGAACCACGGACCTGGGGTGGGACTGCTGACCTCAGGGAAGTGGTGAAGGGCGAATACCTGGAACCACGGACCCGGGGTGGGACTGCTGACCTCAGGGAAGTGGTGAAGGGTAATACCTGAAACCACGGACCTGGGGTGGGACTGCTGACCTCAGAGAAGTGGTGAAGGGTAAATACCTGGAACCACGGACCTAGGGTGGGACTGCTGACCTCAGGGAGTGGTGAATGGTGAATACCTGGAACCACGGACCTGGGGTGGGACTTGCTGACCTCAGGGAAGTGGTAAAGGGTTTTACACCTAGATCCACGGACCTGGGGTGGGACTGCTGACCCCAGGAAGTGGTGAAGGGTAAATACCTGGAACCACGGACCTGGGGTGGGACTGCTGACCTCAGAGAAGTGGTGAAGGGCGAATACCTGGAACCACGGACCTGGGGGGGACTGCTGACCTAGGAGAAGTGGTGAAGGGCGAATACCTGGAACCACGACCTGGGGTGGGACTGCTGACCTCAGGAAGTGGTGAAGGGTAAATACCTGGAACCACGGACCTGGGTGGGACTGCTGACCTCAGAGAAATGTGTGAAGGGCGTATACCTGGAACCACGGACCTGGGGTGGGACTGCTGACCTCAGAGAAGTGGTGAAGGGCGAATACCTGGAACCACGGACCTGGGGTGGGACTGCTGACCTCAGAGAAGTGGTGAAGGGCGAATACCTGGAACCACGGACCTGGGGGGGGACTGCTGACCTCAGAGAAGTGGTGTAAGGGTTAAATACCTGGAACCACGGACCTAGGGTGGGAACTGCTGACCTCGGGAAGTGGTGAAGTTGTATACCTGGATCCACGGACCTGGGGTGGGACTTGCTGACTCAGGGAAGTGGTGAAGGGTTGTATAAACCCGGAACCACGGACCTGGGGTGGGACATTGCTGACCTCAGGGAAGTGGTGAAGGGTGAATACCTGGATCCACGGACCTGGGGTGGAACTTGCTGACCTCAGGGAAGTGGTGAAGGGTTGTATACCTGGATCCACGGACCTGGGGGGGAAATTGCTGACCTCAGGGAAGTGGTGAAAAGGGGTTTTATACCTGGATCCACGGACTGGGGTGGGACTTGCTGACCTCTGGGAAGTGGTGAAGGGTTGTATACCTGGATCCACGGACCTGGGGTGGGACTTGCTGACCTCAGGGAAGTGGTGAAGGGTTGTATACCTGGATCCACGGACCTGGGGTGGGACTTGCTGACTTCAGGGAAGTGGTGAAAGGTTGTATACCTGGAACCACGGACCTGGGGTGGGACTTGCTGACCTCAGGGAAGTGGTGAAGGGTTGTATACCTGGAACCACGGACCTGGGGTGGGACTTGCTGACCTCAGGGAAGTGGTGAAGGGTTGTATACCTGGAACCACGGACCTGGGGTGGGACTTGCTGAATTCAGGGAAGTGGTGAAGGGTGAATACCTGGAACCACTGACCTGGGGTGGGACTGCTGACCTCAGGGAAGTGGTGAAGGGTGTATACCTGGAGCCACTGACCTGGGGTGGGACTTGCTGACCTCAGGGAAGTGGTGAAGGGTGAATACCTGGAACCACTGACCTGGGGTGGGACTTGCTGACCTCAGGGAAGTGGTGAAGGGCTGTATACCTGGAACCACCGACCTGGGGTGGGACTTGCACCTCAGAGAAGTGGTGAAGGGTGAATGCCTGGAGCCACTGACCTGGGGTTGGACTTGCTGATTCACTCAGGGAAGTGGTGAAGGGTGAATACCTGGAACCACTGACCATGGGTGGGACTTGCTGACCTCAGGGAAGTGGTGAAGGGTGAATACCTGGAACCACGGACCTGTGGTGGGACTTGCTGACCTCAGGGAAGTGGTGAAGGGTTGTATACCTGGATCCACGGACCTGGGGTGGGACATGCTGACCTCAGGGAAGTGGTGAAGGGTGAATACCTGGAACCACGGACCTGGGGTGGGACTTGCTGACCTCAGGGAAGTGGTGAAGGGTGAATACCTGGAACCACGGACCTGGGGTGGGACTTGCTGACTTCAGGGAAGTGGTGAAAGGTTGCATACCTGGAACCACTGACCTGGGGTGGGACTTGCTGACCTCTGGGAAGTGGTGAAGGGTTGTATACCTGGATCCACGGACCTGGGGTGGGACTTGCTGACCTCAGGGAAGTGGTGAAGGGTTGTATACCTGGAACCACGGACCTGGGGTTGGACTTGCTGACCTCTGGGAAGTGGTGAAGGGTTGTATACCTGGAACCACGGACCTGGGGTGGGACTTGCTGACCTCAGGGAAGTAGTGAAGGGTTGTATACCTGGAACCGCGGACCTGGGGTGGGACTTGCTGAATTCAGGGAAGTGGTGAAGGGTGAATACCTGGAACCACTGACCAGGGGAGGGACTTGCTGACCTCAGGGAAGTGGTGAAGGGTTGAATACCTGGAACCACGGACCTGGGGTGGGACTTGCTGACCTCAGGGAAGTGGTGAAGGGTTGTATACCTGGAACCACGGACCTGGGGTGGGACTTGCTGACCTCAGGGAAGTGGTGAAGGGTGAATACCTGGAACCACGGACCTGGGGTGGGACTTGCTGATCTAGGGAAGTGGTGAAGGGTGAATACCTGGAGCCACTGACTTGGGGTGGGACTTGCTGACCTCAGGGAAGTGGTGAAGGGTGAATACCTGGAACCACTGACCTGGGGTGGGACTTGCTGACCTCAGGGAAGTGGTGAAGGGTTGTATACCTGGAACCACGGACCTGGGGTGGGACTTGCTGACCTCAGGGAAGTGGTGAAGGGCTGTATACCTATAACCACGGACCTGGGGTGGGACTTGCTGACCTCAGGGAAGTGGTGAAGGGTGAATACCTGGAACCACTGACCAGGGGTGGGACTTGCTGACCTCAGGGAAGTGGTGAAGGGTGAATACCTGGAGCCACTGACCTGGGGTAGGACTTGCTGACCTCAGGGAAGTGGGGAAGGGTGAATACCTGGAACTACTGACCTCTGGGAAGTGGTGAAGGGTTGTATACCTGGATCCACGGACCTGGGGTGGGACTTGCTGACTTCAGGGAAGTGGTGAAGGGTGAATACCTGGAACCACTGACCTGGGGTAGGACTTGCTGACCTCAGGGAAGTGGTGATGGGTGAATACCTGGAACTACTGACCTGGGGTGGGACTTGCTGACCTCAGGGAAGTGGTGAAGGGTAAATACCTGGAACCACTGACCTGGGGTGAGACTGCTGACCTCAGCGAAGTGATGAAGGGTGTATACCTGGAATCAAGGACCTGGAGTGGGACCGCTGATGTCTGGGGGATGGGACTAGGTGAGACATCAAAATATCGAAAAAAAATTCCGGAACTTCATGGGAAGAGGAGACATCCGTGGGCCCACGGATGGATTCCTGGACACATGAACCTGGGAAAGTCGAGGAAACCTTGGGGAAGTGCGGAAATGGGAATATCTGAAGGCGGACAGATGGACTCCTGGACGCATGGACCTGGGGAAGGTAGGATTGTTGAGTGTAGGATGGGGAAGGGAGAATATCTGAAGGCGGACAGATGGACGCATGGACTTGGGGAAGGTAGGATTGCTGAGTGTAGAATGGGGGAGAATATCTGAGGGGACACAGATGGACTCCTGGACGCATGGAACTGGGGAAGATAGGATTGCTGAGTGTAGGATGGGGGAAGGGAGAACATCTGAGGGGACACAGATGGACTCCTGGACCTGGGGAAGGTGGGATTGCTGAGTGTAGGATGGGGGAAGGGAGAACATCTGAGGGGACACAGATGGACCCCTGGACCTGGGGAAGGTAGGATTGCTGAGTGTAGGATGGGGGAAGGGAGAACATCTGAAGGGACACAGATGGACTCCTGGACCTGGGGAAGGTAGGATTGCTGAGTGTAGGATGGGGGAAGGGAGAACATCTGAGGGGACACAGATGGACCCCTGGACCTGGGGAAGGTAGGATTGCTGAGTGTAGGATAGGGGAAGGGAGAATATCTGAGGGGACACAGATGGACTCCTGGCCTGGGGAAGGTAGGATTACTGAGTGTAGGATGGGGGAAGGGAGAACATCTGAGGGGACACAGATGGACCCCTGGACGTAAGGAAGGTAGGATTGCTGAGTGTAGGATGGGGGAAGGAAGAACATCTGAGGGGACACAGATGGACTCCTGGGGAAGGTAGGTTGCTGAGTGTAGGATGGGGAAGAGGAATTAGAACACAAGACCCTACATAATGTAGTTAATAGGGAAGGAGAACACTGAGGAGACACGATGGACCCCTACCCAAGGTAGGTTCTGAGTGTAGGTACTAATTCATAGAATCACCAGTAACCTTTCCATAATCTTTAAAATACCCTAAAAAATTTGACCAACCCAATTTTCAATGCCACCCAAGAAATAAGCTCTGATGTGAAAACTCCACTCAAATCCAACCCCTCCACTCATGTACTTATCCAACCTAGATTTGAAACTACCCAAAGTCCCAGCCTCAATAACCCAACTAGGTAGACTGTTCCACTCATCAACTACCCTATTTCCAAACCAATACGTTCCTATGTCCTTTCTAAATCTAAACTTATCTAATTTAAATCCATTACTGCGGGTTCTCTCTTGGAGAGACATCCTCAAGACCTTATTAATATCCCCTTTATTAATACATATCTTCCACTTATACACTTCGATCAGGTCTCCCCTCATTCTTCGTCTAACAAGTGAATGTAACTTAAGAGTCTTCAATCTTTCTTCATAAGGAAGATTTCTAATGCTATGTATTAATTTAGTCATCCTTCGCTGAATGTTTTCTAACGAATTTATGTCCATTTTGAAATACGGAGACCAGAACTGAGCTGCATAATCTAGGTGAGGCCTTACTAATGATGTATAAAGCTGCAGTATGACCTCTGGACTTCTGTTGCTTACACTTCTTGATATAAATCCCAGTAATCTATTTGCCTTATTACGTACGCTTAGGCATTGCTGTCTTGGTTTAAGGTTGCTGCTCACCATAACCCCCAAGTCCTTTTCGCAATCTGTATGGCTAAGTTCTACATCATTTAACTTATAAGTACTAGGGTTATGGGCACTCCCAAGCTTCAGAACCTTGCATTTATCTACATTGAACTGCATCTGCCACTTTTCTGACCAAGAATAGAGTTTGTTTAAATCCTCCAGAAGTTCCATAACATCTACGTTTGAATCAATTATCCTACCTATCTTTGTGTCATCGGCGAATTTGCTCATATCACTAGTAATTCCCTCATCAAGATCATTGATATATATTATAAACAACAACGGGCCCAAGACTGATCCATGTGGAACGCCACTTGTTACAGATCCCCACTCGGATTTAACCCCATTTATGAACACTCTCTGCTTCCTTTCAGTGAGCCATGACTCGATCCACGAGAGCACTTTCCCCCCAATGCCATGAGCTGCCACTTTCTTTAACAGTCTATAGGTGCGGAACTCTATCAAAAGCCTTACTAAAATCTAAGTAAATATATCAAATTCTTTATTGTGGTCAACAGCCTCAAAAGCTTTACTGAAGAAAGTTAATAAATTAGTTAGACAAGACCGGCCTCTTGTGAATCCATGCTGAGTATCATTAATCAAGCTGTGCATATCGAGATGGCTTCTTATAATCTCAGCTATAATTGACTCTAGTAATTTGCCTACAATTGAGGTCAGGCTTATTGGGCGGTAATTTGACGGTAACGACTTGTCCCCTGTTTTAAAAATAGGAATTACATTAGCCATCTTCCACATATCAGACACTACACCTGTTTGAAGAGATAAATTAAAAATATTAGTTAATGGTTCACAGAGTTCCATTTTGCATTCCTTAAGAACCCTTGAAAAAACCTCATCAGGACCCGGCGACTTATTTTGCTTCAGTCTCTCTATCTGCTTCACAACCATCTCACTAGTGACTGTGATGTTACATAATTTATCTTCTAGCGCACTGTAAAAATTAATTACTGGAATATTGTTAGTGTCTTCCTGTGTAAAAACTGAGAGAAAATAATTATTTAAAATCAAGCACATTTCATTCTCTTTGTCAGTAAGGTGCCCATAGTTATTTTTAAGGGGACCTATCTTATCTCTAACTTTTGTTCTATAGACCTGGAAAAAACTTTTTGGGTTAGTTTTAGAATCCCTAGCAACTTTAATTTCATAGTCCCTTTTAGCTTTTCTTATCCCCTTTTTAATGTCCCTCTTAATGTTAATATACTGATTCATAAGATGACCCTCACCTCTTTTGATACGCCTATAAATTCCTTTCTTATGCCCTAGTAGATATTTGAGCCTATTATTCATCCATTTTGGGTCATTTCTATTTGATCTAATTTCTTTATATGGGATAAACGCTCTTTGAGCAGCATGTATAGTGTTCAGAAAACTGTCATATTGATAGCTCTCTTCGTTACCCCAGTCAACAGATGATAAGTGTTCTCTAAGCCCATCGTAATCTGCTAAGCGAAAATCTGGGACTGTTACTGAGTTATCACTACTATCGTACTTCCATTCAATGCTAAATGTAATTGATTTGTGGTCGCTAGCACCCAGTTCCTCTGAAATTTCTAAATTATTAATAAGGGATTCATTGTTTGCCATAACTTAGTCAAGCAGGTTATTTCCCCTTGTAGGTTCTGTCACAAACTGCTTCAAAAAACAATCCTGAAATACTTCTAAGAAGTCGTATGATTCTAAATTCCCAGTCAAGAAATTCCAATCAACATGACTAAAGTTTAAGTCTCCTAGAATTACTACATTATCGTGCCTTGTGGCCTTAACAATTTCCTCCCATAGTAGTTTCCCTTGGTCCCTATCTAAGTTTGGGGGACGGTATATCACTCCTAAAATCAGTTTTTCATGCCCCTCTGAAAATTCTATCCAAACAGACTCTGTATGTGTTACTTCAGACTTAATACCCGTTTTTATGCAACAGTTCAAGCGATCTCGGACATACAATGCCACCCCACCCCCCTTCCCAATACTTCTATCTTCTTGGAACAATTTAAAACCCTGAATATGACATTCCGCAGGCATGTCCCGACTTTTTGAATTAAACCACGTCTCAGTTAAGGCAAATACGTCAATGTTACCTGCACTAGCAACTAATCTCAACTCGTCCATCTTATTCCTAGCACTACGGCAATTAGCATAATAAACATTGAAAGACTCTCCTTTCTCATTACCCTTCCTGCTCATTTCTATTTTTCTACTAAACCTATTACTGTCCTTATCACCCAAGGTCCCTGGCTTTTCAATATCTACCTCGTTCTTATTATTACTAGTTCCCCATGAACTCGTAATATTACTACACTGGGACTTCACTGTTTTCCTGCCAAAACCCATACCACTAACTATTCCTAGTTTAAAGTCCTAACTGCTCCCTCGACTGCAGTTGCCAGTGCTCCCACCCCACACCTAGATAAGTGAACCCCATCCCTGGCATTCATGTCATTTCTGCCATAGAAGAGGTCCCAGTTGTCAACGAATGTTACCGCATTTTCCTTACAGTATTTGTCCAGCCAGCAATTGACACCAATTGCCCTGGACAACCATTCATTTCCAACTCCCCTCCTTGGCAAAATACCACATATGACAGGGTTCCCACCCTTACTCCTAATTATTTCTATTGCTGCCTGTC
>NC_069498.1:16553444-16560944 GCF_026875155.1 Cherax quadricarinatus
TCGGAGTCTTCCCACTCCTCAACTCTCTTCTGGAGCTCTTGCCACTCCTCAACTCTCTTCCGGAGCTCTTGCCGCTCCTTAACTCTTCTTCGGAGCTCTTGCCGCTCCTTAACTCTCTTCCGGAGCTCTTGCCACTCCTCAACTCTCTTCCGGAGCTCTTGCCACTCCTCAACTCTCTTCCAGAGCTCTTGCCACTCCTCAACTCTCTTCCGGAGCTCTTGCCGCTCCTTAACTCTCTTCCGGAGCTCTTGCCACTCCTCAACTCTCTTCCGGAGCTCTTGCCACTCCTCAACTCTCTTCCGGAGCTCTTGCCGCTCCTTAACTCTCTTCCGGAGCTCTTGCCGCTCCTTAACTCTCTTCCGGAGCTCTTGCCGCTCCTTAACTCTCTTCCGGAGCTCTTGCCACTCCTCAACTCTCTTCCGGAGCTCTTGCCACTCCTCAACTCTCTTCCGGAGCTCTTGCCACTCCTTAACTCTCTTCCGGAGCTCTTGCCACTCCTCAACTTTCTTCCGGAGCTCTTGCCACTCCTCAACTCTCTTCCGGAGCTCTTGCCACTCCTCAACTCTCTTCCGGAGCTCTTGCCACTCCTCAACTCTCTTCCGGAGCTCTTGCCACTCCTCAACTCTCTTCGGAGCTCTTGCCACTCCTCAACTCTCTTCCGGAGCTCTTGCCACTCCTCAACTCTCTTCCGGGAGCTCTTGCACTCCTCAACTCTCTTCCGGAGCTCTTGCCGCTCCTCAACTCTCTTCCGGAGCTCTTGCCACTCCTCAACTCTCTTCCGGAGCTCTTGCCACTCCTCAGCTCTCTTCCGGAGCTCTTTCCACTCCTCAACTCTCTTCCGGAGCTCTTGCTACTCCTCAACTCTCTTCCGGAGCTCTTGCCGCTCCTCAACTCTCTTCCGGAGCTCTTGCTACTCCTCAACTCTCTTCCGGAGCTCTTGCCACTCCTCAACTTTCTTCCGGAGCTCTTGCCGCTCCTCAACTCTCTTCCGGAGCTCTTGCCACTCCTCAACTTTCTTCCGGAGCTCTTGCCACTCCTCAACTTTCTTCGGGAGCTCTTGCCACTCCTCAACTCTCTTCCGGAGCTCTTGCCACTCCTCAACTTTCTTCCGGAGCTCTTGCCACTCCTCAACTTTCTTCCGGAGCTCTTGCCACTCAACTCTCTTCCGAAGCTCTTGCCACTCAACTCTCTTCCGAAGCTCTTGCCACTCCTCAACTTTCTTTCGGAGCTCTTGCCACTTCTCAACTTTCTTCCGGAGCTCTTGCCACTCCTCAACTTTCTTCCGGAGCTCTTGCCACTCCCCAACTTTCTTCCAGAGCTCTTCATACTCCTCAACTTTCTTCCAGAACTCTTGATACTCCTCAACTTTCTTCCAGAACTCTTGCCACTCCTCAACTTTCTTCCGGAGCTCTTGCCACTCCTCAACTTTCTTCGGGAGCTCTTGCCACTCCTCAACTCTCTTCCGGAGCTCTTGCCACTCCTCAACTCATTTCCGGAGCTCTTGCCACCCCTCAACTCTCTTTCGGAGCTCTTGCCACTCCTCAACTTTCTTTCGGAGCTCTTGCCACTCCTCAACTTTCTTCCGGAGCTCTTGCCACTCCTCAACTCTCTTCCGGAGCTCTTGCCACTCCTCAACTCTCTTCCGGAGCTCTTGCCACTCCTCAACTCTTTTCCGGAGCTCTTGCCACTCCTCAACTCTCTTCCGGAGCTCTTGCCACTCCTCAACTCTCTTCCGGAGCTCTTGCACTCCTCAACTCTCTCGGCTCTTGCACTCCTCAACTTCTTCCGGAGCTCTTGCCACTCCTCAACTCTCTTCCGGAGCTCTTGCCACTCCTCAACTTCTTCCGGAGCTCTTGCCACTCCTCAACTCTCTTCCGGAGCTCTTGCCACTCCTCAACTCTCTTCCGGAGCTCTTGCTACTCCTCAACTCTCTTCCGGAGCTCTTGCCACTCCTCAACTTCTTCCGGAGCTCTTGCCACTCCTCAACTCTCTTCCGGAGCTCTTGCCACTCCTCAACTTTCTTCCGGAGCTCTTGCCACTCCTCAACTTTCTTCCGGAGCTCTTGCCACTCCTCAACTTTCTTCCGGAGCTCTTGCCACTCCTCAACTCTCTTCCGGAGCTCTTGCCACTCCTCAACTCTCTTCCGGAGCTCTTGCCACTCCTCAACTCTCTTCCGGAGCTCTTGCCACTCCTCAACTCTCTTCCGGAGCTCTTGCTACTCCTCAACTCTCTTCCGGAGCTCTTGCCACTCCTCAACTTTCTTCCGGAGCTCTTGCCACTCCTCAACTCTCTTCCGGAGCTCTTGCCACTCCTCAACTCTCTTCCGGAGCTCTTGCCACTCCTCAACTCTCTTCCGGAGCTCTTGCCACTCCTCAACTCTCTTCCGGAGCTCTTGCCACTCCTCAACTCTCTTCCGGAGCTCTTGCCACTCCTCACAATGTGTCTTAGACGAGGATGTATGACGTCATTTTTGTCTGAACAAAGGACACTGTATACAGAGCAAAGTTTCACGTAAAGGCATTGTGTCGCTCAAGATACAGCTTACCTTGATTTAGCTCAGCATTGTTTATATAATAATAATAATAATAATAATAATATTAATAATAATAATAATAATAATAATAATAATAATAATAATAAACATACTATGTATAGAAAGCCTCTGTTTATACATGTCATTTCAGGCAACAACATCCATCTAGGTGAACAGGAGCAGCAGGTGTAAAGAAACATGTTCAAATGTTAAGGAAACTCTTCTTCACATGGGTCGCTCCCGGCAGGTGTCAAACATTGTTTCCTTACAGGTGAAACTACTAATAATTCTATTATATATTATATTTAATAATATATTATATTACATAATGATTACTATTATATATTCCATATATAATTATTATTATTATTATTATATATTATTATTATTATTATTATTATTATTATTATAAATCGAAGTAGTAGTAGGCCAGTGGTTCGTCCAGGAGTCCATCTGTGTCCCCTCAGATGTCTATCTTCCCCCATCCTACACTCAGCAATCCTACCTTCCCCAGGAGTCCATCTGTGTCCCCTCAGATGTCTATCTTCCCCCATCCTACACTCAGCAATCCTACCTTCCTAGGTCCAGGAGTCCATCTGTGTCCCTTCAGTGACAGGTCAGCAATAGAGATAATTAGGAGTAAGGGTGGGAACCCTGTCATATGTGGTATTTTGCCAAGGAGGGGAGTTGGAAATGAATGGTTGTCCAGGGCAATTGGTGTCAATTGCTGGCTGGACAAATACTGTAAGGAAAATGCGGTAACATTCGTTGACAACTGGGACCTCTTCTATGGCAGAAATGACATGAATGCCAGGGATGGGGTTCACTTATCTAGGTGTGGGGTGGGAGCACTGGCAACTGCAGTGGAGGGAGCAGTTAGGACTTTAAACTAGGAATAGTTAGTGGTATGGGTTTTGGCATGAAAACAGTGAAGTCCCAGTGTAAACCATACCCCCGGCCGGGATTGAACCCGCGGTCATAGAGTCTCAAAACTCCAGCCCGTCGCGCTAGCCACTAGACCAGCTAGCCACAATAAGATTCATCCAACTAGGTATATTTCTACACCATAGGAAAGTTAGCACAGGCACCTCTGTGACCACAAATGCAAGTTTTTACAGACGAATCTCCAGCTAGCGTGGCCGTGACGACTCTAGCTCAAGTCCCTTCACTGCCGTCAACATGACTTAAGAAATCGTAATGACACGATTGCAAATAAACCATACCCCCGGCCGGGATTGAACCCGCGGTCATAGAGTCTCAAAACTCCAGCCCGTCGCGCTAGCCACTAGACCAGCTAGCCACAATAAGATTCATCCAACTAGGTATATTTCTACACCATAGGAAAGTTAGCACAGGCACCTCTGTGACCACAAATGCAAGTTTTTACAGACGAATCTCCAGCTAGCGTGGCCGTGACGAACTCTAGCTCAAGTCCCTTCACTGCCGTCAACATGACTTAAGAAATCGTAATGACACATTGCAAATAAACCATACCCCCGGCCGGGATTGAACCCGCGGTCATAGAGTCTCAAAACCCAGCCCGTCGCGCTAGCCACTAGACCAGCTAGCCACAATAAGATCATCCAACTAGGTATATTTCTACACCATAGGAAAGTTAGCACAGGCACCTCTGTGACCACAAATGCAAGTTTTTACAGACGAATCTCCAGCTAGCGTGGCCGTGACGAACTCTAGCTCAAGTCCCTTCACTGCCGTCAACATGACTTAAGAAATCGTAATGACACGATTGCAAATAAACCTAACCCCCGGCCGGGATTGAACCCGCGGTCATAGAGTCTCAAAACTCCAGCCCGTCGCGCTAGCCACTAGACCAGCTAGCCACAATAAGATTCATCCAACTAGGTATATTTCTACACCATAGGAAAGTTAGACACAGGCACCTCTGTGACCACAAATGCAAGTTTTTACAGACGAATCTCCAGCTAGCGTGGCCGTGACGAACTCTAGCGATTTCTTAAGTCATGTTGACGGCAGTGAAGGGACTTGAGCTAGAGTTCGTCACGGCCACGCTAGCTGGAGATTCGTCTGTAAAAACTTGCATTTGTGGTCACAGAGGTGCCTGTGCTAACTTTCCTATGGTGTAGAAATATACCTAGTTGGATGAATCTTATTGTGGCTAGCTGGTCTAGTGGCTAGCGCGACGGGCTGGAGTTTTGAGACTCTATGACCGCGGGTTCAATCCCGCCGGGGGTATGGTTTATTTGCAATCGTGTCATTACGATTTCTTAAGTCATGTTGACGGCAGTGAAGGGACTTGAGCTAGAGTTCGTCACGGCCACGCTAGCTGGAGATTCGTCTGTAAAAACTTGCATTTGTGGTCACAGAGGTGCCTGTGCTAACTTTCCTATGGTGTAGAAATATACCTAGTTGGATGAATCTTATTGTGGCTAGCTGGTCTAGTGGCTAGCGCGACGGGCTGGAGTTTTGAGACTCTATGACCGCGGGTTCAATCCCGCCGGGGTATGGTTTATTTGCAATCGTGTCATTACGATTTCTTAAGTCATGTTGACGGCAGTGAAGGGACTTGAGCTAGAGTTCGTCACGGCCACGCTAGCTGGAGATTCGTCTGTAAAAACTTGCATTTGTGGTCACAGAGGTGCCTGTGCTAACTTTCCTATGGTGTAGAAATATACCTAGTTGGATGAATCTTATTGTGGCTAGCTGGTCTAGTGGCTAGCGCGACGGGCTGGAGTTTTGAGACTCTATGACCGCGGGTTCAATCCCGGCCGGGGGTATGGTTTATTTGCAATCGTGTCATTACGATTTCTTAAGTCAAGTCCCAGTGTAGTAATATTACGAGTTCATGGGGAACTAGTAATAATAAGAACGAGGTAGATATTGAAAAGCCAGGGACCTTGGGTGATAAGGACAGTAATAGGTTTAGTAGAAATATAGAAATGAGCAGGAAGGGTAATGAGAAAGGAGAGTCTTTCAATGTTTATTATGCTAATTGCCGTAGTGCTAGGAATAAATGACGAGTTGAGATTAGTTGCTAGTGCAGGTAACATTGACGTATTTGCCTTAACTGAGACGTGGTTTAATTCATAAAGTCGGGACATGCCTGCGGAATGTCATATACAGGGTTTTAAATTGTTCCAAGAAGATAGAAGTATTGGGAGGGGGGGTGGGTGGCATTGTATGTCCGAGATCGCTTGAACTGATTGCAATAAAAACGGGTATTAAGTCTGAAGTAACACATACAGAGTCTGTTTGGATAGAATTTTCAGAGGGGCATGAAAAACTGATTTTAAGAGTGATATACCGTCCCCCAAACTTAGATAGGGACCAAAGGGGAAACTACTATGGGAGGAAATTTTTAAAGGGCCACAAGGCACGAAAAATTGTAGTAATTCTAGGAACTTTAACTTTAGTCATGTTGAATTGGAATTTCTTGACTGGGAATTTAGAATCTTAAAAACACTTCTTAAAAAGAAATTTCAGGATTGTTTTTTGAAGCAGTTGTGACAGAACCTACAAGGGGAAATAACCTGCTTGACTTAGTTATGGCAAACAATGAATCCCTTGTTAATAATTAGAAATTCAGGGGAAAACTGGGTGCTAGCGACCACAAACAATTACTTTTTAGCATTGAATGAAGTACGATAGTACGATAACCGTAACAGTCAGAGATTTTCGCTTAGCAGATTACGATGGGCTTAGAGAACACTTATCATCTGTTGACGGGGGGGTAACGAAGAGAGCTATCAATATGACATTTTCTGAACACTATACATGCTGCTCAAAGAGCGTTTATCCCATATAAAGAAATTAGATCAAATAGAAATGACCCAAAATGGATGAATAATAGGCTCAAATACTACAAGGGCATAAGAAATTAATTATAGCGTATCAAAAGAGGTGAGGGTCATCTTATGAATCAGTATATTAACATAAGAGGGACATTAAAAAGGGATAAGAAAAGCTAAAAGGGACTATGAAATTAAAGTTGCTGGGGATTCTAAAACAAAAACCAAAAAAGGGTTTTTCCAGGTCTATAGAACAAAAGTTAGAGATAAGATGGTCCCCTAAAAACAACTATGGGCACCTTACTGAAAGAAATGAAATGTGCTTGATTTAAATAATTATTTTCTCTCAGTTTTTACACAGGAAAAACACTAACAATATTCCAGTAATTAATTTTACAGTGGGCTAAAGAAATAAATTATGTAACATCACAGTCACTAGTGAGATGGTTGTGAAGCAGATAGAGAGACTGAAGCAAAATAATTCGCCGGGTCCTGATGAGGTTTTTTTCAAGGGTTCTTAAGGAATGCAAAATGGAACTCTGTGAACCATTAACTAAATTTTTAATTTATCCTTCAAACAGGTGTAGTGTCTGATATGTGGAAGATGGCTAATGTAATTCCTATTTTTAAAACAGGGGACAAGTCGTTACCGTCAAATTACCGCCCAATAAGCCTGACCTCAATTGTAGGCAAATTACTAGAGTCAATTATAGCTGAGATTATAAGAAGCCATCTCGATATGCATAGCTTATTAATGATACTCAGCATGGATTCACAAGAGGCCGTCTTTTCTAACTAAATTTTTTAACTTTCTTCAGTAAAGCTTTTGAGCTGTTGACCACAATAAAGAATTTGATATTATTTACTTAGATTTTAGTAAGGCTTTTGATAGAGTTCCGCACCATAGACTGTTTAAAGAAAGTGGCAGCTCATGGCATTTGGGGGGAAAAGTGCTCTCGTGGATCGAGTCATGGCTCACTGACAGAAGCAGAGAGTGTTCATAAATGGGGTTAAATCCGAGTGGGGATCTGTAACAAGTGGCGTTTTCCCCAGGGATCAGTCTTAGGCCCGTTGTTGTTATAATATATATCAATGATCTTGATGAGGGAATTACTAGTGATATGAGCAAATTCGCCGATGACACAAAGATAGTAGGATAATTGATTCAAACGGGAGATGTTATGGAACTTCAGGAGGATT
>NC_069498.1:16565944-16568951 GCF_026875155.1 Cherax quadricarinatus
CATCACCCTCACCACCAGTCCATCACCCCACCCACTAATCCATCACCTTTCACCACCAGTCCACCCTCAAACCCCCAGTGTTTCACCCTCACCACCAGTTCCATCACCCCTCACCACAAGTCCATCACCCTCACCACCAGTTCATTACCGCACCACCAGTCCACACCTTCACCCCAATCCATCACCCTCACCACCAGCCATCACCCTCACCACCAGTTCCATCACCCTCACCGCCAGTCCATCACCCTCACAGCCAGTCCATTCACCGTTACCCCCAGTCCTTCACCCTCACAACAGTGCTCAAACCCCCACCACCTGTCTATCACCCTCACCACCAGTCCATCACCCTCACCACCACCCATAACTCTCACCACCAACCATCAACGTCCTCACCATTCAATCACCCTCACCACCAGTCCATCACACTCACCACCAGTTCATCACCACTCAAACCCCCATCCATCACACTCACCACCAGTCCATCACCCTCACCTCCAGTCCATCACCCTCACCACCACCCATAACTCTCACCACCAGACCATCAACGTCATCACCATTCAATCACCCTCACCACCAGTCCATCACACTCACCACCAGTTCATCACACTCACCACCAGTCCATCACACTCACCACCAGTCCATCACACTCACCACCAGTCCATCACACTCACCACCAGTCCATCAAAACTCACCACCAGTCCATCAAACCCCCCCCACCATTTATCACCCTCCCCACCATTCATCACACTCACCACCAGTTCATCACACTCACCACCAGACCATCACCCTCCCCACCAGTTTCATCACCCTCCCCACCAGTTCACACACTCACCACCAGTTCATCACACTCACCACCAGTCCATCACTCTCA
Organism: Cherax quadricarinatus; assembly: GCF_026875155.1. Taxonomy (NCBI): domain Eukaryota; kingdom Metazoa; phylum Arthropoda; class Malacostraca; order Decapoda; family Parastacidae; genus Cherax; species Cherax quadricarinatus. Next base: position 16,566,816 of record NC_069498.1, read on the forward strand.
ACCACCATCCATCACCCTCACCACCAGTCCATCACACTAACCACCAGTCCATCACACTCACCACCAGTCCATCACACTCACCACCAGTCCATCACACTCACCACCAGTTCATCACACTCACCACCAGTCCATCACACTCACCACCAGTCCATCACACTCACCACCCATTCATCACCACTCACCACCATCCTTCACCCTCACCACCCGTCCCCTCACCCTCACCACCATCCATCCCCCCTCACCACCAGTCCATCACACTCACCACCAGTCCATCACCCTCACCACCAGTTCATCCACTCACCACCAGTTTCATCACACTCACCACCAGTCCTTCACCCTCACCACCAGGGCCATCACCCTCACCACCATTTCCCCTCACCCTCACCACCAGTCCCCCTCACCCTCACCGCCAACCATCACTCACACCACCACTCCACCACCCTCACCACCACTCCAACACCCTCACTACAAGTCCATCACCCTCACCACCAGTCCATCACCCTCACCACTAATCCATCACCTTCACCACCAGTCCATCACCCTCGCAACCAGACCATCACTCACACCACCACTCCACCGCCCTCACCACCACTCCACCACACTCACTACAAGTCCATCACCCTCACCACCAGTCCATCACCCTCACCACTAATCCATCCCTTCACCACCAGTCCACCCTCACCGCCAGTGCTTCCAAACCCCCACCAAACCCTTCCACCCTCACCACCAGTCCATCCCCTCCCACCAGCAGACCACACCCTCACCACCAGTCCATCACCCCCCGCAACCAGACCATCACTCACACCACCACATCCACCGCCCTCAACCCCCACTCCACCACACTCACTACAAGTCCATCACCCTCAAACCCCAAGTCCCTCACCCTCACCACAATCCATCACCCTCACCACAAGTCCATCACCCTCACCACTAATCCATCACCTTTACCACCACAGTCCACCCTCACCCCCCAGTGTTTCACCCTCACCACCAGTCCATCACCCTCACCACAAGTCCATCACCCTCACCACCAGTTCATTACCGCACCACCAGTTCCCCTCCCCCTTCACCACCAATCCATCACCCTCACCACCAGTCCATCACCCTCACCACCAGTCCATCACCCTCACCGCCAGTCCATCACCCTCACAGCCAGTCCATCACCGTTAAACCCCCAGTCCTTCACCCTCAACAACAGTGCTTCACCCTCACCACCTGTCTATTACCCTCACCTCCAGTCCATCACCCTCACCACCAGCCCATAACTCTCACCACCAGACCATCAACGTCACCACCATTCAATCACCCTCACCACCAGTCCATCACCCTCACCACCATTCTCACTCTCACAACACCAGACCAACACCCTCCCCACCATTCCATCACCCTCACCACAATTTCCCTCACCCTCACCACCATTCCATCAAACCCCCACCACCAGTCCCCTCACTCTCACCACCAGACCATCACCCCACCACCAGACATCACCCTCACCACCAGAACCATCACCCTCACCACCAGACCATCACTCTCACCACCAGACCATCACCATCACCACCAACCATCACTCTCACCACCAGACCCTCACTCTCACCCACCAGACCATCACTCTCACCACCATTCCATCACCCCTCACCACCATTCCATCACCCTCACCACCAGTTCCCCTTTACGCTCACCACCAGTCCATCAAACCCCCACCAAACCCGTCCATCACCCTCACCACCAGTCCATCACCCTCACCACCAGTTCATACCCTCACCACCATCCATCCACCCTCACCACCAGTCCATCACCCTCACCACCAGTCCACATCACCCTCAACACCCGTCCATCACTCTCACCACCAGATATTAACTCTCTCCACCACTCCACCTTCACGACGAGTCCGCCACCGTCACCACCAGTCCATAACTCTCATCACCAAACCATTACTCTCACCACCAGTCCATCACCCTACCACCATCCATACCCTCACCCCAGTTCATCACCCCCACCACCATCCATCACCCCACCCCATCCCCTCACCCCCACCCCATCCATCACCCTCACCACCAGTCCCTCACCCCACCACCAGTCCACCCCTTCACCCCTCCCCCCCCCCCCCACCCAACCCCCCCCCCCCCCCCCCACCAC
>NC_069498.1:16569451-16581951 GCF_026875155.1 Cherax quadricarinatus
CTCCATCCCCGATCGTCAGGGGGCCCAAAAAAAAGACATTCTATAAAAAAATCACAATTTTTTTCTTTTTATTTTTAGTAAGTTATAGGGAAAAGGGGTTACTAGCCCATTGTTCCCGGCATTTTAGTTGACTTTTACAACAGGCATAGCTTACGGAGGAGAGATTCTTATCCCACTTCCTCATGGATATGAGAGGAAAAGCAATAAGAATAAGATAAAATCAAAGAAAACTCAGATGAGTGTGTATACATTTAAAGTGCCCTTTTGGGAGGTAAAGTTAGTGTACCCAATTGTAGTGTGACCCATGTGTAGTGTGACCCAAGTGTAAGTAGAAGTAGCAAGAAATCTTGCATATTTATGAGACAGAAAAAAGACACCAGCAATCCTACCATCATGAAAAGAAATACAGATTTTCCTTTTACACTCACTTGGTAGGACGGTAGTACCTCCCTGGGTGGTTGTTGTCTACCAACCTACTACCACAGGACGGTAGTACCTCCCTGGGTGGTTGTGTCTACCAACCTACTACCACAGGACGGTAAGACCTCCCTGGGTGGACCACATTGATATGTCTCCAAAACCACCACTACCAAGGACGGTAGTACCTCCCTGGGTGGTTGATGTCTACCAACCTACTACCACAGGACGGTAGTACCTCCCTGGGTGGTTGATGTCTACCAACCTACTACCACAGGACGGTAGTACCTTTCCCCGGGTGGGTTGTGTCTACCAACCTACTACCACAGGACGGTAGTACCTCCCTGGGTGGTTGATGTCTACCAACCTACTACCACAGGACGGTAGTACCTCCCTGGGTGGTTGATGTCTACCAACCTACTACCACAGGACGGTAGTACCTCCCTGGGTGGTTGATGTCTACCAACCTCTACCACAGGACGGTGTACCTCCCTGGGTGGTTGATGTCTACCAACCTACCACCACAGACGGGAGTACCTCCCGGGTGGTTTATGTCTACCAACCTCTACCACAGACGGTAGTACCTCCCTGGTTTGGGTTTATGTCTACCAACCTACTACCACAGGACGGTAGTACCTCCCTGGGTGTTGATGTCTACCAACCTCTACCACAGGACGGTAGGGACCTCCCTGGGTGGTTGTTGTCTAACCCAAACCCCTAACCACAGGAAAGGTAGTACCTCCCTGGGTGGTTGATGTCTACCAACCAAAACCCACCACAGGACGGTAGTACCTCCCTGGTGGTTGATGTCTACCAACCTGACTACCAACAGGACGGTAGTACCTCCCTGGGGGGTTGATGTCTAAAAACCAACTACCACAGGACGGTAGTACCTCCCTGGGTGGTTGATGTCTACCAACCTACTACCACAGGACGGTAGTACCTCCCTGGTGGTTGATGTCTACCAACCTACGACCCCACAGGACGTAGTAATACCTCCTGGTGGTGCTGTCATACCAACCTACTACCACAGGGGAGGACGGTAAGTACCTCCCTGGGTGGTTGCTGTCTGTACCAACCTACTACCACAGACGGTAGTACTCCCTGGGTGGTTGTTGTCACCCAAACCTACTACCAACAGGACGGTTGGTACCTCCCCTGGGTGGTTGTTGTCTACCAACCTAAACTACCACAGGACGGTGGTACCGCTATCCCGGGTGGTTGCTGTCTACAACCTAACTACCACAGGACAGGTAGTATCCTCCCTGGTGGTTGCTGTCTACCAACCTACTACCTACCACAGGACGGTGTACCTCCCTGTGGTTGCTGTCTACACCTACTACCACAGGACGGTAGATCCCTCCCTGGGTGGTTGATGTCTACCAACATACTATACCACAGGACGGTAGTACCTCCCTGGTGGTTGATTGTCTACCAACCTACTACCACAGGACGGTAGTACCGTCCCTGGTGGTTGATGTCTACCAACTACTACCACACTGTAGTACCTCCCTGGGTGGTTGATGTCTAACCAACCTACTACCCACTAGGACTGTAGTACCTCCCTGGGTGGTTGCATGTCTACCAACCTACTACCACAGGACGGAGTACCTCCCTGGGTGGTTGATGTGTCTACCAACCTACAAACCACAGGACGGTAGTAAACCTCCCTGGTGGTTGATGTCTACCAACCCTACTACCACAGACGGTAGTACCTCCCTGTGGTGGTTGAATGTCCTAACCAACCTACAACCACAGGACGTATGTAACCTCCCTGGGTGGTTTGATGTCTACCAACCTACTACCTACAGGACTGTAAGTACCTCCCTTGGGTGGTTGCTGTCTACCAACCTAAAAACCTACCAAGGACGGTAGTACCTCCCTGGGTGTTGAGTCTACCAACCTACTACCGACAGGACGGTAGTAACCATCCCAGGGTGGTTTGATGTCTACTACCAACCTACTACTACCACGGGACTGTAGTACCTCCCTGGTGGTTTGCTGTCTACCAACCTACTACCACAGGACGGTAGTACCTCCCTGGTTGTTGATGTCTACCAACCTACAAACAACCACAGGACGGGTAGTCCTCCCTGGGTGGTTTTGATGTACTACCAACCTACGTACCACAGGACTGGTAAGATACCTCCCTGGGTGGTTGATGTCTAACCAACCTACTACCACAGGACGGTAGTACCTCCCTGGGTATGGTTGCTGTCACACCAACCTATACTACCAAAGGACGGTAGTACCTCCCTGGGTGGTTGCTGTCTACCAACCTACTACCACAGGACGGTAGTACCTCCCTGGGTGGTTGATGTCTACCAACCTACTACCACAGGACGGTAGTACCTCCCTGGGTGGTTTGCTGCACCCAACCTACTACCACAATACGGAAGTACCCTGCCCCTGGGTGGTATGATGTCTAACCAACCTACTACCACAGGACGGTATGTACCTCCTGGTGGTTGATGTCTACCAACCTACTACCTATATGGAGGTATATATGGAGTTGTATATGCAAGATCATATGAAAATGTATATGGAGATATATATGGAGGTATATATGTACTTTAAAAGCTTCATTAAGCAGGAAGATTGACAGCCTGAGAGGGAGAGTTATCGCAGGTGTCGTCACAGAGTCAGCCTGAGAGGGAGAGTTATCGCAGGTGTCGTCACAGTCACCAGTTCCAGCTCACTTTCTGCTTTAACTTCCTCTTATTATTAAATAAGTTGTTTTAGCTTCCATTGGACACGAATGTTATTTATTCCTCAGTTAGTTTTTAATTATCTTTCAGCAATAAATATTACTGAAGTAGAACAGCAGGAATTAGTTAAAGTAAGAAATATTGTTATGGTTGGTGTTGATAATATTGTTACTCCAGTCGTCATGTGTGACAGTCACATCTTCCAGTCTTCCACGTGTGACAGTCACTCCAGTCTTCCAATGTGTGACAGTCCACTTCCAGTCCTTCCATGTTGATTAGCACTCCAGTCTTCCATGTTGACAGTCACTCCATCTTCCATGTGTGAACAGATCACTCCAGTCTTCCAAGGGTGGACAGTCACTCCGTCTTCCTTGGTGTGACCGTGCACTCCAGTCTTCCCATGGTATAGTCACTCCATCTTCCATGTGTGACAGTCACTCCAGTCTTCCATGTGTGACAGTCACTCCAGTCTTCCATGTGTGACAGTCACTCCAGTCTTCCATGTGTGACAGTCACTCCAGTCCTCCATGTGCGACAGTCCAGCACTATCTCAGCCTTCCATGTGTGATAGTCAACTCCCGTCTTCCATGTGTGACAGTCACTCCATCTTTCCATTGTGACAGGTCACTCCAGTCTTCCATGTGTGACAGTCACTCCAGGTTCTTCCATGTGGGGACGTTCACCTCCAGTCCTTCCATGTGGGACAGCACGCTCCAGTCTTCCATGTGTGGACAGTCACTCGTCCAGTCTTCCATGTGGACAGTCACCCATCTTTACCATGGGTGAGAGTCACTCCAGTCTTCCATGTGTGACAGTCACGATTCCTGTCTCCATTGTGTGGACAGTCACTCCAGTCTTCCCATGTGTGACAGTCACTACTCCAGTCTTCCCATGGTGTGACAGTCACTCACAAGTCTTTCCAAGTGTGACAGTCACTCCAGTCTTCCCATGTGTGGCAGTCACACCCAGTTTACATGTGTGACAGTCACTCCAGTCTTCCATGTGTGACAGTCACTTCCATCTTCATTGTGACAGTCACCGTCCTTCCATGTGTGACAGTCACTCCAGTCTCCTTGAGTGACAGTCACTCCAGTCTTCTCCATGTGTGACAGTCCACTCCCAGTCTTCCATGTGACAGTTCACTCCAGTCTTCCATGGTGGTGGACATCATCCAGTCTTCCATGTGTGTCAGTCACTCCAGATCTTCCATGTTGACAGTCCACTCACAGTCTTCCATGTGTGACAGTCACTCCCGTCCTTCCATGTGGTGACAGTCACCTACTCCCAGTCCTTCCATGTGTGACAGTCACACCAGTCTTCCATGTGTGACAGTCAACTCCCAGCTTCCATGTGGTGACAGTCACTCCTTCTTCCATGTGTGACAGTCACTCCAGACTTCCATGTGTGACAGTCCCTCCAGTTCTTCCATTTGGACAGTCACTCCTCAGTCATTCCATGAGTGACAGTCACTCCCAGTCTTCATGTGTGACAGTCACTCCAACCTTCCCATGTGTGACAGTCACTCCCGTCTACCCAAAAAAAAGTGTGACAGTCACTCCAGTCTTCCATGTGTGACAGTCACATCCCAAGTCTTCCATGTGTGACGTCCCTCCACAGTCTTCCATGTGTGACAGTCACTCCAGTCTTCCATGTGTGACAGTCACTCCAGTCTTCCATGTGTGACAGTCACTCCAGTCTTCCATGTGTGACAGTCACTCATGTCTTCCATGTGTGACAGTCACTCCAGTCTTCATGTGTGACCGTCACACCAGTCTTCCATGTGTGACAGGCACATCCAGTCTTCCATGTGGTGACAGTCACTTCAGTCCTCATGAGTGACAGTCACTCCAGTCCCACTTCCATGTGTGACAGTCACTCCAGTCTTCATGTGTGACGTCACTCCAGTCGTTCTGGTGACAGTCACTCAATCCTTCCATGTGTGACATGTCACTCCATCTTCATGTGTGACAGTCACTCCTTTCTTCCATGTGTGACAGTCACTCCAGTCCTTCCATGTGTGACAGTCATCTCCGTCTTCCATTGTGACAGTCACTCCATCTTCCAATGTGTGACAGTCACTCAGTCTTCTCATGTGGTGGGCAGTCACACCCAGTCTTCCATGTGTGACATCACTCCAGTCTTCCATGTGTGCCAGTCACTCCCAGTCTTCCATGTGTGGAACAGTCACTCCAGTTTCCATGTGTGCAGTCACTACTCCAGTCTTCCATGTGGGACAGTCCACGTCCAGTCTTCATGTGTGAAAGTCACCCAGTCCATTCCATGATGTGACAGTCACATCCATCTTCCATGTGTTGACAGTCACTCCAGCTTCCATGTGTGAACAGTCACTCCAGTCTTCCATTGTGGCAGTCACTCCAGTCTCTCCATGTTTGACAGTCACTCCAGTCTTCCATTGTGACAGTCCCTCCCAGTCTTCCATGTGTGGACAGTCACTCCCAGTCTCCATTGGTGGCAGTCACTCCAGTCTTCCATGTGTACAGTCACTCCAGTCTTCCATGTGTGACAGTCACTCCAGTCTTCCATGTGTGACAGTCACTCCAGTCTTCAATGTGTGACAGTCACTCCAGTCTTCCATGTGTGACAGTCACTCCAGTCTTCCATGTGTGACAGAGTCACTCCAGTCATCCAGGTGGAGAACAGGTCCCCCCACTCCAGTCTTCCATGAGTGACAGTCACTCCAGTCTTCCATGTGTGACAGTCACTCCAGTCTTCCATGTGTGACAGTCACTCCAGTCTTCCATGTGTGACAGTCACTCCAGTCTTCCATGTGTGACAGTCACTCTACTCCAGTCTTCCGTGTGACTGAGTCCACTCCATCTTCCATGTGTGACCGTCACTCAGTCTTCCATGTGTGAGCAGTCACTCCAGTCTTCCATGGTGTGGGCCGTCCATCCAAGTCTCCATGTGTGGCCGTCACTCCAGGCTTCAATGTTGACAGTCACTCCAGTCTTCCATGTGTGACAGTCACTCCAGTCTTCCATGTGTGACAGTCCCTCCAGTCTTCCATGTGTGACAGTCACTCCAGTCTTCCATGAGTGACAGTCCCTCCAGTCTTCCATGTGTGACAGTCACTCCAGTCTTCCATGTGTGACAGTCACTCCAGTCTACCATGAGTGACAGTCACTCCAGTCTTCCATGTGTGCCAGTCACTCCATTCCAGTCTTCCATTTGTGACAGTCACTCCAGTCTATTCTTCATGTGTGACAGTCACTCCAGTCTTCCATGTGTGACAGTCACTCCAGTCTTCCATGTGTGACAGTCACTCCAGTCTTCCATGTGTGACAGTCACTCCAGTCTTCCATGTGTGACAGTCACTCCAGTCTTCCATGTGTGACAGTCACTCCAGTCTTCCATGTGTGACAGTCACTCCAGTCTTCCATGTGTGACAGTCACTCCAGTCTTCCATGTGTGACAGTCCTCCCTGTCTTTCCATGTGTGACAGTCACATCCCAGTCCTTCCTGTGTGACAGTCACTCCAGTCTTCCATGTGTGACAGTCACTCCAGTCTTCCATGTGTGACAGTCACTCCAGTCTTCCATGTGTGACAGTCACTCTCATCTCTCTCCGCACTCCCCTCACTCCCCCCCCTCAACACACTCCTCGCGGCTCCCCACCCCCACTCCACTTCTTAACCTCCTCCCCTCCAGTCCTTCCATGGTGTGACAGTCCACCCAGTCTTCCATGGTGACAGTCCACTCCAAGTCTTCCATGTGTGACAGGTCACTCCAGTCTTTCCATGTGTGGCAGTCCACATCCAGTCTTCGCATGTGTGACGTCCACTCCAGTCTTCCAGTGTTACAGACACTGACTCCAGTCCTCCTTGTGTGACAGTCACTCCATCTTCCATGGTGACAGTCACTCAGTCCTTCCATGTGTGACAGTCCACTCCAGTCCTTCCATGTTGGCAGTCACTCCATCTTCCATGTGTGACATCACTCCCAGTCTTCCCATGTGTGACAGTCACTCCAAGCTTCCATGTTGTGACATCACTCCCAGTCTTCCATGTGTGGCAGTCCCATCCAGTCTTCATGTGTGACAGTCACTCCCGTCTCCATGTGTGACAGTCACTCCATCTTCCATGTGTGACAGCACTCCCGCCAGTCTCAAGTTTGGTGACGAGTCACTCCATCTTCCATTGTGACAGTCATCCAGTCTTTTCCATGTGTGACAGTCACCTCTCCAGTCTTTCCATGTGTGACAGTTCACTCCAGTCTTCCATGTGTGACAGTTACTCCAGTCTTCCATGTGTGACAGTCACTCCAGTCTTCCATGTGTGACAGTCACTCCAGTCTTCCATGTGTGACAGTCACTCCAGTCTTCCATGTGTGACAGTCACTCCAGTCTTCCATGTGTGACAGTCACTCCAGTCTTCCATGTGTGACAGTCACTCCAGTCTTCCATGTGTGACAGTCACTCCAGTCTTCCATGTGTGGCCGTCACTCCAGTCTTCCATGTGTGGCCGTCACTCCATCTTCAATGTGTGACAGTCCACTCCCAGTCCTTCCATGTGTGACAGTCACATCCAAGTCTTCCATGTGTGACAGTCCCTCCAGTCTTCCATGTGTGACAGTCACTCCAGTCTTCCATGAGTGACAGTCACTCCAGTCTTCCATGTGTGACAGTCACTCCAGTCTTCCATGTGTGACAGTCACTCCAGTCTACCATGTGTGACAGTCACTCCAGTCTTCCATGTGTGACAGTCACTCCAGTCTTCCATGTGTGACAGTCACTCCAGTCTTCCATGTGTGACAGTCACTCCAGTCTTCCTTGTGTGACCAAGTCCACTTCCAGTCTTTCCATAGTTGACAGTCACTCCAGTCTTCCACGTGTGACAGTCACTCATGTCTTCCATGTGTGACAGTCACTCCAGTCTTCCATGTGTGACAGTCACTCCAGTCTTCCATGTGTGACAGTCACTCCAGTCTTCCATGTGTGACAGTCACTCCAGTCTTCCATGTGTGACAGTCACTCCAGTCTTCCATGTGTGACAGTTACTCCAGTCTTCCATGTGTGACAGTCACTCCAGTCTTCCATGTGTGACAGTCACTCCAGTCTTTTCCAATGAGTGACAAGTCACTCCATCCCTTCCATGAGTGACAGTCACTCCAGTCTTCCATGGTGCGTCACTCCATCTTCCATGTGTGACAGTCACTCCAGTCTTCCATGTGTGACAGTCACTCCAGTCTTCCATGAGTGACAGTCACTCCAGTCTTCCATGTGTGACAGTCACTCCAGTCTTCCATGTGTGACAGTCACTCCAGTCTTCCATGTGTGACAGTCACTCCAGTCTTCCATGTGTGACAGTCACTCCAGTCTTCCATGTGTGACAGTCACTCCAGTCTTCCATGTGTGACAGTCACTCCAGTCTTCCATGTGTGACAGTCACTCCAGTCTTCCATGTGTGACAGTCACTCCAGTCTTCCATGTGTGACAGTCACTCCAGTCTTCATGTGTTTATACAGTCACTCCAGTCCTTCATGTGTGACAGTCACCCAGTCCCTTCCATGTGTGACTGTCACTCCATCTTCCAGAGGACAAGTCACTCCAAGTCTTCCATGTGTGACAGTCACTCCATCCCTTCATGTGGGACAGTCACTCCAGTCTTCCATGTGTGACAGTCACTCCAGTCTTCCATGAGTGACAGTCACTCCAGTCTTCCATGAGTGACAGTCACTCCAGTCTTCCAGTGTGTGACAGTCACTCCATCTTCCATGTGTGACAGTCACTCCAGTCTTCCATGTGTGACAGTCACTCCAGTCTTCCATAAGTGACAGTCACTCCAGTCTTCCATGTGTGACAGTCACTCCAGTCTTCCATGTGTGACAGTCACTCCCGTTCCAGTCTTCCAGAGTGACAAGTCCACTCCAGTCTTCCATGTGTGACAGTCACTCCAGTCTTCCATGTGTGACAGTCACTCCAGTCTTCCATGTGTGACAGTCACTCCAGTCTTCCATGTGTGACAGTCACTCCAGTCTTCCATGTGTGACAGTCACTCCAGTCTTCCATGAGTGACAGTCCCTCCATTTCTTCCATGTTGTACAGTCACTCCAGTCCTTCCATGTGTGACCGCACTCCCAGTCTTCCATGAGTGACAGTCACGTCCATGCTTCCATGAGTGGACCAGTCACTCCAGTCTTCCATGTGTGACAGTCACTCCAGTCTTCCATGAGTGACAGTCCTCCATCTTTTATCCATGAAGTGACAGTCACTCCAGTCTTCCATGTGTGACAGTCACTCCAGTCTTCCATGTGTGACAGTCACTCCAGTCTTCCATGTGTGACAGTCACTCCAGTCTTCCATAAGTGACAGTCACGTCCAGTCCCTTCCATGTGGTGGACAGTCACTCCATCTCCATGTGTGACAGTCACTCCAGTCTTCCATAAGTGACAGTCACTCCAGTCTTCCATGTGTGACAGTCACTCCAGTCTTCCATGTGTGACAGTCACTCCAGTCTTCCATGAGTGACAGTCACTCCAGTCTTCCATGTGTGACAGTCACTCCAGTCTTCCATGTGTGACAGTCACTCCAGTCTTCCATGAGTGACAGTCACTCCAGTCTTCCATGTGTGACAGTCACTCCAGTCTTCCATGTGTGACAGTCACTCCAGTCTTCCATGTGTGACAGTCACTCCAGACTTCCCATGTTTGACAGTCACATCAGTCTTCCATGTGTGACAGTCACTCCCAGTCTTCCATGATGACAGTCCCTCCAGTCTACCATGTGTTGCAGTCCTCCAGTCTTCCCATGGTGTGACAGTCACTATCAAGTCTTCCATGTGGACAGTCACTCCATCCTTCCATGAGTGACAGTCACTCCAGTCCTTCCAGTGTGACCAGACACTCCAGACTTCCATGGTGACAGTCACTTAAGTCTACCAAGTGTGACAGTCACTCCAGTCTTCCATGAGTGACAGTCACTCCAGTCTTCCATGATTGACAATCACTCAGTCTTCCTATGTGTGACAGTCACTTCCATCTTCCATGTGTGACAGTCACTCCAGTCTTCCATGTGTGACAGTCATCCAGTCATTCCATAAGTGACAGTCACTGCTCTCTCCAGTCTCCATGTGTGACAGTCACTCCAGTCTACCATGTGTGACAGTGCACCTTCCAGTCTTCCCATGATGACAGTCACTCAGTCCCTTTCCATGTGGTGATCAGTCACCACCAGTCTTCCATGTGTGACCAGTCACTCCAGTCTTCCATGTGGACAGTCACTCCATCTTCCATGTGTGACAGTCACATCCAGTCTTCCCCATAGTGGACCAGTCACTCAGTCTTCCATGTGTGACAGTCACTCCAGTCTTCCATGTGTGACAGTCACTCCAGTCTTCCATGTGTGACAGTCACTCCAGTCTTCCATGTGTGACAGTCCCATCCAGTCTTCCATGGAGTGACAGTCCCTCCAGTCTACCATGTGTTACAGTCACTCCATCCTATTTCCATGTGTGACAGTCACGTCCAGTCTTCCATGTGTGACAGTCAAGTCCATCTCCATGGTGACAGTCGCCACTCCATCTCCATGTGTGACAGTCACTCCAGCTTCCATGAGTGCCATCACTCCATTCTTCCATGTGTGACAGTCACTCCATCATTCCATGAGTGACAGTCACTCCAGTCTTCCATGAGTGACAGTCACTCCAGTCTTCCATGAGTGACAGTCACTCCAGTCTTCCATGTGTGACAGTCACTCCAGTCTTCCATGTGTGACAGTCACTCCAGTCTTCCATGAGTGACAGTCCCTCCAGTCTTCCATGTGTGACAGTCACTCCAGTCTTCCATGTGTGACAGTCACTCCAGTCTTCCATGAGTGACAGTCACTCCAGTCTTCCATGAGTGACAGTCACTCCAGTCTTCCATGTGTGACAGTCACTCCAGTCTTCCATGAGTGACAGTCACTCCAGTCTTCTATGTGTGACAGTCACTCCAGTCTTCCATGTGTGACAGTCACTCCAGTCTCCATGAGTGACATGTGCACTCCAGTCTCCAATGAGTGATAGTCACTCTCCGTTCTTTCCTGTGTGACCATCACTCCAGTCTTCCATGAGTGACAGTCACTCCATTTCCAATGAGGTTGACAGTCACTCCAAGTCTTCCATTTGACAGTCCACTCCAGTCCTTCCAATGTGGAACAGTCACTCCCGTCCTTCCATGAGATGACTGTCACTCCATCTTCCATGAGTGACAGTCACTTCCAGTCTTCCCGTGAGTGAATAGTTCTCGAGTGTCTGGCAGAAGATCATATTCAAGTCTCACTAGAAAGTTGGTTTAGGATGTTGGTTTAAGGAGGTTTGGTTAGGAGGGAGTTTAGGAGTGTTGGTTTAGGAGGGTTTGGTTTTAGGAGTATTGGTTAAAGCTGTATTGGGTTTAAGAGCGTTGGTACAGGACATTGGTTGAGGACTTGGTTTAAGACTGTAGTTTAGAGTTTTGTTTAGCATTGTTCGAAAGGAGTTTTCTTTTAGGAATGACTGTTTCGGAGTACTGAACATTGGTTTAGAGTGTTTGGTTTAGTCTTTAATTATGTTCATTGTTTAGGAAAATTTCTTGACTGATGTTTATCATGGACGACACTATGGAAACAATTTCCCCTTGAATGATTATTTAAATAAATTATTCAGAGAACTAAAAAGTTGATAAAATAGACACATCAAAATTGATAAGATCGATGAAGCGATCACATCGATTCAAGGTCGAGGGACTGATTACCTAAACTCCTCATCTTCACCATTCATTTTTGTATTGGACTGATGAAGCCAGTGTGTGGCGAAACGTTTCCACAAACATACCCAAGTGTTGCACCCATGAATAATTATATTGAAGTTTAGATGATACTAAAGTTATATTGGATACAATATATTTTTGATTTTTTAATGCAAATCCGTTTTTTAATGAGTCTATCAGATGAATAATCTATAACGAATATGACTTAATTTACAATAATTTAATAATAAATAAACGCAATGAAATATATTTTTTTCGTTAGGTTCAGAATGATTTTGGCGAAATTACTGCATACACAAATTTTCACTTGTCCTATATGGCAAGATGAGCGTTGCTATTTAAGCCAAGATCGCAAGTTCTGCCTATTCGGCACGACATCATATATATATATATATATATATAATATAAATATTAAATATATATATATATATAAATAAATATATATATATATATAAGTAATATAATATATATATATTATATAGATATATATAATATTATATATATATATTCAAAAGAACCACTGTGAAAGAGTAATGAAATTCCAAGCGCTTTCGTGACTATTCACATTGTCAAGGAGAACTTAAAGTATACAAACACAGGAAGGGCAATTAAAGGGCTAGGAACCACACCCACA
>NC_069498.1:16586951-16605673 GCF_026875155.1 Cherax quadricarinatus
ATGGATAATGAGAACCTTCAAAACTAGGGACGCCAAGCCCATGATGATTCTCTTCAAATCGCTTGTGCTCTCTAGGCTGGAATACTGCTGTACATTAACTGCCCTTTTCAAGGCAGGAGAAATTGCTGAACTGGAGAGTGTACAAAGAACTTTCACGCCACACATAAGTGCGAAAGGCACCTAAATTGCTGGGAACGGTTGAAGTCCCTTGAGCTGTATTCCTTGGAGCGTAGGCGAGAGAGATACATGATAATATACACTTGGAAATTCCTAAAGGGTTTAGTACCAAACTTAAAACGAAAATCACTCCCTATGAAAGCAAAAGACTCGGCAAGAGATGCAACATTTACCCAATAAAAAGCAGGGGCACCACGAGTACATTGAGAGACAACACATTAAGTGTCCGGGGCCCAAGACTATTCAACTGCCTCCCAGCATACATAAGGGGGATTACCAATAGACCCCTGACTGCTTTCAAGAAGGCGCTGGACAGGCATCTAAAGTCAGTACCTGACCAACCGGGCTGTGGTTCGTACCTCAGTTTGCGTGCGGCTGGCAGTAACAGCCTGGTTGATCAGGCTCTGATCCACCATGAGGCCTGGTCTCAGACCGAGCCGCAGGGGGTTTAACCCACGAAACCCTCTCCGGGTAACCGTGATTAGTGCAGTCATTAGCAATTTCTTACATTTTAAATGACTCAAGTTCGACCTGATGATCAAAACGACACCAGCGATCGACCTCGCTGCCTGGTTACGAATCTTCCAGGTTAATGAAGGTATTGAAGCCCATTTAAAGCTCCATGTTAGGTGGGGATCAGTAGGTTAGTCCATGACACCAGGAGACATCTACGATACTACACAGGTATCACTGGAATAAACCATACCACGGGCGGGATTTGAACCCGCGGTCATAGAGTCTCAAAACTCCAGACCGTCGCGTTACCGCTGGACCAGCTAGCCACAATAAGAACTTGCATTTGTGGTCACCGTGGTGCCTATGCTAACCTTCCTATGGTGTAGAAATATACCTAGTTGGACGAATCTTATTGTGGCTAGCTGGTCCAGTGGCTAACGCCACGGTCTGGAGTTTTGAGACTCTCTGACCGCGGGTTCAAATCCCGCCCGTGGTATGGTTTGTTTGCAATCATGTCATTACGATTTCGTGAGTCATCACTGGAATGTAACTGTCTAGCGGGGTTAACAAAGCTATCTCAACTATCTATCTCTACCTCGGTTATCTAATTCATTATTTACTTATCTAGAAGTTTTTACTTCAATTCTTTTCATCAGTCATTTTGACACACTAGTTGTTCCTGTTTCTTCTTTATGATTTTCCTCACCTTTTAACATATAATGTATAACAATAGTCAGCTTGATCCGACCCATTATTGCGAGACATCTGTGGCTGCCAAGAATAACTGCGTAATAAATAATGGAAAGTGTAAAGAGACCAAAAGTGGATGATGCAAACTGAATAACTGATCCACTTCGAGGACAGCGTGAAACAAGCTTTTATGCCACAAGACGGGCAGAAAGCAGCAACTTCACTCTGGCTGTACCCTTCTCCAGAACATCACTCCATCTGAGATCATACATACCCAGGATGACTCGAGTATGGAACACATTCGTACAGCATAATGATGTCAACGAGATAAAGTCAGTTGATCAAATGAAAATGCTGGCCCACAGATGGCTCCAACTTCATCCTGTTCCCTACTTGTATGTCTCATAACAATAAAAATGCTTTCAAATGAGCTGATGTAGGTAACAGCTCTTAGCTTGCCAATAAAGTTAGGAATCCTTAACCTGTAAATAGCTGTCAATAAAGCTATGGATCCTTAACCTTGTCAAACCCTGTGTAAAAAAAAAAAAAAAAAAAAAAACATGTGAATGTAAATAATGATAGATGTATAATGAACTACCTGTTGAGACGTAAAGTAAATAACTGGTAAAGATGTGAAGGTGTAAGAGGAACTACAAATGAAGGTGTAAGAGGAACTACAAATGAAGGTGTAAGAGGAACTACAAATGAAGGTGTAAGAGGAACTACAAATGAAGGTGTAAGAGGAACTACAAATGAAGGTGTAAGAGGAACTACAAATAAAGGTGTAAGAGGAACAATACAAGGTGTATTATGAATATCAGGTGTATAATGAAAAGCAGGTGGAGGTGTATTATAAACGACAGGTATGTGATGAACGACAAGTGAGAATGTATGATGAACAGGCGAAGGTGAATGATGAACGACTGATAACGGTGTATGATGAACGACAAGGTGTGTGATGAACGACGGGTGTAGGTTGATGGTAAACGACTGGTGAAGGTTTATGATGAACGACAAGGTGTATGATGAACGAAAGGGGGTAGGTTGATTTGGTAAAACGACTGGTGAAGGTTTAAAGATGAACGACAAGGTGTATGATGAACGACGGTGTAGGTTTATGGTAAACGACTGGTGAAGGTTTATGATTTAACGACAAGGTGTATGATGAACGACGGGTGTAGGTTGATGGTAAACGACTGGTGAAGGTTTATGATGAACGACAAGGTGTATGAACGACAGGAAGATGTAGAAATAAATAACATGATAAAGTGAATGTCACGTGAATAAAAGTAGATGTATAATGAACTACCTGTTATATAAAGTAGATGTATAATGAACTACCTGTTATATAAAGTAGATGTATAATGAACTACCTGTTATATAAAGTAGATGTATAATGAACTACCTGTTATATAAAGTAGATGTATAATGAACTACCTGTTACGATATAAAGTAGATGTATAATGAAAATACCTGTTATGATATAAAGTAGATGTATAATGAACTACCTGTTATGATATAAAGTAGATGTATAATGAACTACCTGTTATGATATAAAGTAGATGTATAATGAACTACCTGTTATGATATAAAAATAGATGTATAAATGAACTACTTGTTATGATATAAAGTAGATGTATAATGAACTACCTGTTATGATATAAAGTAGATGTATAATGAACTACCTGTTATGATATAAAGTAGATGTATAATGAACTACTTTATGATATAAAGTAGATGTATAATGAACTACCTGTTATGATATAAAGTAGATGTATAATGAACTACCTGTTATGATATAAAGTAGATGTATAATGAACTACTTGTTATGATATAAAGTAGATGTATAATGAACTACTTGTTATGATATAAAGTAGATGTATAATGAACTACTTGTTATGATATAAAGTAGATGTATAATGAACTACTTGTTATGATATAAAGTAGATGTATAATGAACTACCTGTTATGATATAAAGTAGATGTATAATGAACTACTTGTTATGATATAAAGTAGACGTATAATGAACTACCCCGTTATGGTATAAAGTAGATGTATAATGAACTACCTGTTATGATATAAAGAATGTATAATGAACTACTTGTTATATACAAAGTAGATGTATAATGAACTACCTGTTATGATATAAAGTAGATGTATAATGAACTACCTGTATGATATAAAGTAGATGTTAAATGAACTACTTGTTAGATATAAAGTAATGTATAATGAACTACTTGTTATGATACAGAGTAGATGTATAAATGAACTACCTGTTTTTATAAAGTAGATGTATAAGAACTACCTGTTATGATATAAAGTAGATGTATAATGAACTACCTGTTATGATATAAAGTAGATGTATAATGAACTACCTGTTATGATAAAAGTAATGTATAATGAACTACTTGTTATGATATAAAGTAGATGTATAATGAACACCTTTATATAAAGTAATGTATAATGAACTACCTGTTATGATATAAAGTAGAAAGTATAATGAACTACCTGTTATGATATAAAGTAGATGTATAATGAACTACTTGTTATGATATAAAGTAGATGTATAAATGAACTACTTGTTACGATATTTAAAATAGAAGTATAATGAACTACCCGTTAATAAAGTAAAATGTATAATGAACTACCTGTTATGAATAAGTAGATGTATAATGAACTAAATTGTTATGATATAAAGTAGATGTAAAATGAACTACTTGTTATGATATAAAGTAATGTATAATGAACTACTTGTTATGATATAAAGTAGATGTATAATGAACTACTTGTTATGATATAAAGTAGATGTATAATGAACTACTTGTTATGATATAAAGTAGATGTATAATGAACTACCTGTTATATAAAGTAGATGTATAATGAACTACCTGTTATGATATAAAGTAGATGTATAATGAACTACCTGTTATGATATAAAGTAGATGTATAATGAACTACCTGTTATGATATAAAGTAGATGTATAATGAACTACCTGTTATGATATAAAGTAGATGTATAATGAACTACCTGTTATGATATAAAGTGAACAACTGTTAAGGATGTGAAGGTGTAAAAGAAACTACAAATGAAGGTATCATACAAACAACAGGAGAATGTTTATGATGAACAACAGGTGAAGGTGTGTAATGAACGACAGGTGAAGGTGTGTAATGAACGACAGGTGAAGGTGTGTAATGAACAACAGGTGAAGGTGTGTAATGAACGACAGGTGAAGGTGTGTAATGAACGACAGGTGAAGGTGTGTAATGAACGACAGGTGAAGGTGTGTAATGAACAACAGGTGAAGGTGTGTAATGAACAACAGGTGAAGGTGTGTAATGAACAACAGGTGAAGGTGTGTAATGAACAACAGGTGAAGGTGTGTAATGAACAACAGGTGAAGGTGTGTAATGAACGACAGGTGAAGGTGTGTAATGAACGACAGGTGAAGGTGTGTAATGAACGACAGGTGAAGGTGTGTAATGAACGACAGGTGAAGGTGTGTAATGAACAACAGGTGAAGGTGTGTAATGAACAACAGGTGAAGGTGTGTAATGAACAACAGGTGAAGGTGTGTAATGAACAACAGGTGAAGGTGTGTAATGAACGACAGGTGAAGGTGTGTAATGAACGACAGGTGAAGGTGTGTAATGAACAACAGGTGAAGGTGTGTAATGAACAACAGGTGAAGGTGTGTAATGAACAACAGGTGAAGGTGTGTAATGAACGACAGGTGAAGGTGTGTAATGAACAACAGGTGAAGGTGTGTAATGAACGACAGGTGAAGGTGTGTAATGAACGACAGGTGAAGGTGTGTAATGAACGACAGGTGAAGACGTGTGGTAAACAACGAGTATGATAAACAACAGGTGAATGTGAATGATGAACTACAGATAAAGGTGTAAGATAAACGACAGATAACTGTGTATGATAAACAAGAAGTGAGGGTGTTTGATGAACGACAGGTGAAGGTATATGATGAACAACAGATGATGCTGTGAGATGAACGAGTATAATGAACCACTGTTGGAAGAATACAATGACTATCATTCACAGTTTACTGAACCATGACAGCAGCAACAGTAAAAGCTGAATCCATTGCTTTACTGACTCAATAAGTCATTCTTTCTCTTTACCATCTGCAATATTTTATTATAAAATATATAACAGTACATAAGGGAGGCAACAATACTCGTCAGCAGTGCGGTTATCATCAGCAGTGCGGTTATCATCAGCAGTGCGGTTATCATCAGCAGTGCGGTTATCATCAGCAGTGCGGTTATCATCAGCAGTGCGGTTATCATCAGCAGTGCGGTTATCATCAGCAGTGCGGTTATCATCAGCAGTGCGGTTATCATCAGCAGTGCGGTTATCATCAGCAGTGCGGTTATCATCAGCAGTGCGGTTATCATCAGTTTCTTACAATAAAAAAGGAAGTATGCAGAAGTATTTGAGATGTGATGAACTTGACGACACCAGCGGTGGACCTCACAGCCAGACTGCCAATCTTCCTGGTTAATGGAAATAAATGGTATAAAATACCGACACAATGGAAATATAAACACATATGCAGTATAATGTGATCCTTTATTGACTACGTTTCGCCCACACAGTGGGCTTTTTCAAGTCACAAACAGAACTACCTGGGGTGGAAGGAACGCGAGTATTTATAGTCAGGTTCAGAGTGCTGAGGTCAGGTGGAGAATGCTGCATCTGATGATGTACCGAGTGGGGTTATAGAGTCTAAAATCTTGGGTAGTCAATAAAGGATCACATTATACTGCATATGTGTTTATATTTCCTTCCTGGTTAATGAAGGCTTTGAAGTCCATTTATACCTCCGTGTCAGGTGGTGTTCAGTAAGTTGATCCATCAAGACAGTAAACATCTAAGATGCAATATAGACATTGTTGTAGATGAATGGTTCAGAGAACCGACATGTTGTTGAATTAGACTCATGTGCAACTCTTGGGTATCTTTATTGAGGAAACGTTTCGCCACACAGTGGCTTCATCAGTCCATACAAAGGAGAAACTTGAAGAACAGGAGGAGAATGAGGTAATCAGTCCCTCAGCCTTGAGTCGATGTGGTCAGTCCATCAATCTTGAATAGAATACTCAAGGCTGAGGGACTGATTACCTCATTCTCCTCCTGTTCTTCCAGTTTCTCCTTTGTATGGACTGATGAAGCCACTGTGTGTCGAAACGTTTCCTCAATAAAGATACCCAAGAGTTGCACATGTGTCTAATTCAACAACATAGACATTATTGGAATGCAACTTTATAGCTGAGGTTCATAATGTTATCTCAGCTATTTGTTTCGCTAATTACGAATACTTTCATTTTAACTTCATTCTTTTGCCCAAGTTACAGCCTTAACATATTAGTTACTCAGGTATTATTACATTAATATCCTTATTTATCATTACAATAATATCTTTATGATATTTCTCAACTTTTTAAAATTATTCTAAACTTATCTAACATATATTTACTCTGATAAGGATAAATTAAATTGCTGTTGTTATAATAAGTTTAGGAAAGTTTTCTAAGGTTCTTTATGTACAAAATTATTATTTTTTTACACCAATATAAATGCAAAAAATATCTATCTTTAAACATATAAGAGAAAAATTTAGAAAGGTTTTAATTTTAAATGAGTTCTTGTTAATTAACCAATTGGTCAATTAGCAAGAACATTATGCATGCAACACATTATTCATGGAAGACAATACTGACAAGTTGATCAAAAAGGACACATGAACAACAACACGTATCATTCTGACAGAAAATTTCTACCTGCGCAGCAGAATTCCTCAGTCGACAACAGTCGAAACCATGTGTCTCAAACCATACCACCGGCGGGATTTGAACCCGTGGTCAGAGTCGTCAAAACTCCAGACCGTCGTGTTAGCCACTGGACCAGCTAGCCACAATAAGATTCGTCCAACTAGGTATAT
The DNA here is from genome assembly GCF_026875155.1 of Cherax quadricarinatus. Taxonomy (NCBI): domain Eukaryota; kingdom Metazoa; phylum Arthropoda; class Malacostraca; order Decapoda; family Parastacidae; genus Cherax; species Cherax quadricarinatus. The sequence goes on from NC_069498.1 coordinate 16,594,236, forward strand.
TTCTACACCATCGTGTCATTACGATTTCGTGAGTCATGTTGACGGCAGTGAGAAGACTTGAGCTAGAGTTCGTCACGGCCACGCTAGCTGGAGATTCGTCTGTAAAAACTTGCATTTGTGGTCACAGTGGTGCCTATGCTAACCTTCCTATGGTGTAGAAATATATCGAGTTGGATGAATCTTATTGTGGCTAACTGGTCCAGTGGCTAACGCGACGGTCTGGAGTTTTGAGACTCTCTGACCGCGGGTTCAAATCCCGCCCGTGGTATGGTTTGTTTGCAATCGTGTCATTACGATTTCGTAAGCCATGTGTCTCTTTATCATCTTAGTTACTGACGAAGATGTAAGAGTGATGTGAAATATAACTCAATCATGACACAACACATATACAAACAAAATAATGAAATACAATAATGCAATAGAAGAAAACCAAAAGCCAAAATACGTAAATAAAATATGTAGATCAATAGTAAATATTCACTATACATAACAGATGTGTGTGTGGGTGTGTCTCTGTGTGTGTATTTATAAAGCTTGTTAGAGAGAGAGAGAGAGAGATAGATCTGTCATTTCAACAGGCAGGCACTGTAACACTCGGCAGGCACTGTAACACTCGGCAGGCACTGTAACACTCGCCAGGCACTGTAACACCCCCAGTGAAAAGTACGGCCGCCACTGCTACACTGAGAGAAAACAAAATAAGTGTCCGGGGCCCTAGACTGTTCAACAGCCTCCCACCAGCCATAATAGTTGTCTTCAACTTTTGGGCTTTTACAGATACCAAAAAGTCGTTTTCAGATCGGGCCGGGTTGTGGTTCGTACGTGGACTACTTGCAGCCATTTAGAAAACAGCCTAGCTGTTTGGGGCCCTGATCCCCCAGTAGGGCCTGGTCAGGGCCCGGGGCCCGCGGGGGGTTTTGATCCCCGAAATACCTCCAGGTAAAACCCCAGGTAGGTAATTGAGCCCCAAAATTTGCCCCAAAAACTATGAAGAATCTTTGATTTTGGGCAGAGGGGATTTTGGGAGGTTTGAAGGAGAAGTTTTAGAGATAAAAGTGAAATATGGAGAAAGATAAAACAAATTTGTGACAGTTTGATGTTTACCCCCAAAGGGAAAAACTGTTTCCCAAACCAAGACAACGGGTTTCCCCCCAAGACAACGGGTTTCCCACCAAGCCAACTGTTTCCACCAAGAAAACTTTTTCCCCCCAAAGAAAAACTGTTTCCCCCCAAAGGGACAACTTTTTTACCCCCAAAGGGAAAAATGTTTCCCACAAAGGAAAACTTTTTTCCCCCCAAAGAAAAATGTTTACCCCAAAGACAACTGTTTCCCCCAAAAAGGACAAACTTTTTCCCCCCCAAGAAAAATGTTTACCACCAAGAAACTGTTTAAAACCCAAGGGACAACTGTTTACCACCAAGAAAACTGTTTACCCCCAAAGGGCCCAACTTTTTCCCCCCAAAGGGGGGGGGGGGGGGGGGGGGGGAAAAAAAACGGGTTTACCCCCAAGCCCAACTGTTTCCCCCCCAAGAAAATGTTTCCAACCAAGACAACTTTTTTCCCCAAAGGGACAACTTTTTCCCACCAAGAAAAACTTTTTCCCACCAAGAAAAACTGTTTCCCACCAAGAAAAATTTTTTTTCCCACCCAAGAAAAACTGTTTCCCACCAAGAAAAATGTTTACCCCCAAGGAAAAACTTTTACCACCAAAGGGAAAAAACTTTTTTCCCCAAAGACAATTGTTTACCCCCAAAGACAACTTTTCCCCACCAAGACAACTGTTTCCCAGCAAGACAACTGTTTCCCACCAAGACAACTGTTTCCCCCCCAAGACAACTGTTTCCACCAAACAACTTTTTTCCCACCAAGAAAAGGGTTTCCCCCCAAAGACAACTGTTTACCCCCAAAGAAATTTTTTACCCCCAAGCCCAACTGTTTACCCCCCAAAAGACAACTGTTTCCCCCCAAAGGAACTTTTTTCCCAATAAGAAACTTTTTCCCCCAAAAACAACGTTTCCCCCCCAAGAAAACTGTTTCCCCCCAAGACAACTTTTTTCCCAAACCAAGACAACTTTTTTACCCCCAAAGAAAAACTTTTTCCACCAAGAAAAATTTTTTCCCACCAAGAAAAAAACTTTTTCCCCCCCAAGAAAAAAATTTTTTCCCCAAACCCAAGAAAACGGGTTTCCCCAAAAGGGAAAAACTGTTTACCCCCAAAAGAAAAATTTTTCCCCAAACCAAGACAATTTTTACCCCCAAAGACAACGGGTTCCCCCCAAAGCAAACTTTTTTCCCACCAAGACAACTGTTTACCCCCAAAGGGACAACTGTTTCCCACCAAGAAAAACTTTTTTCCCCCCAAAGGAAAAACGGGTTTCCCACCAAGACAACTGTTTCCCACCAAGAAAAACTGTTTCCACCAAGAAAACTTTTTCCCACCAAGAAACTTTTTTTCCCCCCAAGACAACTTTTTACCACCAAGACAACTGTTTCCCCCACCAAGACAACGTTTACCACCAAGACAACTGTTTCCCCCCAAAGGGACAACTGTTTACCCCCAAAGGGAAAAACTTTTTCCCACCAAGACAACTTTTCCCCCAAACAAGAAAAACTGTTTCCCACCAAGACAACTGTTTCCCACCAAGACAATTTTTAAACCACCAAGATTTGGTTTACCACCAGAAACTTTTTTCCCCCAAAAGACAACTTTTTTCCCACCAAGAAAAAACTGTTTACCCCCAAAGGGACAACTGTTTCCCACCAAGACAATGTTTACCAAAAAGAAAACTGTTTACCCCAAGACAACTTTTTACCCCCAAAAGACAATTTTTCCCCCCCAAGAAAACTGTTTCCCCCCAAAGACAATTTGTTTCCCCCCAAAGACAACTTTTTTCCCCCAAAGACAACTTTTTTACCCCCAAAGGAAAAACTTTTTCCCCCCAAAGGGAAAAACGGGTTTACCACCAAGACAATTTTTACCCCAAGAAAAATGTTTACCCCCCAAAGGGACAACTGTTTACCCCCCAAAGGGAAAAATTGTTTCCCAAAAAGACAACTGTTTACCCCCAAAGGACAATTTTTCCCCCCCAAAGGAAAACTGTTTACCCCCAAAGAAAAAGGTTTACCCCCAAAAGACAACTGTTTACCCCCAAAGGACAACTGTTTACCCCCAAAAAGAAAAACTGTTTCCCACCAAGAAATTTGTTTACCACCAAAAAAAAATGTTTCCCCCCAAAGAAACTGTTTACCCCCAAAAGGGAAAATTTTTTACCCCCCAAGAAAACTGTTTCCCCCCCCCCAAGAAAAACTGTTTCCCACCAAGACAACTGTTTCCCCCCAAAGACAACTGTTTACCCCCAAGAAAAACTGTTTACCCCCAAAAAGAAAAACGTTTCCCCACCAAGACAACTGTTTCCCCCCAAAGACAACTGTTTACCCCCAAGACAACTGTTTACCCCCAAGAAAACTGTTTCCCACCAAGAAACTGTTTACCACCAAAGACAACTTTTTTAACCCCAAGACAATGTTTACCCCCAAAAACAACTGTTTACCCCCAAGACAACTGTTTCCCACCAAGACAACTGTTTCCCCCCAAAGGACAACGGTTTCCCCCCAAGGGAAAAAACTGTTTCCCCAAAGACAACTTTTTCCCCACCAAGAAATTTCCCTTTTTCCCCCAAGACAACTGTTTCCCTAAAGGGACAACTGTTTACCCCCAAAACTGTTTCCCCCCAAGAAACGGGTTTCCCCACAAGACAACTGTTTCCCTCCAAGACAACTTTTTACCCCCAAGAAACTGTTTCCCCCCAAAGCCCAACTGTTTCCCCCCGGGAAAAATTTTTTCCCACCAAGCAACTGTTTCCCCCCAAAGGAAAAAGGGTTTCCCCCCAAGACAACTGTTTCCTTAAAGGGCAACTGTTTACCCCCAAGAAAAAACTGTTTCCCCCAAAGACAACTGTTTCCCCCCCCAAAGGGAAAACTTTTTCCCCTCCAAGAAAAACTTTTTTACCCCCAAAAAAACTGTTTCCCCCCAAGAAAAATGTTTTCCCCCCAAAGAAAAACTGTTTACCACAAAGACAACTTTTTCCCCTCCAAGACAACTGTTTACCCAAAAACCAATGTTTCCCACCAAGAAAAACTTTTTCCCACCAAGAAAAACTGTTTTCCCACCAAGCCCAAACTGTTTCCCCCAAGACAACTGTTTACCCCAAGACAACTGTTTACCCCCAAGACAACTGTTTCCCACCAAGACAATGTTTACCACCAAGGACAACTGTTTCCCCCAAAAGGACAACTGTTTCCCCCAAAGAAAAACTGTTTCCCCCCCAAGACAACTTTTTACCACCAAGACAACTGTTTCCCCCCAAAGGGACAACTTTTTTTCCCACCAAGAAACTGTTTACCCCCAAGGGAAAACTTTTTCCCCTCCAAGACAACTTTTTACCCCCAAAGACAACTTTTTTTCCCCCCCAAGACAAACGGGACCGGAGGGGAAGGAAACATTTTCATCCTCATCATTATCACTTGCATGGGCCAGAAAGGCCTTCTGCAGTGTTCCCCCAATTTTTAAGTTTTATTTTTAGGGGGAGGGATTGTAAAGGCCCGGGCCTTTTTGGGGGCCAAAAAAGGCCATGCCGAGGCCCGTTAAAATCCCAGTTTAAAACGGGCAACTTTAACACCTTTTCTTTCAGAGTGCAGTCACTGTATTCCCCATCTCCGGGACTCAAGGCCGGTCTCCCGGTTTCCCTGCCCCCCTTTTCAAAAATTTGTTATTTTGCCCCCCCCCCCCAACGGGGCCGTAAAAGTCAAAAAAAAGCCATGCTCCACTCCTCCTATCTAATACACTCATAAAATTGCTTACTGGTTTTACCTGGGGGGGGGTTGTCGGGGGTCAAAGTCCCCGGGGGGGCCCCGGTCTGGACGGGGGGCTCATGGTGGATCGGGGCCCTGATAAACCCTGGTTTTTTACTGCGGCCCTCCTAAACCGGTAGACCACACCCTTCTTGAAGTAAAGCAAGGGGTCTTTTGGGTACTTCCCCATACGTATGCTGGGAGGCATTTGAAAAAGTCTTGGGGCCCTTTGACATTTATTGTGTGTTTTTTTTAAAGGGTTTAACTCGTGGCCCCCCCCTGTTTTTCTTTGGGGAAATGTTTGCTTTTTCTGCCGAGTGTTTTTCTTATAGGGAGTGATTTTCTTGTAAAAGGGTTTGGTACAAATTTCCCCCTAGGTTTTTTTAAAGTGTGTTTTAATTTTGAATCTTTCTCCCCTTTGCGTTCCAGGGAATAAATCAAGGGGGTTAATCTTTTCCCAGTAATTTAGGTGCCTTATCGTACTTATTTTGGTCAGTAAAAAGTTCTCTGTACATTTTTCCAAAAGGGCACCAGTTTCGCCTGCCTTGAAGGGGGCAGTTAAAATTTCAGCAGTATTCCAGCCCCAGAGGAACAAGCGGTTTGAAGAGAATCATTTTTATATATTTTATATATATATATATATTTATATTTATATATATATAATATATATATTTATAAAATTTATATATTTTTTATATTATAATATATAATATTTAAAATTTCAAAAGGCCACAAGGGGTTTGGGAAATTTTTTAAACTAAAAATCTTTCACAAAATTTTTCAGTGGCCCCATCAGGAAATATGCAAGGGTTTCCCAAGGGGAAAAAAACAGGTTAAAAATGTTTTTAGCGGATGATAGTTAATAATAATGATAGGGGGAAAGGTGTTAAATTAAGAATTGCCTAGTTGTTATAAGAAAGAAAGCCTGATAGGAGAATTTAAAAAATGCATATTAAAAGACAACCCAGAGTAAATTTCCCGAAAACTTCTGGGAAAGTTTTTTGGACATCCGCATTTCAATTTTTTTTGAAGGCTGTAAAAGGAAAAGTAGTAAATGGTCCCAAAATTATAATGTAAATTTTTACGTCACATGAGTGTTTTCAGCAGTTAGAAGCTTAGGGGTTTTGGGATCTTCTAGCCCATTTTTCCCCATTTTTATCTGCAAACGGGGTGACTACTCCAACCGACCCCTATGGGGTGATGTGGCGTTTCCAGTGAGGGTTGGCATACTGTTGGGCCTTTTCCCCCCAGACGAGACTTTGTGGTGCCACCCCCACTACCATACTCTGAAAATTTTCCTATTTCTTCTGTTGTTGCCCTTGCAAAAAATTGCCCCAGCCTGTTTACGTACTGAAAAAGCGTCAAACAAATTGAGCTTTAAAATTTTTAAACCCCTTTGCCTTGTCTTGATTTGTTAAAATCGCCTGTCTGTCTACGAAATTTTTGCATTTTATTCACACCACACATTGCCCTCAGACCCGCATCTCCACTGCCCCCGGGCCTTTTTCCCCGCTGCAACATTTTTTAGCCCATGCTTCACCCCCCATTAAAAAAGTGTTGGTGCAACTTTACTCTTTCCCTTCCCCCTCTTTCTTCCAAAGGACCCAAAATTCTTTGTCTCCACAGACTCCCAAGTGCCCCCTCATTAGTTCTGATTCACCTCCCTCCCCCATTAAACCCCTCCGCTGACACGGGCCACTTCCCAAAAATTGGGAAAACATTCACCTCCTCCATAAATCTCTCCCCCCAACCCGGGTATCCCAAACTTTCGTCACCTAATTTTTTATCCTTTTAACCTTAATCCTTCCCATTTTCACTTTTTAATTTTTTTTTTGCATACCCTACCAAAAATTTATTTCCCCCAAAAACCCATAACTTCTCCTAAAAATCCTCCAAAAGCACGTGTAAACATCAAAAATCAAACTGGTGACAACTCCCAAATTTTTTTTGGATTCTTTATCTTTTAACTTTCCCAAACCCTTTCCAGACCCTCCAACTCCCTTAAAAACCCCCTCTATAAAAATAAATTTAACAACCATTTGGGGGCATTACACAACCTTGTCAAGGCCTACTTTTTCTGGGAGGAAAAAATCTCCCAGTTAAAAAATTTGGGCCCTATATTTTATATTATATTTTATATAATATATATTTTATATATATTTATATATTTTTTATATATATATATATATATATATATAAAAATATATTTTATTATATATATATATTTTTTTTTATTTTTTTTTTATTTTTTTATTATCACCCGGCCGATTCCCCCCAAGGGAGGGTGGCCCCAAAAAAAAAAACTTTCACCCTTTATTTTAATTTCCTTTATGTCTTGCCGAAGGGTGCTTTTCATACAGTTTTTTAAAATGCAACATTTTCACCCCTCCCTTTAAGTGCAGGCACTGTACTTCCCCTCTCCGGACCAAGTCCGGCCTGCCCGGGTTTTCCCGAAACCCTTCAAAATTTTTTTTGCCCCAACTCCACAGCCACGTCAAGTATTAAAAAAACCCTTTTTCTCCATTCATCCTATCCCAAAACCGCTCACGCATTTCCTGCTGGAAAATCCAAACCCCCCCGCCCCAAAACCTCCTTTTCCCCCTCCCCCCAACCCCTTTCCCAGGCCGACCCCTACCCGCCTTTTCCCTTTCCCCTAAAGGGCTGTTTCACTCTTTTAATTTATTCTGTTTTGCTCCCCTTCTCTCTACATGTCCGAACCCCCCTCAACAACCCCTTCCCCAGCCCCCTGGACAACAGTTTTGGGAATCCCGCACCTCTCCCAACTTCCAAAAAATACGAATTCTCTGCTTATATTCACACCCCAAATTTTCCCTCAGGACATGCATCTCCACTTTCCTCCAGCCTTTTTCCTCGCTTTCAACAATTTATCCCCCCACGCCCCCCCCCCCCCAATGGGCGTTGGTAAAAAAATTACCCCTCATACATTCCCCTCTTTGCCTTTAAAAGGGGGAAAAATTCTTTGTCTCACGACTCCCAAGTGCCCCATCACCTTTTTTCCCCCATTTAATTCTATGATTTACCCCATCTTTTTATAGACCCTCCGCTGACACGTCCACTCCCCCAAAAATTGAATTTCGGTTTTACCTCCTCCATTTCTCTCTCCCTCCAATTTTGATTTTTCTTTTTTCATCACCTAATCTTTTTTTTATCCTCATAACCTTTCTCTTTCCTGTTTCACCTTTTAAATTTTTTTCTTTTGCCAACCCCACCAAAATTTATCCACCAAACTCTGCAATTCTCTTCAGGGAAACTCCAAGAGCAACAGTTTTCACAGCAAAAGCAGCTGTGAAAAACTCCCCTTTGTGTTTTGATTCTTTTTCTTTTAAAATCCAACCCCCTCTTGCCAAGACCCTCGCATTTACTTCTCTTACAAAACCCCCTCTATAAATTTTTAAACAACCACGGTGACATCACACATTTCCTTTTCTAAGGCCTACTTTTACTGGGAAAAAATTTTTCCCCTTTCCTACCCTTTTCTCTAACTTGAGCCTCCCCAAACCTTTGTTAAAAAAAATCTTCACTGCTTTTCCCGTTTAATTAAAAACTCCTACACCCCTACATTTGCAACAAACTGCCCCCAATTGGGCCCCCCCATCCACCCTGTTTATTTGCCTTTTTTTCCCAAAACCCTAAAAAGCCCCAAAACCTCTTTGGGTTATCTAAATTTCTGTTCACTTATATGGGTTTTTCTGTTTTTCACCTGGTCCCACACCCCCAAACCTTTTCCCAAAACCTCCTTGTTCTCTGCTTTCCCATTCTCCGTTTTCTCTTAATTCTTTCAATTATAACTCTACCATTCACTTTTCCAGGTCACTTTAACAGATTATCCCCCTATAATTTTTGCACTCTCTTTTTTTCCCCCCTTTCCCTTTTACCCAAAAGGGAAAAATGCATGCTTCTGCCAATCCCCAGGTACCTTACCCCCTTCCTTTCATTTATTAAAAAATTGCACCAAACCCCTCCAAAAACTATCCCCCCCTTCTTTTAAAAATTTCTATCTTTATCCCATCAATCCCCGGTGCCTTACCCCCTTTCATTTTTCCTACTGCCTCACGAACTTCCCCCAACTCACAATGGCTCTTTCCCCACTCCTACAAGATGTTATTTTCCCCCTTGCCCATTCACGAAAAATAAAAGCTTCCCTATCTTCATCAACAATTTTAAAAATTCCTCAAATATTCCTTTTCCTCTTCCCACTACCTCTAAACCCCCTTTAAATTTAATAACTCTTTCCCTTCCTATTTTTAACTGACAAATCCATTTGTTCTCTAGGCTTTCTTAACTTTGTTAATCTCACTCCAAAAAATTTTTTCTTTTTTTTCAACAAAATTTTTTGATAACATCTCACCCACCCCTTAAATTTTCTCTCTTTTTTCATTTCTTTACCACTCTCTTAACCTTCCCCTCTTTTTCTCCATATAAATCTTCCCTCCTTGCATTTACTTCTACTTTGTTTTTAAAAAATTTTTATATGCTAACTTTTTCTCCCTTACTCCCCTTTTTTAATCTTTATTCCCCCAATCCCCTCCTCTTCCCTTTTGCACCCCCTTTCCTTTTAACCAAAAATTCTGCTGAAAACTTAACACTACCTTTTTTAAACCTTAAACCCCTTTCCTCTTCGACCCCTTGGGCCCATGCTTCATTAGCCCTTTTATCCTCCCAAAAGCTGTTTATTTCTTACCCTAACTGCCCCCCCTTTTTGTTTTTAAACCTTCACCTCTCTTTCCCCGATGCTTTTATTTTTTCCCTTTTATCCCCTCTACCTTTTACCCCTCGTGGGAGCTACAACTAGAAAGTGATCTGTATATCTGTGGGGCCCCCTTTTAAAAAAATGACCCTCCTGAAGTCTACTCACAGTCTTTTATCTACCAATTTCATAATCCAAAAAACTACTTTCATTTCGCCCCTTTCATCATATCGTTAAAATTATTTTTCCCCTTTTTTTTAAAATATGTTTACCTATAAAATAAAACCCCTTTCTATACAAAAGTTAATCAAAGGGGGTCCATTAATCATTTTTCACCTGGCACCCCAAAAATTACCCACCCCCCTTCTTTAAAAATTTCTAAATTTAGCCCTTCAAGGCCCCTACCCAAAATTTCTCTCTCACTGGGTTTAAGGCTCCTATACTTCCTTAAAATCTCCCAAAATCCCCCTCTCTCTCCCTCTGCATTCCTTTTCCCTTTTCCAGGGCATTCCGCTTATTTGACCCCCTTCTTTGCTCCACCCTTTTACTTTAATCCACATAAATTTTGGGTTTTTCCCCTTCATATTCTTTTTCTCCTTCCATTAAATGATTCCCTTTTTAAAATTACTGCTCCCTTCCTTTTGCTCTAACTCTCTCAGAAAACTTAGATTTTAAACCCTTTTTTTTCTCCCCACCCGAAACTCTCCTACCCCCCTTTAGCTTTGTTTTTCTTAAGGGGCCCGGGCATCCCAAATTCTTTTATTCATTTAAAATCAGCAATCATTGGGTTTTTTGTCATCCGCACTACATCCAAGGGAATTTTAAAAACAACCCAGTTTTTTAAAGTTTTTCTTTTTCTCTTTTTTAGTAATTGTATACAGGAGAAGGGGTACTAGCCCATTACTCCCGGCATTTTAGTCGCCTATACGACACGCATGGCTTACGGAGGAAAGATTCTTTTCCACTTCCCCTGGACAATAAGAAGAAATAAAAGAACAAGAGCTATTTAGAAAAAGGAAAAAAACCTAGATGTATGTATATATATATATGCATGTGCGTGTCTGTGAAGTGTGACCAAAGTGTAAGTAGAGTAGCAAGACATATATATATATATATATATATATATATATATATATATTAAAATATATATTATATATATATATATATATATATATATATATATATTTATAAATATATAATATATATATATATATATATATATATATATATATATATATATATATAACAACACTGCACTAGCCAAGGACTCGAACTCATGCTGCTTTGGCCTGCCTCATGGTGGGCGAAAACACATGACGCACTAATCCACTCGACCATACGATCCTTAAGAGTAGCGCATCCAGCGCAACTGGATGTTGTACTCGCTACCCAAGGACACACGATGGTGTGGATGACTCTAGGCTGATTTCATTCTAGAGTTCACAGGTACGAAGACCTCACATGGAGGAAGAGCTCACAGTTAGGAAAAACTCACAGGTAGGAAGAGCTCACAAACAGGAAAAGTTCACAGGTCGTAGCAGTTCACAGGTAACAAGAGCTCCTGGGTAGGAAGAGCTCCCGGGTAGGAAGAGCTCACAGGTAGGAAGAGCTCACAGGTAGGAAGAGCTCATCGGTAGGAAGGGCTCCCAAACATGAAGAGCTCAGAAGCAGGAATGACTCACAGGTCGTAAGAGCTCCCGGGTAGGAAGAGCTCACAGGTAGGAAGAGCTCAAAGGAAGGAAGAGCTCACAGATAGGAAGAGCTCACAGGTAGCAAGAGCTCACAGGTAGCAAGAGCTCACAGGTAGGAAGAGCTCACATGTAGGAAGAGCTCACAGGTAGCAAGAGCTCACAGGTAGGAAGAGCTCAATAAAAAAAG
>NC_069498.1:16606173-16624586 GCF_026875155.1 Cherax quadricarinatus
TAAAAATTTTAAATAAATAATAATAATAATAATAATAATGATAATAATAATAATGAATCTTAATTTCTACATGATACAACTTATACAGATCACAGCTGACATCAGTAACAAGTTACACAGAAAGTCCCTGGTTATGTACGGTATTTTGAGTAAATGTGAAACAAATTGTATAAGCTGAAGATCCAAGAGTCACTTATCAGTGATTTACGACTCTGTTGCAACATCTAGCAAGGCAAGCAGAAACCTGAAGTTTCGCCCATTACTTTGGGGAAAACTTCGTGAAATGTGACTTAATACAAGTGACTAGTCTGTATCTTTGTGTTGCAGAAGTTATTCGGTTGATGTGTGCCTCAGGTACCATACTCATTCCTAGGTTTATTTTTCTTTTTCTTGAGTATATTTGGCAGCCTCTGGCCCAAAATCTGTACTCAGTTTCCAGTCTTTTTGCTCTTTCCCTCATCAGATATAATCTTGAGATCTATATGAAGCTCTATTCCACCCCGTCCTCATCGTGTTCATTTCACATATTTATCAAAATGAGACTGAAGTATGTCCTGGCATCTCTGTAGCCGATCTGTGTTTTTTTTTTTTGTCTTTTTTTGTTCCCCATTGTTACAAAAAACGCGATTCTAAAAGCTTAGAGATCTCCAGTGAATACTAGAAAGGACTGCCCTTCTAGCATCCAGCCTGTTACTGGGTTTTCGTAACAAGTAGTCAGTATCCTTGTCCAATTATCCATTAAAATTCAGTATGATTTAATAGTGCTTCAGGATTACAACTGGTAGGCTACTAACTAGAGAAAATAAAATTTAATAAATTTATTAATCATTAAGTTGTCTAGAGGTATATTATCAAATTAAATTAAATTAATCACAGTAATCAAAATAAAATCAATCTCTCGAGTTCAATATTATTGTGCTGAAAGCACATATCACATTTATAATTCTTAAGTACCGTCTGGTACATTAACATTTAATAAGATATTACAAATATGTACAAGTGTGTATGTATGTGTGTAAGTGCTCTAAGTAGTTCGCTATGTCTCACGACTCGACTAGACTTAAACAAGTGACTGACAAAGTCCTCAAATAAACAAACTTCTTGACCGACTGGCAACCCGAACAGTCTGCTTGAACAATGAAAAGAATGCTAAGCCCAATAGCCATATAACAAGCGACTGCGACACAATCAGGATCAAGGAGATAATATAACGACACTAAGCAGGGACCATCAGCAGATCCTCCACAAAAGTTACAAAACTCCCATACTACTGAATCTAAGTTCAGCATAGGAAAAACCCTGACTGTGACAATACACAGAGACCAGTACAAATTAAGTGAGAAGTTACAGCTCAGGACCTGAGTTACTCAGAGTGTCTATGCGACACACAACCTCAGTACAACGTCGAAAATCACTAAGTCTATACAATGTTCTGTGAACAGAGTTCTACAGAATTTAACAAAAATAATGAGACAGAAAATCTGTCCAACCACCAACAGAGTCCAGAGCAACTCAATGCTTCAGGTGAGGTGAGGACAACCCCCCCCCTCGATCACGTGATAGCTCCGTGGGCAGCAGTCGCCCATCAAGAAGCAGAAGCCGGCAGTATAACGAGCAACAAGCGATAATTACAGTAGTTTGAACAATCAAGACTTGAACTGAGCACATAATATTTTTACATCCAAAACAACATAATCAAATAACAATATAAAGCAAATACTTTACGATTTAGCTATTATCGCAAATATAAGCAATATAAAATTATATGAAAAGGTAATATACATTATATATATACATAATCATTGAAAACCATTCAGGGGTTGCAACACCCCCCCCCCCCAACACGACAGACGGTCGCACTAGGAGTTGCATTAATGTCTTTCACATTACTGATTACTCAGGTTACATTGCTAACAATATAATATAAATATTAACAAAGTCTCTCTTGTGCCAGCACTTCTACAATTTCACAGCTCTCACTAGATACCCCTGTACTTGGGCAGACACAGTATCGTATCTCTGCATACTCGTGGTTATGTACATCAGTGTAGAGACAGGATAGCGCAGATGAGCAGGGCACGATGAGGCTCGATCATAGTAGAGGAGACTGCATTCCACTCTTAAGTAGTGGTTTGTGGAATGGGGAGGCAGTATGAACATCTGAGTATGAAACAGCTTAAGGTGTGTAGTGAGGGGGGGGGGTCTGCGACAGGACAGTGTTGCGTCACACAGTACATCACCCGCACCACACTACCCACTCAACACTCAGCTTGTCTCCTCCTCATACACAACAATACTGTGAATATATAAATAATAATAATTAGACATTTACATGAGTATACATAGTTAATATGGGCTGGAGGGATTAAGTTACTTTACTGAATTTGACATAGCAAGTAACAAAAGGTATTTGGGCATAAAATTACGTTAATTTAATGTAACTGATAATTTTTTTTTTATATTTTATTTAAAACAGTGCGATACAAATGACAGAAATATATTAAAAAGATACACGACAAAAGATTACTGCACTAGAATCGCACTTAACCCGAGACCTAATAACGACACCATACATTGTCTGCATCGCTCTTAGGCTGTGTAGACCCCCTTGCCTGACGCTCCTCAGTAACCTGACAGCAGTGGTACTAGGTGTTGTTGTGTCTCTGTTGACACCGCTGGGAAATTACTGGTGTTAAGATGGCGGTTTGTTATCGCAGACGCGTTAATACTATTGGTATTGAACTGCTTCGAGGTGCGATTACACCTAGTTCAGCTCAAATACTCTTAACCAAGATAATCAGGGAGACATACGGCATACAAGATGGTGAATTGTATGGGGTAGCGCTGAACGGAGCGCATAGAGTATTTGTGAAACTGCTTGCTGCGACAGTTTATGAATCGGTGGTTAAGCGCTTTCAAGATGTGTGTTTTGACGTTACTCCTGCTGTGCGTGTGAGACTGGTGGACGTGTCTCGATATTATACCTGGATAAAGATGAGGAATGTCCCCTTCGAGGCAAACGAAGCTGACATCAGAAACGTATTTGAGAAATATGGAACTGTGCATTCTGCCCAGCAGGGTAAGTGGATAATGGGTGCCTACACAGGTATGCAGGAAGGTACATTCAGCCTTAAGATGACGTTGCGTCAACCCATACCGTCATATGTGTATCTTCAAGATTTTAGGACACAGGTAATGGTTTTATATCCTGGACAGCGGCGTACGTGTCGCATTTGTGGAGAGTATGACCACATAGCGGCGGCATGCGAAAAGAACAGACGCGTGACCAAACCTGTGCAAGAAGTAGCCGCCCCCCCGGGAGGGGGGGGGGGTCATGAGGGACGCCATTGCAAGAAGGGAGGCGAATGGGAAGGTACTGTAAAGAAGACACATAGACGTAACAAATCAAGTGGTGAACCACGGGAGGAGAAGAGGAAAGGGTGGAAAATATAACAGGCCTTAGGTGTATGACTGCTAATGTTAACGGTTTATGTGCTAGACTAAAGAGAGATTGGTTGAACAGTTTTCTTAGCAAACATAGAATTGATGTTCTCTTCCTTCAAGAACACAATTTCAAAGAAGGAGAAGTGTTGCAGGTTGCAGGTTATACAGTACTGACCCTGCCAACTATCCGTTTGAAAGGTGGTGTGGGGTTTTTAAAAAAGAGACGACCCTTTTGTGTTGCAGAGATGGAGGGGGGGGGGGGGAGGGTTTTTGCGAGATGGAGGGGGGGGGGGGAGGGTGTTGCAGAGATTGAGGGGGTGGGGGGGGTGTTGCGAGTGGATGGAACTTGGATGGGAAAGCGTAAAAAATCCTTGGTAAGTGTCTATGCCCCTGCGTAGAATACACGAAGGTTCGAAGGGATTTGTGTTGAGGACCTTTTTATTTTTTGCGTGGTCTTCCGGAATAGCATAGGGGGGTGACTGAACTGTCAAAAGGGGCGGCTACGCGGCCCAAAGGGAGCGGGCATGTGTCGCACCTCTCAGAGATTTGTTGAATGTTAAGTTAAGAGATTGTTTGGGGGAGGGGTGTGGAAACAGAACATACTTTATCAAAGGGGATATCTGCAAGGTTAAAGAGTGTAATTTCGCGGGGGTTAGTTTTTAAAGTTTTTTTAATACGGTGGGACGGTCTTGTCAGATCATGGGGCAGTTGAGTGGAGTAGGGTGGGACGGAATGGCCGAAATTTATAAAATTATTGGAAATTAAATATTGTGGTTTATGATGGGGAAGGGTTGGAGGGTTTTCAAACTGTGGAATGAGCTTTCAAGGGGAAAGTCGGAGGTGGAAGACATTGTAACGTGGTGGGGACTGGGTGGAAAAAGGAAAGGATAAGTCCTTTTAGTGGGAGGGTAGGCAATAAACATTTTAAAAATTATGGCAGGAATTATTAGAGGATCGATTACAAGTTTGTTAGGGGCAAGGATCGGTTGGGGGTTTTTCCCCCTGGACGAGATTGTAGCATAAAAAGAGTTTGCGAAGTTGCATAATGAGGGGTTTCAAGTTTTTGGGGTGCAAGAGGATTAGAAAGTTTTGTGGGGAGACAGCCATCTGGTGTGTGTTGAGACAAAAAAAGCAAAAGCGGGGCACGACGGAAATCCCGAGTTTGGGGAGGTAAAATAAGTGGGAATCCATAGAGAGGTCAAGTGATACGAAACAAAAAAGTATGAGTGCATATCGGATACAGGTAAAAAAACATTTGGACTAGAAATGGCGTGGATGAAGGGGAATTAAAAGGTGTGCACGTACTAAGGCTTTTTGGGGTCACAGTGATGAAGGTTTTGGGGGGGGGTTATTATGAGGGGGAAAAATTGAAATTGCTTTACATGGAATGAGGAAGGGAAATCCCCGGGTATTGATGGTTTCCGGTGGAATTTTATTTGCAGCATTGGGAATTGTTTGGGAATTTTCAGGGTAAGATTATTAAATTGTTGAAGGGGAAGGGTACTTAGGTGATAAGCAGAATACGGGCATTGGGGTTTTGGTCCCAAAGGAAAAGGGGCACCAAACCCTTGGGCGTATAGGGCGATACGTTGCTCTGTGCAGACTAAGGTTTCGCAAAATTTTGGGTAATAGGGTAAAAGCGTGGTGGGGGGGGGTCTTTTCGTCATCGCAGTGGGGGTTTTCCGGGCAGGCGATGTTAGAAGGTCAGGGGCTTATAAATTTGGGGGAGTCAAAGGGGGGGGGGGAGGGGGCGGCTTTACTGCCTGGCTGGCGAGCCGCCTATGAAAGGGAAAGGGGGTGCACTGCAGAGTATTCTTCGGCGGGTTTATGGAGAAGAAATAGTCGGGGGGGGAAAACACGCTGTTAAGGGGCAAGATGAGGGTCAAATAAATGGGTTTTTGGGGAGGATTTTGAGATGGGTAGAGGTTTAAGACAAGGGTCCCTATGTCACAGATCTTATTTTTTTTTATTTTTATTTAAAGCAGTTCTACAATATACATAGAAGTTACGTAATAAATTGATAAAAATAATAAAAAAAGAGGCATTAATGCTTGTTCCGGTCCCTAAGTAACACTATTCTAATGATTCTGAATACATAAAAATAATAACAATACTGAAAAATAAAACAGTGCTCCTACTGGTTTTTTTTTTTTTTCATAAGTACAATGACACAAAGCACTTCAATATGGTGACTCCCCCCCCCCCCCCCCAACTTTTACGTTATTGTTATTTTTATACTCAAAAGTTGCGCAAAACCAAATGTGAACATGTACTTTAACTTTTTATATACCTCATTCTCATTTTTATTTAAAAAAACATTACAAGCTTTAAATAAAAAAAAGAACCTTTAGCAGGTCCTCCACAGAAATAAATAAAATTACTATTCGCATGCACTTACAGTTTATCTATGAGGAATGAAAATAGACTCCACAACATCTTAAACATTCAAAGAATTTTTTAAAATACTGACAACTTTTTATACTTTATGAAAAATTTTTTGAAAAATAACATACTTTACTATAGGAACAATGTCAAAAATATGATAACTGTCACGGGATTAAAATACACACTTGTATTACATATACCAAGAATTATATTTTTAAACACGTATTGCCCCTTGTTCAAAAAATTCTAGATTTTTGTTGCATGTTTCAGAGCAATTTAGACTTGCTCTTTCACACATTTGGGTTAAAATACAAAATTATACCCCCAAGGGGAATTGATAAGCCCCCTCTTGCTTCTCAGGAAACTATGTTTTAAAATCATGATATTCTAAAACCATGTATTCATTTTTCCCTCCCCCCTTTTACAGAGACCAGTCCACCCAGCCATTACAAACTAATTCGCGCAACCCTCCCCAATCATACCTCTAAACATACCGGGAAAAATCTCTACCTATCTACGTCCATAACTACCTATTTATACCTGTTTTTAAAATGTCCTGCTAAACCCTTTTTTCGTTCCTCCCCCCCCACCTCCCTCATCACCCCGATATATAGACATAAACTCCACTAAAACATGCGGCCCTCCTCACATATCTCCCACTCCCTCTAATAAAAACTCAGTGCCCTTAATACCACAACCACTCCCACCCACCATATCCAACACTCTGCGTAACCAAACTGCCCTTCGATATGCTCACAGAAATACACCACAGATAGCGTTTTCCTCCCCCCACACAAAACCAACATTGAACTGCAAAATTCCATCTGATCAGTGTACTTTATTGGCAAAATCCCATGTAAAACCATACATAGTTTCCTTCACCCTTGACTCACCCAAACTTACTGAAGCCCTCCCCGATTGTGTCCAATTTATAATGGAAAAACAGCCCCCCCTTCCAAACACCCTTGAACCCTTACCCCCCCCCCAAAACACACGCCGTTACTTTTTCCGGATTTCTTACTTGAATAAGTTCCAACATATCAAACTCTCTAAGTCCCTACCCCCCCACCACCCCCTCACATTTTCCTTTCACTTCTCTCACTCTGACACCACGTTCCCCGCCCAATTCAGATAACAATGCTTCACGTACATGCTCTTCAGTCTGCCACCCAAAGAATTTAAAAACCAAACCCCCCCCTTTGCAGGGGTGTCATTAAAACCCGTTTGCCTCACCAATGACAACCATATCCCCAATAAAATTCAGAAAATTTTCCCTTTTCACTTGCCCACACTTTCGCCATAAAGGGGTACACCACAGCCACTGCCACAATTTAGGAAAATGAGTGTATTAACTGCAATGACTCTCTGTTGTATATCAAACCACTCGTTTTTTTCCCCCCAAACCCTAAGCAATACTCTTTGCACTACCCTTTTAAAATTTTGCCTCTCGGTCCCCTGCGTGCCCCCTGTACAATACCCCAAAAAATTTTTATCTGCTCTACACCTGCCATCCATCCCTTTTTCCCAGTTCCCCTCCCACCCATGACCCCACCTCCAGAAATTTCGACTTCTCACTAAAACATTCATACCTGTTGCTCCATTAAATTTTCAACAATTCTATTACATTCTTTAACCCCTCCTCTCCCCCCACTAAGACCGTCGTGTCATCCAAACCAACTATACCCACCCCCCTAAGTCTTACCTCCCCCTCACTTCCCCAAACATTTTCACCATAAATGGGTTTTGAAAACATGAAAATAGATTTGAGACATGGGGCACCCTCCCTCACCCCCTCCATACAAACCCATCTTCCCCACCCTCCTTTAAATTTTGCATCGTATTTCGGGCCCCTATATAAAAGTTTCCGCCCCCTGCACAATTTCCTACCGGGGGGGGGCCCATCCTCCTCAAATCATCCATAATGTCTCTCTCTCACACAATCATAAGCCGCCTTTCCAATCCAACGCAAAAAAACACCTCACCATCCATCCCACGCTCCCTATATAACCTTTTATCCTCCCAGCCCACTAAACATTTTCTCCCTGGCACCCCTTCTGTCCCCC
This sequence comes from Cherax quadricarinatus, assembly GCF_026875155.1. Taxonomy (NCBI): domain Eukaryota; kingdom Metazoa; phylum Arthropoda; class Malacostraca; order Decapoda; family Parastacidae; genus Cherax; species Cherax quadricarinatus. The sequence goes on from NC_069498.1 coordinate 16,614,066, forward strand.
CTCTATAACTTTCCCCAAATTTCTTTATGCAATCTATTACCTAACACCCTGGGAAACAATTTATAATCCCCGCACATTAATGAAAACCTCTATAATCTAGGATGCTATTTTGACTTCCCCCTTTGGAACCATAACTACTACACCTGTCCCTTTTTGTTAGACTCATGCTTCCCTTTTTTTTTTTTCCTTCATTTCATTTATCAACGCACCAAGAAAACCTTCAACATCCCCGTTGCCAAATAAAATTTATTTTGGGATTCCTCATCCCAGGTCTTTTCCCGACACTCATCCCTTTAAAACCGTCCCAACTTCTCTTATCTTAGGCCCTTCTATCATCGCTCTTCTGCTGACTCTAGGTTTTTCTGTATCCCCTTCTCTAAAAACTCAATCCGCTTCTTCCTTTTCCCCCTTCATATATATCTCAAACCATTTTCACATAAACCCCTCATACTTTCCATCATATTTTTTCCCTCGATACCCCCCCCACATCCGTATTTCGTCCAACTTTTCATAGTCATTGTCTTCTGTCGGTCTTTAATCGCCGCAATACACAGGGGGATGGCTTATCTCCCCCTAAAACATCTTCCAATCCCCCCCTCATTCTTCACCATCAAAACTTGCTTTTGCATTTCCCCCTTAATTGCGCTTTTATGCCCTCAATCTCTTTACTGGGTAAACCCCCCTAAAACCCTTTATAGCACTTTTCAGCTGCCTTCCAAAAATCCTTAAGCCATATTTCCATTGACTTACCCCCTTTCCTTTCCTCATATAAAAAAATTTTTTATTCCTGTTTGGCATATTCCCCCCACCATCGTAGATATCACCCCCTTTTTCCCCCTTGGCCACTCCTTTGTCCACCACTCAACAAAACTATCACCCCCTCCTGCCATCAAAATCCACATTAATTTCCAAAAACTCTGTAACGCTTGGTAAACCTCCCCATCCACATCCACGACCACTCCTTATTTATTGAAAAACTACTTTATAGTTTCTGATTAGCCACCTGTAACCCGGGAGGCAAAAAACGACTATCGTGCCGATATCCCTCCCACATAAGTTGCCCACGTTCCCCCCTCCCCCCTCCAACACCGCTCCTCCCCCTCCCTTGTGCCCCCCAAAAAACCCCTGCCCCTCGTACACTTTTTGCCCTTTTCCACCCCTCCAAAAATGTCGGTAAACCCCGCTTTAAAATTTTGTGTTCCCTTAAAATTCCCCTTTTCACCTTTCGTCCCCGGCGTTCCACCCCGGGGGGAAATGTCCCTCCACCCTCGCTACCCCCCCTCCCCTTTTTTAAAAACAATTGGGAAAAGGACCCCCAAAAACACAGCCCTCCCTTAAATTCCCCTTTTCCCAGATAAAATTTTTTCCATCTCCAAAAATTTCCATACCTAAAAATTATGTTTTTAAAAAACTTTATCCCGCTTTTAAAAAAAACCAAATACCGCTTTCATCACCCCTTTTGGGGCCCTTTCCCTTTAAGTTTAAAATTAAAAGGCTTTCGGGGGTTACCCAACGCCGACCCCTTGCTTTCCTTTCCCAATTTTTTTCCATTTTCCTTTTTTTCCTAAATTTCCTCTGCCCCTTTCCCCCCCCCCTTATTTTTTTTTTCCCCCCTTAGGGTTTTCTTAAGTTCTTTTCCCTTGGGGGCATCCAACAGGCCCCTGCCCTTCCTTACGTTGCTCTCTTTGCATTTTTCCCCCATCTCACTTTCCGTTTTTTTTTCAACCCCCAATCTAACCGTTTGTTGCCTACCCCCCCCACAAACCCCTCTTTTTTTCCTTCCCCACTAAAGTTTTCCCATCTTACAACCAGTTTTTCCCCCTCATTTGTTATGATTCTAATAACTTTCTATTTAGCCTAAACCCATAAAAATCCACTCGTCTCCCCTCATCCTCCAAACGCATATTCTAAACCTGAAACCCCGTAATTTTACAATTTTTCCGGATTGTCCCCCCACGATTTTTCTCCATTTCTATGTCTTTAAGAGCACCCCCGTAGACTGGTCGTCACCCCTCTCTCCCTTTCCCCACACCTTTTCCCCCTCCCTATTTCTCAGTTGTCGACGACGAGGCACATTGCTGCTATTGATCAAAGGCCCACACAGTCTACAGGGTTTGCTTTGCCCCGCATTGTTCATATACCTGTATCTAAAAAATCATAATCACTATGTGGATAGATTTGCGCAAAGACATTTTGGGGAAAAGGAGCCCCCACGAGCCAGCATAATATCATCAACCCCTTCCAAATGATGCCTGATGTATAACACCATACTCGTTGAATGTTGCTTTTATATCTTCTTCATCTGCTTTAATGGGGCATTCCGTAACTTTTCCCAAGTATAATATTGGTACGTCCCTCTTCGACTTCCAGACCAGGGTTAAACCCTTTATACACACGTCTTGGTATTTTTTCCACCCTCTTGTATATTCGCACCCCTCACAAATTTCCAAATATCCTTGTTTCTCCATTTAAGGGAATACCTACAGATCTCTTTGCGATGCAGTAGGGACCGTAGTATAGACAGCCCCTAACAGAACATTGGTTTTTATAAACCGCTCCTTTCAACACCTCAAAAACACACATGTTGATTCTCCCCTGATAGCCGCGCCATTTGTGAAATCACTCAGTTCTACCAAAAGGGTGCTACTCAACCCCCAAAATCCGTCCTCCACCAAGGGTGAGTGACGAATCAGGGGCAAGGGGGCAGCCAACCCACGGCCCTAAGCGATGAGGGGCAATGGGATTTGGATTGGGAAAAACGTGTATCCTTGGGAAATGTCTTGCCCTGCGGAAAATGACACGAAGGTTCGAACGGATTTGTGTTGAGGACCTTGTTTATTTTTGGCGTGGTCTTCCGGAAGTAGCGATAGTGGGGGGTGACTGGGGCGTCTAAGGGGGGCTGACGCGAGCCCAAAAGGGCTGGGATGGTCTACACCTCTCAGAGATTTTTGAGGGTGTTAAGTTAAGAGATGTTTTTGGGGGGGGGGTGTGGGAAACAGAACAAATTTTATCAAAGGGGGAAAGTGCAAGGTTAGACAGAGTGTAAATTTCGCAGGGAGTAGTTGTAAATCTTTTTAAACGGTGGAGACGGGTTTTTCAATCAAGGGGGAGTTGTTGGGGGTAGGGGGGGACGGAAAGGCCGAAATTTTTTAAGAATTATTGGAAAATTTAAAAATTAGGTGTTAAGTGGGGGGAAGGGTTGGAGGGTTTTTCTATGCGTGGGAAAGAAAATTTCAAGGGAAGCTAGGAGGTGGAAGACATGTAACGTGGGGGGACCGGGGGCAAAGGGAAAAGGATAAAGTCCTTTTATGTGAGGGAGGGTAGGCGTAAAACACTTTAAAAAATGGGGTAGCGAAAATTATTTAGAATCGTTACGAAGTTTTATGGGCAGGGTTTGGGGGGGGGTGGGGGGGTTTTCCCCCCTGGACGAGATTGTAGACATAAAAGAGAGCTTCAACGTTTTCATAAAGACGGGTTTTAAGCTGTGCGGTTGCAAGCAGGATTAGAAAAGTTTTGTGGGGGGACACCCTCCCGTGTGTGTTAAAACAAAAGCAAAAACGGGACTGACGGGAAACCCGAGCTTGGAGGTAAATGAGACATGGGAACCAAAGCAGGTCAAGTGATACGAAACACAAAAGCTATGAGTGCTATGCGGAACATGGTATAAAAAAAACGGGCGTAGTGGGGGGATGAAGGGGAAATTTAAAAAGGTTTTTGCACGTATCTAAATGTTTTGGGTTTCCCCGTGAAAGGAAGGGTTTTGGGTGGTTATTACTGAGGGGGAAATTGAAATTGCTTTACATGGAATGAGGAAGGCAAGTCCCCGGGTTATTGATGGTTTACCGGTGGATTTTTTTTGCAGCTTTGGGGAATTGATTGGGAAGTTCATGGTAAGATTATTAAATTGTATGAAGGGGAAGGGTACGTTAGGTGATAAGCAGAAAAACGGGCAGTTGTGGGGGTTGGTCCCGAAAGGCAAAGGGCAGCCAAACCTTGGGCAGTATAGGGCGATATCGTTGCTCTGTGCAGACTAAGGTTTTCGCAAAAATTTTGGGTAATAGGGTAAAATGCGTGGTGGGGAGGGTCGTTTCGTCATCGCAGTATGGGTTGCCGGGAGGTCGATGTTAGAAGGTCACGGGCTTATAAGAAGTTTGGTGGAGTCAAAGGGGGGAGGGGAGGGGGCGGCTTTACTGCCTTGGACTGGCGAGCCCCCTATGATAGGTGGAAAGGGGTGCACTGCAGAGTATTCTTCGGGACAGGGTTATGGAGAAGAAATAGTCGGGTGGGTAAACACGCTGTATAAGGGGGCAGGATGAGGGTAAAAATAATGGTGTATGGGGAGGATTTGAGAGGGGTTTAGAGGTTTTAAAGACAAGGGTGCCCTATGTCACAGATCTTATTTTTTTTATATTTTAAATTTAAAGCAGTTCATAAAATTATACATAGATAGTTACGTATATAAATGTGATATAAATATATAAAAAAAAGAGGCATTATCAGTGGCTCTTTTTCCGGTCCACTAATTTAACACTATTCTAATGATTCTGATATACACCTAACTACATAACTAACAATACTGCAAAATACACAGTGCTTCCATTACTGGTTTTTTTTTTTTTCATAATGTACAATGACACAAAGCACTTACAATACTGGTGACTCAACTCCCCCCCCCCCAACATTTACGTTATTGTTATTATTATACTCAAATAGTTGCGCTAAACCACAATGATGAACATGTACTTTAACAGTTTTATATACTCCATACATTCTCATTTTTAGTTTAAAACATTACAATGCATTAATAAATAAAAGAAGCCTTAGCAGGTCCTCCACAGAAATAAATGAAATTACATATTCGCAATGAAATTACACGTTTATCTATGAGCTGACATGAAACTAGACTCCACAACATCTTAAACTATTCAAAGAACTTTTAAAATACTGACAACTTTTTTATACTTTATGACAATATTTGTATAATTAACACTACTTTACTATAGTGAACAATGTCAAACAATATGATAACTGAAACACTGGATATTGAAAAAACACATTGTATTACATATACCAAGAATGTATATTATTAAACACGTATTGTCTTGTTCAACAAATTCTAGATGTTTGTTGACATGTTTCAGAGCAATTTTAGACTTGCTCTTTCACACACTATGGTTAATAATACAACATTATAGCCCCTAATCGAATTGATAAGCCGCCTCTTGCTTCTCAGGAAACTATGCTTAATAATCATGATATTCTATATCCATGTAATTCATTTTTCCCTCCCCCTTTTACAGAGACCAGTCCACCCAGCCATTACAACACTAATTCGCGCAACCCTCTCACAATCATACCTCTATACGATACCGGAAAATCTCTAGCCTATCTACGTCCATACACTACCTCATTTATACACTGTTTTATAGAAATGTCCTGCTAAAGCCCTTATTCGTTTCCTCCCCCCCACCTCCCTCATCACCCACGATATATAGACATAAACCCCACTAAATACATGACGGCCCCCCTCACACTATCTCCCACTCCCTCTATATCCAAACTCAGTGCCCTTAATACCATAACCTACTCCCACCCACCATATCCAACACTCTGCGTAACATAGACGTGCCCTCTCGATATGCTCACAGAAACCCACATGATATGCGTTTCCTCCCCCCCAAACACAAAACACAACATTGAGACTGCAAAATTCCCATCTGATACATTTCGTACTTTAGTTGGCAAAATCCCATGAAAAAAACCTATACATAGTTTCCTTCACCCTTGACTTCACCCGTAACTTACTGAAGTCTCCCAGATTCGTTTTCCAATTATATAAGGGAAAAAAAACAGTCTCCCTTCCAACACCTCTTAAACCCTTACCAACCCCCCCAAAACACACCCGTTACATTTTCCGGTTTCTTACTTGTAATAAGTATCTCAACATACTCATACACTCCTCTAAGTCCCTACCCCCCCCCCACCGCCTCACATCTTCCATCACTTCTCTCACTCTGACACCACGTTCCCCCCAATCTCAGATAACAATGCTTCACGTAATGCTCTTCAGTCTGCCACCCAAAGGAATTAAACCTAAACCCCCTTTGCCAGCGGTGTCATTACAACCGTTTGCCTAGCCAATGACAACCATATCCCATATAAAATTCGTATTTTCCCTTTTGCACTTGCCGACATCTTTCGCCATCAATGGGTACACCACAGCCACGTGCCACAATTTAGGATAAATGAGTGTATTAACTGCAATGACTCTCTGTTGTATAGTCAAACCACTCGTTCTTATTCCCCCTAACCTAAGGCAATACTCTTTGCACTACCCTTTTAGAATTTGCCTCTCGAGTCCCCTGCGCTGCCCCTCTGTACAATATCCACAAATTTTTATCTGCTCTACTACCTGCCATCCATACTTTTTTTCCCAGTTCCCCTCCCACCATGCCCCCACCTCCAGTAATTTCGACTTCTCACTATTAACATTCATACCTGTTGCTCCATTAAATATTTCAACAATTCTACTTACATTCTTTAACCCCTCCTCTCCCCCCCACTAAGACCGTCGTGTCATCCACATAACCAACTATACCCGTAGCACCCCAAAGTTTTTACCTCCCCTCACTTACTCCAACATTTATCAACCTTTTATAAGGGGTCTTGCAAACATGCAAATAGGTTTTTGAGACATGGGGCATCCCTGCCTCAGCCCCCTACCCATACTAACCATCTTCCCCACCCTTCCATTAATTTGCCTCGTATTTCTCCCACCTCTTATAAAGTTTCCGCCCCACTGCACAATTTCCTCACCGAAACCCATCCTCCTCATAATCATCCATAATTTTCTCTCTCTCTAACAATCATAACCCGCCTTCCAATCCAACGCAAGAACACCTCCACCACCCATCCTACGCTCCTCTATATAAACCTTTTATCCTCCCATGCCCACTAAACATTGTTCTCCCTGGCACACCCTCTGCCCCCCATCTTAACCTTCCCAATTACTTTATGAAATCTATTACCTAACACCCTGGCAAACAATTATAATCCCCGCACATTAATGATAAACCTCTATAATCTAGGATGCTATTCTTACTTCCCCCTTTGGAACCATAACTAAATACACCTGTCCTTTGTGTTAGACTCATGCTTCCCTTATCCTTCATTACATTCATCAACTTTCACCAAGGGAAATTCCTTCATGACATCCCAGTTGCTCAAATAAAATTCATTTTTGGGGTTCCACTATCCAGGTGCTTTCCCGACACTCATCCCTTTTAAAGCCGTCCACACTTCCTCTTCATCTATAGGCCCTTCTATCATCGCTCTATCTGCTGACTCTAGGTTTCTCTGTATCCCCTTCTCTAAAATCTTCATATCCGCTATCTTCCTGTTTCCCCCTCTCATATATATCTCAAACCACTTATCAGCATAACCACTCATACTTTCCATCATACTTTCCCATCGTATACCCTCCCACATCCGTATGTACGTCCAACTTCATCATAGTCATTGTCTTCTGTCGCGTCTTTAATCGCCGCAATACACAGGCGGATGGCTTATCTCCCCATAAAACATCTTCCAATCCACCTCTCATTCTCTCACCATCAAATCTTGCATTCTGCATTTCCATTAATTGCGCTTTGATGCCCTCAATCTCTTGTACTGGATAAACCCCACTAAAACCTTCATAGCACTGTTTCAGCTGCCCTTCCAAATATCTCTGTAAGCCATATTTCCATTGATTACCTCCTTTCCTTTCCTCATATTAAAAATTTTTGATTTCCCGGTTTGGCATATTCCTCCCACCATCGTAGTATATCACCTCCTTTTCTCCCCTTGGTCCACTCCTTTGTCCACCACTCAACAAAAACTATCACCGTCTCTGCCCCATCTAACAATCTCACATTTAAGTTTCCAATAATCATGTAACGCTTCGGGAAACCTCCCCCTCCCACAATCCACGACCACTCCTCTATGATCTGAAAACACTACATTTATAGTTTCTGTATTAGCCACCTGTACCCGGGAGAAGCATAAATACGATCTAGTCGTGCCGCAATCCTCTCCTCACATAAGTATGCTCCCCGTTCCACCCCTCCCCCCTCACAACATCGCTAAGCCAGCTCCCCCTAAAACATCTCGTAGGACCCCCAAAACACACCGTGCCCTCCCTCAGCTCCCCCATCTTTTTTACGTATCACACTATTCCAATCCCTCCAAATAATGAAAAAACAGGTAAACCCCGCATATGATAAATTAGTGTTTTCCCTTACAAATTCCTCTTTAACACGTCTATTACTGTCCGCCGGCATGTATACACTCACAAAAACCACACGTACCCACCCATGTCCCATCACCCTCGCTACTCTCCCTCCCCCCTTCTTCCCAATGTAACAATTGGAAAGGACTGGTCTCAGCTATTAAAACAGCAGCACCTCCCTTAAGCTTCCCAGTATACCCGCATAAACTTTATATCCATCTACCAACAAATCCCTTCCATACCTAAAATTATGCTCTTGTAAAAAATACTTGTATGCCAAGTCTCTTTAAAAAAAACACTAAATATCTTACGCTTTACATCAGCCCTTAGGCCGTTAACATTTAAAGGGTTTTTGACACTTAAAATGCTATTTGGGGGCTTACCCAAACGACCGATATCCTTGCGTTTCCCTTTCGTTTTTGCTGAACATTTTTTCGCATTGTCCTTTTTTTTGCCTCACCTTTCCTCTGCCCTTTCCCCCCCCCTGTTATTTTTTTTTTCACATCCACTGATAGTTTTTACCAGTTCGTTGCGCTGGTGTGAGGACATCATCACTATCAGAAAGCCCCTGCCTCTCTCTTACGTGATGCCTCTACTTTTGCATTCCCTCCTCCCACAATCTACGTTGTGTACTTCAACCCAACCTCACTAATCCCGTTTGATTGCCTATCCCATCACCCCCATTACTCACCTCTTCAATTCCTTCCTCACCTATAAGTTTCCCCTCTGACACCATGCTTAGTGTCTCGCCCTCATTTGATTACCTAAGAATTCTTTAATAACATTATCTATTGTAGCCGTAACCTGACTACCCAAATCCACTCGTCCACCCCATCCTCCAAACGCATATTTCAATAACCTGAGAGACCTCCGGTAATGTTACACATTCTTCCCGGGTTGTCCTCCACGATTTTCTCCATGTTCTATGATCTTGAGATGCACCCCTGTAGATGGGTCGTCACCCTCTTCTCCCCTTTCCCCACACCTTTTCCTCTCCGATTTCTCAGTTGTCGATCGACGAGGGACACCCTTGGCTTTATGATCAAAGGCTCCACACAGTCTACAGGTTCGTCTTTGCCCCGCATATGTTACATATACCTGTATTCTAAAGTCACTCAGAGTCACATATGATGGTATTTGATTTGCGGGAAAGCATTTTGAGGGTAAAGGGGCCCTCACGCAGTCCAGCATACATATTTTATCAGACCACCTTCCCAAATGATGCCTGATGTTATAACACCATAATCGTTGAATGTTGCTTTTATATCTTCTTCATCTGCTTCAAAAGGGACATTCCGTAACTTTACCCCAAATATAATACTTGGATACGTCCCTCATTCGTTTCTTCCAGACCCGGATTAACCTTCATACACACGTCTGGTATTTTTCCCCATCTTGTCATATGTCGCAGCCGTCACAAATTTCACAAATATCCTTGTTGCTCCATTTAAGGCAATACCATACAGATCGTCTTTGCTGATGCAGTAGGTATCCCGTAGTATAGCAGGCAGCATAACAGAAGCATTGGTTTGATAAACCGCTCCTTTCAACACCTCAATACACACAGTGTTGATTCTCCGCCTGATAGCCTGCGCCATTTTGTGAAAATCACTCAGTTCTACCAACAGGTGCTAGCTCAACCGCCAACGTCCGTCCTCCACCAAGGCTGAGTGACGAATGCAGGAGCAAGGCGCAGCACAACCTCACGGCCCTAGAGCGATGAGGTCAATGGGATTTGGATGGGAAAGCGTGTATCCTTGGTAAGTGTCTATGCCCCTGCGGAAAATGACACGAAGGTTCGAACGGATTTTGTGTGTGAGGACCTTGTTTATTTTTGGCGTGGTCTTCCGGAAGTAGCGATAGTGGGAGGTGACTGGAACTGTCATAAGGGCGGCTGACGTCGAGCCCAAAGGGGCTGGGCATGTGTCTACACCTCTCAGAGATTTGTTGAGGGATGTTAAGTTAAGAGATGTGTTTGGGGGAGGGGTGTTTGGGGAAAAAGAACATACTTTTATCAGAAGGGGATATGCTGCAAAGGGTTTGACAGAGTGTATATTTCGCAGGAGTAGTTGTAAGTCTTTTTAAAACGGTGGAGCGGTCTTGTCAGATATAGGGGGCAGTTGTAGTGAGGTTTGGGTGGGACGGAATGGCCGAAATTTATAAGAATTATTGGAAAATTTAAAAATTAGTGTGTTAAGTGATGAGGGAAAGGGTTTGGAGGGTTTTCTATGCTGTGGAATGAGCTTTAAGGG
>NC_069498.1:16625086-16645668 GCF_026875155.1 Cherax quadricarinatus
ACAATATTGAGTATAATAATAACAATAACGTAAATGTGGGGGGGGGGGGAGTTGAGTCACCAGTATTGTAAGTGCTTTGTGTCATTGTACATTATGAAAAAAAAAAAAACCAGTAATGGAAGCACTGTGTATTTTGCAGTATTGTTAGTTATGTAGTTAGGTGTATATCAGAATCATTATGAATAGTGTTACTTAGTGGACCGGAACAGAGCCACTGATAATGCCTCTTTTTATATATATTTATATCACATTTATATACGTAACTATCTATGTATATTGTATGAACTGCTTTAAATAAAATATAAAAAAAAATAAGATCTGTGACATAGGGCACCCTTGTCTTAAACCTCTACCCATCTCAAAATCCGTCCCCATACACCCATTTATTTGTACCCTCATCCTTGCCCCCTTATACAGCGTGTTTACCCACCCGACTATTTCTTCTCCATAACCCTGTCTCCGAAGAATACTCTGCAGTGCACCCCTTTCCACTCTATCATAGGCGGCTCGCCAGTCCAAGGTCAGTAAAGCCGCCCCCTCCCCTCCCCCCTTTGACTCCACCAAACTTCTTATAAGCCCGTGACCTTCTAACATCGACCTGCCCGGCAACCCATACTGCGATGACGAAACGACCCTCCCCACCACGCATTTTACCCTATTACCCAAAATTTTTGCGAAAACCTTAGTCTGCACAGAGCAACGATATCGCCCTATACTGCCCAAGGTTTGGCTGCCCTTTGCCTTTCGGGACCAACACCACAACTGCCGTATTCTGCTTATCACCTAACGTACCCTTCCCCTTCATACAATTTAATAATCTTACCATGAACTTCCCAATCAATTCCCAATGCTGCAAATAAAATTCCACCGGTAAACCATCAATCCCGGGGACTTGCCCTTCCTCATTCCATGTAATAGCAATTTCAATTTCCTCCTCAGTAATAAACCCCACCCAAAAGCCTTCTATCACTGTGACCCAAAATGCACTTAGCATACGTGCACACCTTACTTAATTCCACTTCATCCACGCCACTACTAGTCCAGTGTTTTTTATACCATGTATCCGCATATGCACTCATAGCTTTTGTGTTTCGTATCACTTGACCTGCTCTTATGGATTCCATCGTCTCATTTACTCCAAGCTCGGGATTGCCGTCAGTGCCTGCTTTTGCTTTTGTTGTCTCAACACACACGCAGATGGCCTGTCTCCCCACAAAACTTCTTCTAATCCTGCTTGCACCCGCACAGCTTGAAACCGCTCATTATGCAACGTTCGCAAGCTCTCTTTTATGTCTACAATCTCGTCCATGGGGTAAACACCACCAACCGATCCTTGCCCATAACAACTTCGTAATCGATCCTCTAAATAATTCGCTAGCCCATATTTTAAAGTGTTTATATGCCTACCCTCCCTCACATAAAGGACTTTATCCTTTCCTTTGCCACCGAGTCCCACCACGTTACAATGTCTTCACCTCCTGAGCTTCCTTGAAAGCTCATTCCACAGCATAGAAAAACCCTCCAACCCTTCCTCATCACTTAACACACTAATATTTAATTTCCAATAATTCTTATAAATTTCGGCCATTCCGTCCCACCCTACCTCCACTACAACTGCCCTATGATCTGACAAGACCGTCTCCACCGTATTAAAAGACTTTACAACTACTCCCTGCGAAATATACACTCTGTCTAACCTTGCAGCATATCCCCTTCTGATAAAAGTATGTTCTGTTTCCCACACCCCTCCCCCAAACACATCTCTTAACTTAACATCCCTCAACAAATCTCTGAGAGGTGCAGACACATGCCCAGCTCCTTTGGGCTCGACGTCAGCCGCCCTTATGACAGTTCCAGTCACCCCCCACTATCGCTACTTCCGGAAGACCACGCAAAAAATAAACAAGGTCCTCACACACAAAATCCGTTCGAACCTTCGTGTCATTCTACGCAGGGGCATAGACACTTACCAAGGATACACGCTTTCCCATCCAAGTTCCATCCACTCGCAACACCCTCCCCACCCCCCTCACATTCTCTGCAACACCCTCCCCCACCCCCTCACATCTCTGCAACACCCTCCCCCACCCCCCTCACATCTCTGCAACACAAACGGGCTCGTCTCTTTTATTAAAGACCCACACACCTTTCAAACGGATAGTTGGCAGGGTCAGTACTGTATAACCTGCAACCTGCAACACTTCTCCTTCTTTGAAATTGTGTTCTTGAAGGAAGAGAACATCAATTCTATGTTTGCTAAGAAAACTGTTCAACCAATCTCTCTTTAGTCTAGCACATAAACCGTTAACATTAGCAGTCATACACCTAAGGCCTGTTATATTTTCCACCCTTTCCTCTTCTCCTCCCGTGGTTCACCACTTGATTTGTTACGTCTATGTGTCTTCTTTACAGTACCTTCCATTCGCCTCCCTTCTTGCAATGGCGTCCCTCATGACCCCCCCCCCTCCCGGGGGGGCGGCTACTTCTTGCACAGGTTTGGTCACGCGTCTGTTCTTTTCGCATGCCGCCGCTATGTGGTCATACTCTCCACAAATGCGACACGTACGCCGCTGTCCAGGATATAAAACCATTACCTGTGTCCTAAAATCTTGAAGATACACATATGACGGTATGGGTTGACGCAACGTCATCTTAAGGCTGAATGTACTTCCTGCATACCTGTGTAGGCACCCATTATCACTTACCCTGCTGGGCAGAATGCACAGTTCCATATTTCTCAAATACGTTTTCTGATGTCAGCTTCGTTTGCCTCGAAGGGGACATTCCTCATCTTTATCCAGGTATAATATCGAGACACGTCCACCAGTCTCACACGCACAGCAGGAGTAACGTCAAAACACACATCTTGAAAGCGCTTAACCACCGATTCATAAACTGTCGCAGCAAGCAGTTTCACAAATACTCTATGCGCTCCGTTCAGCGCTACCCATACAATTCACCATCTTGTATGCCGTATGTCTCCCTGATTATCTTGGTTAAGAGTATTTGAGCTGAACTAGGTGTAATCGCACCTCGAAGCAGTTCAATACCAATAGTATTAACGCGTCTGCGATAACAAACCGCCATCTTAACACCAGTAATTTCCCAGCGGTGTCAACAGAGACACAACAACACCTAGTACCACTGCTGTCAGGTTACTGAGGAGCGTCAGGCAAGGGGGTCTACACAGCCTAAGAGCGATGCAGACAATGTATGGTGTCGTTATTAGGTCTCGGGTTAAGTGCGATTCTAGTGCAGTAATCTTTTGTCGTGTATCTTTTTAATATATTTCTGTCATTTGTATCGCACTGTTTTAAATAAAATATAAAAAAAAAATTATCAGTTACATTAAATTAACGTAATTTTATGCCCAAATACCTTTTGTTACTTGCTATGTCAAATTCAGTAAAGTAACTTAATCCCTCCAGCCCATATTAACTATGTATACTCATGTCATGTCTAATTATTATATTTATATATTCACAGTATTGTTGTGTATGAGGAGGAGACAAGCTGAGTGTTGAGTGGGTAGTGTGGTGCGGGTGATGTACTGTGTGACGCAACACTGTCCTGTCGCAGACCCCCCCCCTCACTACACACCTTAAGCTGTTTCATACTCAGATGTTCATACTGCCTCGCATTCCACAACCACTACTTAAGAGTGGAATGCAGTCTCCTCTACTATGATCGAGCCTCATCGTGCCCTGCTCATCTGCGCTATCCTGTCTCTACACTGATGTACATAACCACGAGTATGCAGAGATACGATACTGTGTACTGCCCTAGTACTAGGGGCATATCCTAGTGACAGACGCTGTGAAATTGTAGAAGTGCCTGGCACAAGAGAGACTTTGATTAATATTTATATTATATTGTTAGCAATGTAACCTGAGTAATCAGTAATGTGAAAGACATTAATGCAACTCCTAGTGCGACCGTCTGTCGTGTTTGGGGGGGGGGGGGTGTTGCAACCCCTGAATGGGTTACAATGATTATGTATATATATAATGTATATTACCTTTTCATATAATTTTATATTGCTTATATTTGCGATAATAGCTAAATCGTAAATGTATTGCTTTATATTGTTATTTGACTTATGTTGTTAGGATGTAACATATTATGTGCTCAGTTCAAGTCTTGATTGTCAAACTACTGTAATTATCGCTTGTTGCTCGTTATACTGCCGGCTTCTGCTTCTTGATGGGCGACTGCTGCCCACGGAGCTATCACGTGATCGAGGGGGGGGGGTTGTCCTCACCTCACCTGAAGCATTGAGTCTGCTCTGGACTCTGTTGGTGGTTGGACAGATTGTCTGTCTCATTATTTTTGTTAGTTCTGTAGAACTCTGTTCACAGAACATTGTATAGACTTAGTGATTTTCGACGTTGTACTGAGGTTGTGTGTCGCATAGACACTCTGAGTAACTCAGGTCCTGAGCTGTAACTTCTCACTTAATTTGTACTGGTCTCTGTGTATTGTCACAGTCAGGGTTTTTCCTATGCTGAACTTAGATTCAGTAGTATGGGAGTTTTGTAACTTTTGTGGAGGATCTGCTGATGGTCCCTGCTTAGTGTCGTTATATTATCTCCTTGATCCTGATTGTGTCGCAGTCGCTTGTTATATGGCTATTGGGCTTAGCATTCTTTTCATTGTTCAAGCAGACTGTTCGGGTTGCCAGTCGGTCAAGAGTTTGTTTATTTGAGGACTTTGTCAGTCACTTGTTTAGTCTAGTCGAGTCGTGAGACATAGCGAACTACTTAGAGCACTTACACACATACATACACACTTGTACATATTTGTAATATCTTATTAAATGTTAATGTACCAGACGGTACTTAAGAATTATAAATGTGATATGTGCTTTCAGCACAATAATATTGAACTCGAGAGATTGATTTTATTTTGATTACTGTGATTAATTTAATTTAATTTGATAATATACCTCTAGACAACTTAATGATAAAAAAAATTTAATAAATTTTATTTTCTCTATTATACCTACAGTTGTAATCCTGAAGCACTATTAAAATCATACTGAATTTTAATGGTAATTGGACAAGATACCTGACTAATTTGTTACGATAAACCCAGTAACAGGCTGGATGCTAGAAAGGGCAGTCCTTTCCCTATATTCACTGGAGATCTTCTAAGCTTTAGAATTCGCGTTTTTTGTAACAATGGGGAACAAAAAAAAAGACAAAAAAAAAAAACACAATCGTCTACAGAGATGCCAGGACATACTTCAGTCTCAATTTGATAAGATGAGAAATGAACACGATGAGGACGGGGTGAATAGAGCTTCATAATAGATTCGGGGGGGGGGGGGGGGGGGGGGGGGGGGGGGGGGGGGGGGGGGGGGGGGGGGGGGGGGGGGGGGTCCTCAAGATTTATATCTGATGATGGAAAGAGCAAAAAGACTGGAAACTGAGTACAGATTTTGGGGCCAGAAGGCTGCAAATATACTCAAGAAAAAGGGCAAAAAAAACCTAGGAAATGAGTATGGTACCTGAGGCACACATCAACCGAATAACTTCCTGCAACACAAAGATACAGACTAGTCACTTGTTTTAAGTCACATTTCACGAATTTTCCCCCCAAAGTAATGGCAAAAACTTCAGGTTTCTGTTGCCTTGTAAGATTTGAACAGAGTCGTAATCACTGATAATGATCTTGGATCTTCGTTTATCAATTTTGTTTCACATTTACTCAAAATCCCGTACATAACAGGGACTTTCTGTTAACTTTTTACTGTGTCAGCTTGATTGTATAAGTTGTATCATGTAGAATTAAGATTCTTATTATTTTATATTATTATTTTTTTATTATTTTTTTAAAATTTTTTATTTTATTTTTTTATTTTATTTTTAAATTTTTATTAAAATAGAAGGAAGCCATTCAAAAGTTACACAAGTTGTTTACCTTTTACATAATTTTCTTCACTTTGGCCCCCAGCCACAAATACTTGGAAATACAATTTACTGTGTTTTAACCCTTGACATGACAGCTCCAGTGGTGGTGGGTGGTGGGGGTTGGTGGGGGTTTGTGGTGGTGGTGTTGGAGGTGATGTTTTGTGGTGGTGGTGGTGTTGGAGGGATGTAGGGGTTGTGGGGGGTTTGGGGTGGTGTTGGGGGGTGTGGTGGTGGTGGGTGGGGGGTGGGTTGGGGAGGTAGTGGTGGGGGTTTGTGTTGGAGGTAGGGGTGGTGGGGGGGGGTTTGGAGGTATGGGGGTGGTGGTGTTGGAGATGTGATGGTGGTGGGTTGGAGGTTGAGGTGGTGGAGTGGAGGTAGTGTTGTGGGTGGTTGTGGTGGTGGTGGCGTTGGGGGTGGGTGGGATTTGAAGGTGTTTTGTGGGTGGTTGCGGGGGGTGGTGGGTTGGTGTTGGGGGTGGTGGTTGTTATGGTGGGTTGGGGGGGTTGGTGGGGTTTGGAGAGGGGTGGGTGGTGGGGGTTTGGGTTGGGGTGGTGGTTGGGGGGTGGAAAAGTGGTGGGGTGTGGGGTGTGTGGGGGGGGTTTGGGTGGTTGAGGGGTTTTGGGGTGGGGTGGGGGGTTTGGGGTGGTGGTTAGAGGTGGTGTGGAGGGGTGGTGGTGGTTTTTGGAGGTGGTGGTGGGGGGTTGGAAGTGGTGGGGTTTTGGGAAGGGTTTTGGGTTGGAGGTGGGGGGGGTTTTTGGGGGTGGGGTGGGGGTTTTGGAGGTGGGGTGGGGATGGGGGGGAGGTGATTTGGAATAGTTTTTTCCGGAAACTTTTTAAAATCTCAAATGACCAATTTTTCCCCGAATGACTAATAAGGAGTAAACATTCTAAAATTTTTTTTTTTTCTGAAATCTATCCCCAGTCTTATGTTGATTACTCAAATGATTAAATTTAACCCTTTTTTTCTTTTTAAACCTTCCCCCCTCAATACTTAGCACTTCCCAGTTTTTTTTTGTAACCATTCCTTAGAATCAACTGTTTGGTTAATTATGGAGTTTGATGGCATATTGACTACACCTTTCATTATGCTCTTCACCAGAATACTTAGTCCCTATAACTTTGGATGAAATAAAACTCTCAGTGTAAGTAATATATATTCACTAAGAGAGATGCAGCTCTCGTATATTATATTCTGAGATGATGCACCTCTCAGTGCATATATACTGGGAGCTCACTTTGCACCTCTCAGTGCATATATACTGAGAGTAAGTAGGCACCTCTCAGTGGCATTATATACTGGGATGTCATGCACCTATAAGTTTATTATACCTGGGAAGTGATGCACCTCTCAAGTGCATATTATACTGGGATATGCACCTCTCAGTGTTATATTATATGTGGAGTGATGCACTCTCAGTGCAATTATACTGGGAGTGATGCACTCTCAGTGCTTTTACTGGGGAGTCATGCACCTCTCAGTGTTTATATACTGGGGTGATGATCCTATCAGTGTATATATATGAGAGTGATGCACTCTCAGTGCATTTATACTGAGTCATGCACCTCTCGTGTATATATCTGGGAGTGATGCACCTCTCTCAGTGCATTGATACTGGGAGTCATGCACCTATCAGTGTATTGTATTTATACGAGGATGATGCAACTCTCAGTGTAAGTATTTTATTTTTTTGGAGAGTCTGCACCTCTCAGTCCTTATACTTAGTGAGTGATGCAGCTCTGAGTGCATATATACTGAGAGTCATGTTAGCAGCTCTCAGTGTAATATATATTTACTGAGAGTCAGGCACCTCTCAAGTGTATCTATAATTGAGAATGATGCCACCTCTCAGTGTATATATACTGAGTCATGCTGCTATCTGTGTAACTATCCTGTAGATAAAAATCTGCACTCACTTTCCAGATGAATGACTGCCGACTTTAATTTATCTCCGTACATGTAATGTACAAAATATGAATCGACTGAGGGAAAAATGGTCAAAAAATTTTAAAAAATAATAATAATATAAATAATAATAATACATAATAATATAATAATAATAATATTAAATACTAATTAATAATAATAGCTACATTTTTATTTTTATTATATTATTATTATTATTATTATTATTATTATTATTATTATTATTATTATTAATAATTATTTACTTCTTGTACTTTTTGAAAAAACTGATATACAAACGATCATTATTTAGCAGCCGTGTGACTGATATCAGCAGGTAGAAAAAGGATGGGAAAGTGGAGGAAAGTGTTTTAAAGGAACCGTAGTAAAGTAAAAGCAGATGGAAGAAGTGTTATTTTGTATAGATGTGATGGATGATGTAAAAAATGGTTATTGGATGCAATACTGTTGTGTGTTGTGTGTGTGATGAAGATGGTACTGTGATGTTGTGTGTTGAGTGTGTGATGACTGATGGTATTGCTGATGTTGTTGTGTTGAGTGTGTGATGAAGATGGTACTGCTGATGTTGCGTGTTGAGTGTGTGATAAGATGTACTGTGATGTTGTGTGTTGAGTGTGTGATGAAGATGGTACTGCTGATGTTGTGTGTTGAGTGTGTGATGAAGATGGTACTGCTGATGATGTATGTTGAGTGTGTGATGAAGATGGTACTGCTGATGATGAGTGTTGAGTGTGTGATGAGATGGTTACTGCTGATGTTGTGTGTTGAGCAGTGTGAATGAAAGATTGGTATTGCGATGTTGTGTGTTGGGTGTGTGATGAAGATGGTACTGCTGATGTTGCGTTGTTGAGTGTGTGATTGAAGATGGATACTGCTGATGTTGTGTGTGATGTGTGTGATGAAGAGGTACTGCTGATGTTGTGATGTTGATGTGTGTGGATGAAGATGGTACTGCTGATGATGTATGTTGAGTGTGTGATGAAATGGTACTTGTGATGTTGTGTGGTGAGTGTTGTGATGAGATGGTATGATGATGTTGTGTGTTGAGTGTGTGTGATGAAGATGGTACTGCTGATGTGTGTGTCGAGTGTGTGATGAAGTTGTACTGTGATGGTTGTGTGTTGATGTGTGTGATGAAGATGGTACTGCTGATGTATTGTGTGTTGAGTGTGTGATGAAGATGGTACGGCTGATGTTGTGTGTTGATGTGTGTATGAAGATGGTATGCTGATGATGTATGTTGAGTGTGTGATGGAAGATGGTACTGACTGATGTTGTGTGTTGAGTGTTTGTGATGAAGATGGTACTGCTGCTGTTGGTGTTGTGTGTGTGATTAAGATGGTTACTGCTGTTGATGTGTGTTGGTGTGTGATGAAGATGGTACTGCTGATGATGTGTTGTTGAGTGATGTGATGAAGTGGTACGCTGATGAGTGTGATTGAAGATTGGTACTGCTGATGATGTGTGTTGAGTGTTGTGATGAAGATGGTACTGCTGATGATGTGTGTTGAGTGTTGGTGTTGAAGTTGGTATGCTGTTTGATGTGTGTTGAGTGTGTGATGAAGATGGTACTGCTGATGTTGTTGTGTTGAGTGTTGTGATGAAGATGCTACTGCTTGATGTTGTGTGTTGAGTGTTGTGATGAAGATGGTACTGCTGATGATGTGTGATGAAGATGGTTCTGCTGATGATGTGTGTTGATGTGTGTGATGAAGATGGTAATGCTGTGATGTGTGTTGAGTGTGTGATGTGAAGATTGTTACTGCTGAATGATGTGTTGTGAGTGTGTGATGAGATGGTACTGCTGATGATGTGTGTTGATGTGGTGTTGAAGATGTAACTGCTGATGATGTGTGTTGAGTGTGTGAGAAGTGGTACTGCTGATGTTGTGTGTTGAGTGAGTGATGAAGATGGTATGCTGTGATGTGTTGTTGAGTGTTTGTGAGGTAGATGGTACTGCTGTTGATGGGTGGTTTGAGTGTGTGATGAAAGATGGTACTGCTGATGATGGGTGATTGATGATGGTACTGCTGGATGTTGTGTGTTGAGTGTGTGATGAAGATGGTACTGCTGATGGCAGAATCGGTGCAGACGTGACTGGAAATTCTTGGTGGAAATGGATGATATATTATGAGAATGAGGTACAAAAATCGCTGGAAAAATGAGGGAAAGATAATAGTGAGTGATAAAGAAATCAAAATAGTAATGTGACGACACTGAACCCCAAGAAAAGTCTCTGATAAAATGTAAGAAGGAGGATAGAAAAGGTGTAGATGGATCTCAGGAAGATCGAAAGAATTGAAAGTTGACTTAGGGAAGATGACAAATTATATTTCAAGAATTACTCAATCACAGTAGATAAAAAGATGCAGAAAAAAATCGTATTCACGAAATAGTTTACATGTATTAGTAGTGAGTGGAGAGCCGCAGGCGTGTCGTGAAGTGAGGGGCCGCTGGCGTGTGTTGAAGTGAGTCGCAGGCGTGTGTGATCGTGAGCCGCAGGGCGTTGTGATTGTGTTGAAGTGGTCGCAGGCGCTGTGTGAAGTGAGGAGGTAACAGCAGAATGTTGAAAGTCGTAAAAGAAACAGTTTCGGTAAAATGTGATTAAATTGAGAAAAACTGCCAAGCAGGTGCAAGGGTAATCTGAACAATTATTGTTGTATTTGTTCGGGTCAGTTGAAGGTGGGAAACCAGAGAAAGAATTACACATTGAAAGTTCAATAGGAAGAAAACAATAGTGAATTATAAGGAAATAAAACATTTTTATTATATGAAATAAGAATGTAATTCAGAATTATGACTGCAGTTAGTGATTATAAAGACAAAACTATATTCACAAAAGAAGAGGAGATATACAGACTGAAAACACAGACCTCGAGGCGTTTTCATTGAAGCTTCAATGTTAATTATATTTAAATAAATTAAAAGAAGTGGTTAGTGCTATTTGAGGAATGTAAGTATAATTGTGACTGTGTGATGCAGGAACGATGTGGAAAATGTTTGCAAATATTCGTAGAAGAACAGCTTGTATGTTATTGACATCTGTGACGAGGGTTTTTCATGAAGAGATAAGTTTAAAGTACTTAACAATTGTGATCATAAGTAACACCACAGAAACACTGCCTACGACAGCGGAACACTCGGCAGGCAATGTAACACTCGGCAGGCACTGTAACACCTGTGCAGGCACTGTAAACTACTCGGCAGGCACTGTAACACTCGGGCAGGCACTGTAACACCGGCTAGGGGCACTGTAACACTCGGGCAGGCACTGTAACATCGGCAGGGCCACTGTAACACTCGGCAGTAACCTGTAACACCCGGCACCGGCAGGCACTGTAACCCTCGGCAGGACTGTAACATCGGCAGGCACTGTAACACTCGGAGGCACTGTACACCGGAGGCACCTGTAACACCCGGAGGCACTGTAAGATCGGGCAGGCACCCCTGTAACACTCGCCGGACTGTAAACACCCTGGCAGGCACTGTAAACACACGGCAGGCACTGTAACACTCGGCAGGCACTGTAACACTCGGCAGGCACTATAACACTCGGAGGCACTGTAAACTCTCGGAGGCCACTGTAAAACACTCGGCAGGCACTGTAACACTCGGCAGGCACTGTAACACTCGGCAGGCACTGTAACACTCGGCAGGCACTGTAACACTCGGCAGGCACTGTAACTTCTCGCCAGCAATGTAACACTCGCTCAGGCACGTAACACTCGGCAGGACTGTAACATTCGCTGACACTGTAAACACTCGCAGGCACCTGTAACACTCTGCAGGCACTGTAAACTCGGCAGGCATGTAACATCTCGGCCAGGCACTGTAACACTCGCCTGCACTGTAACACTCGCCAGGTCACTGGAACACTCGCCAGGCACTGTAACACTCGGCAGGCACTGTAACACTCGGCAGGCACTGTAACACTCGGCAGGCACTGTAACACTCGGCAGGCACTGTAACACTCGGCAGGCACTGTACTTTCGGAGGCACTGTAACACTCGGCAGGCACTGTAACACTCCGCAGGCACTGTAACACTCGGCAGGCACTGTAACACTCGGCAGGCACTGTAACACTCGGCAGGCACTGTAACACTCGGCAGGCACTGTAACACTCGCCAGGCACTGTAACACTCGGCAGGCACTGTAACATCGGCATCCCGGGCACTGTAACACTCGTGCAGGCCACTGGGTAAACACTCGGCAGGCACTGTAACACCACGTGAAAAGTACGACCACGCCACTGCTACTCTGAGAGATTAAGAAAATAAGTGTCAGGGGCCCTAGACTGTGCAACAGGCTCCCACCAGCCATAATAGTTGTCTTCAACTATTATGGCTGTAAGATACACAAGTCAGTGTCAGGATCAGAGGGTGTGGTTCGTATGTTGGACTAATTGCAAGCCATTAGTAACAGCCTAGCCTGAATAGGCCCTGATCCACCAGGAGGCGGGTCATTAACCCCCCCACCCCCCGCGGACGGGGACGTTGTTCCCCGAAATGCCTCAAGGTAGACTCCAGGTAGGTAATTGAGCAAAAATTGTCCCCAACCCATGAAGGATTCTTTGATGTTGAGCAGAGTGATTTTGGGCGGTTATGAAGGAGAAGTTTTGAGAAATAAAGAGAAATACAGGTGTTGATTTAAAGCAATCTTATGACAGTAAAGTTTTTAAACAGTTTGACTGTTTCCACCAAGACAAATGACCGAGAGAGAGAAACAAACTGACTCGAGTGAGATGAAACACTTTCTCCTCATCATTATTCACTTGCATGGGCGAGATAGTAGGTTCTGCAGGGTTCTCCATTCTTTGTTCTTATCTTAGCGGGATGGATTGTAAGGGATCCTGCCTTGTATGGAGCCAAAACAGGCCATGCAGGTGGACCGCTTACACTACAGTTATAAAAACTACAATTTACACCTCTCTTTCAGAGTGAGACACTGTACTTCCATCTCCAGGACTCATGTCGGCCTGCCAGTTTCCCTGAATCCCTTATAAGTGTTACTTTGCTCACACTCCAACAGCACGTCAAGTTCATAAAAGCCATGGTCTCCACTCGTTCCTATCTAATACGCTCATGCATGGCTTTACCTGGAGTATTTACCTGGAGGGGGTGTCGGGGGTTCAATAGTCTCCGCGGCCCGGTCTGAGACGAAGGTTCAATGGTGGATTCAGGGTCTGATCGTCCTGGCTTTTTACTGCTGCGCACAAACCGAGTTGAGCCACAGCCGATAGGTCAGATACTGACCTTCTTAAAGTGCTGTCGAAACGCCTTCTTGAAGTAAAGCAAGGGGTCTATGGTAATCTCCCCATACGTATGCTGGAGGCAGTTGTACAGTCTTGAGCCCTTGACAACTTATTGATTTGTCTCTTAGTGTACTCATGGCACCCCTGCTTTTCATTGGAGAAAATGTTGCATCTTCTGCCGAAGTGTTTTGCTATCATAGGGAGTGATTTCGATCGCAAGTTGGTACTAATTCCCCTTGGATTTTCAAGTGTATTTTAATTAGGTATCTTTCTCGCCTGCGATTCCAGGAGACTACTATTCAAGGGACCTTCAATCTTTTCCAGTATTTTAAGGGTGCGTTTATGACTTTATGTGGCAGTGGAAAGTTTCTCTGTTCTTTCTCCAGGTCACAAGTTTCGCCTACCGTGAAGGGGGCAGTTAAAGCACAGCGTAATTCCAGCCTAGAGAGAACAAGCGATTTGAAGAGAATAGATAAATATATATATATATTATATATATATATAATATTTAGATATATATATATATATATATATCTATATATATGATATATTTATTATATTTATATTTATATATATATATATATATATATATATATATATATATATATATATATATATATATATATGCAAACAGGCACAAGGGGTGGGAATTCTTTAGCTCTGAGAACTTTTGCACGCTTCTAGTGCGTCACCAGTAGCTATGCAATGTTGCAAGGGCAACAACAGGATAATAATAATGATATTAGCGGATGATAGTTAATAATAATGATAGGAATGGTTGTTAAATTTAAGAATTCGCCTAGTTGTTATAAGGAAAAGAAAGCCTGGACTAGGAGAATTCACACATGCAGATTAACTGACAACGTGGAGTATTTTCCTGAATCTTCTGGAATGTTCTTGGACATCGCTTTCAAATAGGTTAGAAGGGCTGTATAATGAAAACGTATGTAAATGGTCCACTTATTATATGTAACTTTTACGTCACATTGAACTGTTTTTCAAGAGAGTTAGAAGCTTAGGGTGGCTATCTTCTAGCCTTTTTACCTCATGTTATCTGCAAAACTGTGATGGCTTCTCCAACCGACCCCATTTGGGGTGTGTGTGTGGCGTTACAGTGAGTGGTTGGCATACTGTTGGGCCTCGTTCCCTCAGAGTCTTGTCGAGCCACCGCACTACCATACTCTGAAAAATTATCCTATTTCTTCTGTTGTTGCCCTTGCAACATTGCACAGCTCCTGATGACGTACTGAGAAGCGTGAAACTACTTGAGCTAAATTTCCACTCACTTTGCCTTGTCTTGATTTGTTAAGATCGCCTGTCTGTCTACGAAATCTTTGCATTATATTCACACCACACATTGCCCTCAGACATGACATCATGACATCTCCACTGCCTCCAGCCTCCTGCTCGCTGCAACATTCATCACCCACGCTTCACACCATACAAGAGTGTTTGGTACAACTATACTCATCCTATTACTCTTTTCTTCCAAGACAAAGTGTCTTTGTCTCCACAGACTCCTAAGTGCACCACTCACCCTTTTCCCCTCATCAATTCTATGATTCACCTAATCCTCCATAGACCCATCTGCTGACACGTCCACTCCTAAATATCTGAATACATTCACCTCCTCCATACTATCCTCACTCAATCTGAATCCAATCTTTCGCACCTATTTTTTTGTTATCCTCATAACCTTCTCCTTTCCTTTTCACTTTTAATTTTTTCTTTTGCATACCCTACCAAATTCATCCATCAACCTATATAACTGCTCTCAGGAATCCTCCCAATAAGCACAGTTGTCATCGTCAAAGTGAGCAACTGTTGACAATCAAATTTGTTTTGGATTCTTTATCTTTTAATCCTCACCACTTGCAAAAGACCCTAGCATTGCACTTCTATTACCAACCCCATCTATAAATATATTGAACAACCACGGTGGCATTACATATCCTTGTCTCAAGGCCTAATTTTACTGGAAATAATCTCCCAGTAAAAGTAGGCCACCACACACACACACACTCACACCACAAACACACACACACACACACCACACACACCACACACACACACACACACACACACACAACACACACACAAACACACACACACACACATATTTTATATAAATATATATATATATATATATTATATATATATATATATATTTATATATATATATATATATAACAACACGGCACTAGCCAACAGACTCGAACTTCAGCTACTTTGGCCTGCTCATGGGGGGCGAAAAAACACAAGGGACGCACTAATCCACTCGACCATACGATCCTTAAGGAGTAGCGCTTCTTAGCGCAACTGGATGTTGTACTCGCTACCCAAGGACACACGATGGTGTGGATGACTCTAGGCTGATATCATTCTAGAGTTCACAGATACGAAGACCTCACATGGAGGAAGAGCTTCACAGTTTTTTAGGGGAGGGGAAAAACTCACAGGTAGGAAGAGCTCAAAAACAGGAAAAGTTCACAGGTCGCAACAGTTCACAGGTAACAAGAGCTCCTGGGTAGGAAGAGCTCCCGGGTAGGAAGAGCTCCCGGGTAGGAAGAGCTTCCGGGTAGGAAGAGCTCCCGGGTAGGAAGAGCTCACAGGTAGGAAGAGCTCACAGGTAGGAAGAGCTCACAGGTAGGAAGAGCTCACAGGTAGGAAGAGCTCACAGGTAGGAAGAGCTCACAGGTAGGAAGAGCTAACAGGAAGGAAGAGCTCACAGGTAGCAAGAGCTCACAGGTAGGAAGAGCTCACAGGTAGGAAGAGCTCACAGGTAGGAAGAGCTCACAGGTAGGAAGAGCTCACAGGTAGGAAGAGCTCACAGGAAGGAAGAGCTCACAGGTAGGAAGAGCTAACAGGAAGGAAGAGCTCACAGGTAGCAAGAGCTCACAGGTAGCAAGAGCTCACAGGTAGCAAGAGCTCACAGGTAGCAAGAGCTCACAGGTAGCAAGAGCTCACAGGTAGGAAGAGCTCACAGGTAGGAAGAACTAAGAGGTAGGAAGAGCTCATATGGAGGAAGAGCTAAGAGGTAGAAAGAGCTAAGAGGTAGGAAGAGCTCACAGGTAGGAAGAGCTCACAGGTAGGAAGAGCTCACAGGTAGGAAGAGCTAACAGGAAGGAAGAGCTCACAGGTAGGAAGAGCTCACAGGTAGGAAGAGCTCACAGGTAGGAAGAGCTCACAGGAAGGAAGATTGACTGGTGGTGAGAGTGATGGACTGGTGGTGAGAGTGGACTAGTGGTGAGAGTGATGGACTGGTGGTGAGAATGATGGACTGGTGGTGAGAGTGATGGACTGGTGGTGAGAGTGATGGACTGGTGGTGAGAGTGATGGACTGGTGGTGAAGGTGATGGATCGTTGGAGAGGGTGAAGTATTGGGTGAGAGTGAATGGACTGGTGGGTGAGGGTGATGGAATGTGGTGAGGGTGAATAGGACTGGTGGTGAGTGAGATGGGACTGGTGGTGAGAGGTGATGGAACTCGTGGTAAGGGTGATGGATTGTGGCGAGGTGATGGATAGGAAGGACAACGTGTGTGTTATGGACACCTGATATTGTTCGGGTGATGTGTTGTAGCGATGTGCTGGAATGTAGTATATAGATATAATATTATATTTTAATTAAATTATACATCTTATTAATATTTTTTTTATATGTCTTATTTAACTTCATTATTATCTTTATCATAAAATCATTCTTATTTTAATAATTCACTATTATCTCTCTAAAAAAATTATTAATCTTTATATTTCCATTCATTATCTTTATCATTCATTAATTATCTTATATTCATCATTATCATTATCATCCCATATTCTCTTTATCATTCCCACCCCCTTTTTCCCCCTTTTTCTTTTCCTTCTTTTTCTTGTTATTGACTTTAATGAGGGGATGAAGAGAACTGGTATGTGATTGACTGGTGGAGATTGACTGATGATGAGTGGTATGATTGAATGGTGGTGAGGATGATGGATGGTGGTGAGAGTGATGGAATGATGGACTGATGGACTGATGGATGATGTGAGGGTGATGGCCTGGTGGTGAGGGTGTGGACTTTGGTTGGTGAGGTGTGTGGACTGGGTGGCGAAAGAGTGGATGGATGATGGTGATGACTGATGGTGAGGGTAATGGATTGATGGTGAGGATGATGGACTTGTGGTGAGGGTGATGGACTGATGGTGAGGGTGATGGATTGCTGGTGAGGGTGAGGACTGGGTGGTGGGTGATGGACTGGTGGGGTGAGAGTGATGGACTGGTGGTGGAGAGTGATGGACTGGGATTGACACTTGAGGGTGAGGACAGGTGGCAGAGGGTGATGGATTGATGGTGAGACAGATGCACTGATGGTGAGGGTGATAGATTGATGAAAGTGATGGACTGTTAGTGAGGGTGAGGGACTGGTGGTGAGTGTTATGACTGGCGGTGAGGTGATGGATGAGGTGAGGGTGATGGAATTGGTGGAAAGTGTTGGATTGGTGTGCGTGAGAGTGATGGACTGATGGATGAGGGTGATGGATTGTAGTGAGAGTGAAGGACTGATGGTAGAGTGATGGACTGGTTGGAGAGAGTGATGGGATGTTGGTAGTGTGATGGACTATGTGGCGTGAGTGATGGATGATGGTCAGACGAGATGCACTGATGGTGAGGGTGATGGGACTGGTGGTGAGTGTGATTGTCTAGGCTGGTGAGGGAGATGCACTGAAGGTGAGAGGTGATGGACTGATGGTGAGAGTGATGCACTGATGGTGGAGGGTGATGACTGGTAACAGGTGAGTGTGTATGGACTGTGTTGAGAGAGATGCACTGATGGCTGAGGGTGATGGAATTGGTGTGAGAGGTGATGGACTGATGGTTGAAAGAGATGCAATGAAGGTGAGAGGATGGATGATGGTGAGAGAGATGCAATGATGGTGAGGGTATGATGGGCTGTGGTGGGAGTGATGGACTGACTGGTGAGGGTGATGGAAGTGCGTGGTGAGAGTGATGGACTGATGGTGAGGGTGATGGAGAATGGTGTGAGAGTGATGAACTGGTGGTGAGAGAGATGCACTGATGGTGAGGGTGATGGACACTGGTGGGTGAGTGTGATGGGCTGATGGTGAGAGAGATGCATTGATGGTAGAGGGTGATGGACTGGTGGTGAAGAGTGTGGACTGGGTGGCGAGGGTGATGGCTGATGTGTGAGAGAGATGGACTGGTGGTGAGTGATGGACTGGTGGCGAGAGTGATGGACTGATGGTGAGAGAGATGCACTGATGGTGAGGGTGATGGACTGGTGGTGAGAGTGATGGACTGGTGGCGAGAGTGATGGACTGATGATGAGGAGTTGTTGGATGGTGGCGAGAGTGATGGACTGGTGGCGAGAGTGATGGACTGATGGTGAGAGTGATGGACTGGTGGCGAGAGTGATGGACTGATGGTGAGAGAGATGCACTGATGGTGAGGGTGATGGATTGGTGGTGAGTGATGGACTGATGGTGAGGGTGATGGACTGGTGGTGAGGATGATGGTTTGAAGGTGAGGGTGTTGTGAATGAAAGATGATGGTGAGGTGAGTGGACTGATGGTGAGGGTGTTGGACTGGTGGTGGGGTGATGGACTGGTGGTGAGGAGATGATGGGATGATTGTGAGGGTGATTGGAAGGTGGCGAGGTGATGATTGATGGTGTCGTGTGATGGACCGGTGGTGAGGGTGATGGGATGGTGGTGATGGTGTGATGGACTGTTGGTGAGTGGGATGGACTGGTGGTGATGTGATGGAATTGGTGGTGAGTGTAATGGATGGTGGTGAGGGTGATGGATTGGTGGCGAGAGGAGGACTGGTGGTGAGTGGGATGGACTGTGGTGAGGGTGATGGACTGGTGGTGAGGGTGATGGATGGTGGTGATGGTGATGGGATTTGGTGGTGGTGTGATGGATGGTGGTGAGGGTGATGGAATTGGTGGCGGGGTGATGGACTGGTGAGGAAGTGGGATGGACTGGTGGTGAGGGTTATGGGTTAGTGGTTGGGGTGATGATTGGTGGTGAGTGTGATTGGACTGATGGTGAGGGTTGATGATTGGTGGCGAGTGGTGAGGATGGTGGTGAGTGTGATGGATGGTGGTGAGGGTGATGGATTGGTTGAAGGTGATGGACTGCTGGTGAGAGAGATGCACTGATGGTGAGGGTGATGGGACTTGGTGGTGAGAGTGCATAGGATTGGTGGTGGAGTGTGATGGACTGGTGGTGAGAGAGATGCACTGATGGTTAGGTTGGGTGATGGACTGGTGGTGGAGGAGTGATGGGACTGGTTGGCGAGAGTGATGACTGATGGTGAGAGTGATGGACTGGTGGCGAGAGTGATGGACTGATGGTGAGAGAGATGCACTGATGGTGAGGGTGATGGACTGGTGGTGAGAGTGATGGACTGATGTTGAGAGTGATGGACTGGTGGCGAGAGTGATGGACTGATGGTGAGAGAGATGCACTGATGGTGAGGGTGATGGACTGGTGGTGAGAGTGATGGACTGATGGTGAGAGTGATGGACTGATGGTGAGAGAGATGCACTGATGGTGAGGGTGATGGACTGGTGGTGAGAGTGATGGACTGATGGTGAGGGTGATGGACTGGTGGAGAGTGTGATGGACTGGTGGTGATGATGATGGATTGGTGGTGAGTGTGATGGACTGGTGGTGAGGGTGATGGATTGGTGGCGAAGGTGATGGATTGGTGGTGAGTGGGATGGACTGGTGGTGAGGGTGATGGATTGGTAGCGAGGGTGATGGATTGGTGGTGAGTGTGATCGACTGATGGTGAGGGTGATGAACGGAGGTGAGGGTGATGGATTTGGTGAAAGTGATGGGACTGCTGGGATGAGGGTGATGGATTGGTGGTGAGGGTGATGGATTGGTGGCGAGGGTGATGGATTGGTGGTGGGGGTGTGAATGGACTGGTGGTGAGAGAGATTGACTGAGGAGAGGGTGATGGATGTTGGTGAGAGTGATGAACTTGGTGGCGAGAGTGGATGGACTGATGGGAGAGAGATGCACTGATTGTGAGTGTGATGGACTGGTGCTGAGAGTGATGGATGATGGTGAGGGTGGATGGACTGGTGGTGAGGGATGATGATTTGTGGTATATATAGTGCGGGTGAAAGATCTGATGGTGAGCGAGTGGTATGACAGATGGTGAGGGTGATGACCTGGTTGGTGAGGGTGATGACTGGTGGTGAGGGTGATGGACTGGTGGTGAGATGTGATGGACTGATTGTGTGGGTGATGAACTGGTGGCGAGAGTGATGGACTGATGGTGAGTGTGATGGTACTGTGGTGAGGTGATGGACTGTGGGAGGTGATGGACTGTGGTGAGGTGATGGACTGTGGTGAGGGTGATGGACTGTGGGAGGTGAGGATTTGATGGTAGGGTGAGGGGTGGGGTGTATGGTAGGGTGAGGGGTGGGGTGGTGAAAGGGGATGTGGTGGGTAGGGGAAGGTGTGGTTGGTGATTGGGGGA
>NC_069498.1:16646168-16683272 GCF_026875155.1 Cherax quadricarinatus
ACCTGCCTGTTGGTGTAGAGTGTGGAGAGTATAGCTGCCTGTTGGTGTAGAGTGTGGAGAGTATACCTGCCTGTTGGTGTAGAGTGTGGAGAGTATACCTGCCTGTTTGTGTAGAGTGTGGGAGTATACCTGCCTGTTGGTGTAGAGTGTGGAGAGTATACCTGCCTGTTGGTGTAGAGTGTGGAGAGTATAACTGCCTGTTGGTGTAGAGTGTGGGGAGTATACCTGCCTGTTGGTGTAGAGTGTGGAGAGTATACCTGCCTGTTGGTGTAGTGTGTGGAGAGTATACCTGCCTGTTGGTGTAGAGTGTGGAGAGTATACCTGCCTGTTGGTGTAGAGTGTGGAGAGTATACCTGCCTGTTGGTGTAGAGTGTGGAGAGTATACCTGCCTGTTTGTGTAGAGTGTGGGGAGTATACCTGCCTGTTGGTGTAGAGTGAATACAGGAAAGAGTAAGGTTATGAGAATAACAAAAAGATTAGGTGATGAAAGATTGAATATCAGATTGGAGGGAGAGAGTATGGAGGAGGTGAACGTATTCAGATATTTGGGAGTGGACGTGTCAGCGGATGGGTCTATGAAAGATGAGGTGAATCATAGAATTGATGAGGGAAAAAGAGTGATTGGTGCACTTAGGAGTCTGTGGAGACAAAGAACTTTGTCCTTGGAGGCAAAGAGGGGGATGTATGAGAGTATAGTTTTACCAACGCTCTTATATGGGTGTGAAGCGTGGGTGATGAATGTTGCAGCGAGGAGAAGGCTGGAGGCAGTGTAGATGTCATGTCTGAGGGCAATGTGTGGTGTGAATATAATGCAGAGAATTCGTAGTTTGGAAGTTAGGAGGAGGTGCGGGATTACCAAAACTGTTGTCCAGAGGGCTGAGGAAGGGTTGTTGAGGTGGTTCGGACATGTAGAGAGAATAGAGCGAAACAGAATGACTTCAAGAGTGTATCAGTCTGTAGTGGAAGGAAGGCGGGGTAGGGTCGGCCTAGGAAGGGTTGGAGGGAGGGGGTAAAGGAGGTTTTGTGTGCGAGGGGCTTGGACTTCCAGCAGGCATGCGTGAGCGTTTGATAGGAGTGAATGGAGACAAATGGTTTTTAATACTTGACGTGCTGTTGGAGTGTGAGCAAAGTAACATTTATTAAGGGATTCAGGGAAACCGGCAGGCCGGACTTGAGTCCTGGAGATGGGAAGTACAGTGCCTGCACTCTGAAGGAGGGGTGTTAATGTTGCAGTTTAAAAACTGTAGTGTAAAGCACCCTTCTGGCAAGACAGTGATGGAGTGAATGATGGTGAAAGTTTTTCTTTTTCGGGCCACCCTGCCTTGGTGGGAATCGGCCAGTGTGATAATAAAAAAAAAAAAATATATATATATATATATATATATATTTATATATATATAACAACACTGCACTAGCCAAGGACTCAAACTCATGCTGCTTTGGCCTGCCTCATGGTGGGCGAAAACACATGACGCACTAATCCACTCGACCATACGATCCTTAAGAGTAGCGCATCCAGCGCAACTGGATGTTGTACTCGCTACCCAAGGACACACGATGGTGTGGATGACTCTAGGCTGATTTCATTCTAGAGTTCACAGGTACGAAGACCTCACATGGAGGAAGAGCTCACAGTTAGGAAAAACTCACAGGTAGGAAGAGCTCACAAACAGGAAAAGTTCACAGGTCGTAACAGTTCACAGGTAACAAGAGCTCCCGGGTAGGAAGAGCTCCCGGGTAGGAAGAGCTCCCGGGTAGGAAGAGCTCCCGGGTAGGAAGAGCTCCCGGGTAGGAAGAGCTCCCGGGTAGGAAGAGCTCACAGGTAGGAAGAGCTCACAGGTAGGAAGAGCTCACAGATAGGAAGAGCTCATCGGTAGGAAGGGCTCCCAAACATGAAGAGCTCAGAAGCAGGAATGACTCACAGGTCGTAAGAGCTCCCGGGTAGGAAGAGCTCACAGGTAGGAAGAGCTCAAAGGAAGGAAGAGCTCACAGATAGGAAGAGCTCACAGGTAGCAAGAGCTCACAGGTAGCAAGAGCTCACAGGTAGGAAGAACTAAGATGTAGGAAGAGCTCATATGGAGGAAGAGCTAAGAGGCAGAAAGAGCTAAGGTGTAGGAAGAGCTCACAGGTAGGAAGAGCTCACAGGTAGGAAGAGATCACAGGTAGGAAGAGATCACAGGTAGGAAGAGATCACAGGAAGGAAGAGCTCACAGGTAGCAAGAGCTCACAGGTAGCAAGAGCTCACAAGTAGGAAGTGAATCATTCCTGTCTTTGTCCACCGTTGTCTATTCTGCGCAGCTAATTTTTATATGTCGTTATTCATGTCTCCCCTGAACCTCCTGGACCTACCAGTGTCGTCAGCGATTTCCCTCAGCTTTCTTCGTTACGACAATCCCCGTAGCTCTGGGACTAGTCTTGTTGCAAACTTTGCACTTTCTTCTTAATTTTCTTGAAGTGCTTGACTAGGTGTGATTCCAAACTGGTGCCTGCCATACTCCAGGTATGGGCCGACGTTTAATATGGATACGTGTCTTGAACGACTCTTATTGAGGTATCGGAACGCTATCCGTAGTTTGCCAGGCGCCCGTATGCTGCAGCAGTTATTGATTTATGTGCGCCTCAGGAGATATGTCGGTGTTTATACTCACCCCCATGATTCTTTTTCCTTGAGTGAGGCTTTGCATGGTCTTTGGCCATCTAAACTTATTGTGTCTGCGGTTCTTCTGTGCCTCCTTCCCCAATCTTCTGACTTTGCTTGGCTCAGTGGTTTTAACTCAAGGAGCAGTTCTGGACCAGGCTGTTAGCCTGTCCAGGTCTGTTGTCGTCCTGCCTGATCCTCATCGATTTGATTTTCTCATTAACTTACATCATCTGCAAAAATGGAAACTTCTTGAGTCTATCCCCTTCCGTTATGTCGTTCTCATATACAAGAACGCACAGGTCTAGGATGACCCTGTGGAACCCCCGCTTGTCAAAATGCGCCCACTCTGACACCTCGTACGTACCATGACTCGTTGTTGCCTCCTGTTCAGGTATCCTCTGATCCATTGCCGTGCCTTCCTGTTAGGTGTGCCTGATCTTCTAGCTTTTTCAGCTAACCTACTTGTGAGGAAAACTGGTCTCGAAGGCCTTTTTGCAGTCCAAAATATAATGCCAGTCGATACACCCCTCTCTCTCTTGGTCTTACTTCTCGTCACTTGTCATAAAACTTAGTAGGTTTGTGACACAGGATTTTCCTTCCCTGAAACCATGTGGTTGTTGTGTGTGTGACTGTGTGTGTGTGTGTGTGTGTGTTGAAAGAGGAAAAAAGTAGTGTGTAGCAAGAGGAAAATAGTGTGTATCAGAGGAAATAGTGTGTATTCTAAGAGGAAATAGTGTGTATCAAAGAGGAAGTAGTGTGTAGTCAAAGACGGAGCGTAGTGAGTATCAAAGAGGAAAGTAGTGTGTATCAAAGAGGATAGTAGTGAGTATGCGAAAGAGGAATAGTGTGTATCAAAGAGGAAATGTAGTGAGTATCAAAGAGGAAATAGTGTGTCTCACAGGTAGGAAGAGCTCACAGGTAGGAAGAGCTCAAAGGAAGGAGATTGACTGGTGGTGAGGTGATGGAACTGGTGGTGAGAGTGGACTCAGTGGCTGAGAGAGAGTGATGGTCTGGAGGTGAGAGAGGAAATGATGGATGGGTGTGTGAGGAGTGATAGATGGTGGTGTGAGTGATGGACTGGTGGTGAGAGTGATGGATGGTCGGTGAGAGTGGATGAGTGCGTGAGAAAGATGTGATGGGGGTGAGGGTGATGGATGGTGATGAGGGTGATGGATCGATGGTTGAGGGTGAATTATGGTGTGTTCAGAGAGGATGGACTGTGATGAGGGTTGTAAGGTAATGGTGGTGAGGGTGATGGATTGGTGTGTGAGAGCGCTGGACTGGTGGTGTGGGCGATGGATGGTTGGTGAGGTGTGTGGTCTTGATGGTTGAAGGTGATGCGACTGGTGGTGATAGGTGTATGGGACTTTTGGTGAGGGTGATGGTATGTGGTAAGGGTGATGGACTGTGTGGATGAGCGGTGTGAGGATGATGGTGAGGGTGAAAGATGGTGGTTGAGGTGATGGGGACTTGGTGGGTGGGAGTGATGCGATGGTGGCGAGAGTGATGGTCTGGTGGTGAGAGTGATGGTTATGGTGGTGAGAGTTGATGGTCTGGTGGTGGTGAGAGTGATGGTCTGTGGATTGGCGAGAGTGATGGTCTGGTGGTGAGAGTGTTGAGGTCTGGTGGTGAGAGTGATGGTCTTGTGGTGTGAGTGATGGTCTGGTCGGTTGAGAGTGATGTCTGGTGGTGAGGAGTGATTGGACTGGTGGTGAGGGTGTAAGGACTTGGTGGTTAGGGCGATGGACTGGTGGTGAGGGTGATGGACTGGTGTGTGAAGGTGATGGGACTGGTTTGGTGAAGGTGATGGACTTATGGTTGAGGGTGATGGACTGTGGTTGAGGATGATGAGAATGGTGGTGAGAGTGATGGGGACTAGGTGTGAGGATGATGGATTGATGGTGAGGTGATGAAAGACTGATGGTGAGGGTGATTGGGTCTGATGTGTGAAGGTGATGGGACTGGTGGTCGAGGGTGATGGACTGGTGGTGAGGAGTGTTGGGGAACTGGTGGTGCGAGTGTATGGACTGATTGTGAGAGTGAAATGCACTGATGGTCGGGGTGATGGTATTGATGGTGAGTGTGATGGACTGGTGGATGTGGGTGATGGCATTGTGGTGAGTGTGAAGGATGGTAGGTGATGGGTGATGGGATCGCGTGGTGAGAGTGTATGGACTGGTGTGTGAGGGTGATGGGGACTGGTGGTGGGGTTGATGGATATACTGGTGGTGGAGGGTGTTGGACTTGGTGGTGAGAGTGATGGACTGGCTGGTTGAGTGTGATGGACTGAGGTGGTGAGTGTTGATGGACTGGTGGTGTGTGGTGATGGTGTGGTGCCGGTGAGTCGTGATTGGTTTGGTGGTGAGTGTGTTGGATGGTGGTGTGTGATGGGACTGGTGGTTGTGAGTGTGATGGGACTGGTGGTGAGTGTGTGGAGACTAGGTGCGTGAGTGTGATGGACTTGGTGGTGAGGGTGATGGGACATGGTGGCTGTGTCGTGATGGACCCTGGTGGTGAGTGTGATGGATGGTGGTGAGGATGCATGGATGTTGGTGATGGTGAGAAGGTACTGTTGGTGAGGTGATTTAATGGTGGTGAGTGTGATGGACTGGTGGTTGGTGATGTGACTGGGGACTGGTTTACCTGGATGTTTACCTGGAGAGAGTTCGGGGTCATCGCCCCCGCGGCCCGGTCTTGACCAGCCCTCCAGGTGGTCGAGTGTGATGGATGGTTGTGAGGGTGATAGGATTTGGTGGTGAAGTGTGATGGATGGTGGTGAGTGTGATGGAATGGTTGGTGAGTGATGGATTGGTGGTGCTTGTGATGGACTAGGTGGTGAGGGTGATGGATTGGTGGTGAGTGTGTTGACTGGTGGAGTGTGATGGACTAGGTGGTGAGTGTGGAGGGACTGATGTAGGGTGATAGACTGGTGGTGTGGGTGATGAGTAGTGGTGATGAGAATTGATATGGACTTGATGGATGAAGGTGAAGAACTGGGTGGTGATGTGTATGGACTGGTGGAGTGAGTGGTGGATGGGTGGTCGATGGGTTGAGATCTGTTAGGAGGGTGTAGACTGGTGATGATGGTGATGGATTGGTGAAGAGAGTGATGAAACTGGTAGTGAAGAGTGAGGGATGGAGGTATAGGGTGATGGATATGGTTGCGTGAGTTATGACTGCTCGGTAAGGGTGATGGGACTGGTCGGTGTGGGGGGATGGTGGAGGTGAGTGAGATGAACTGGTAGTTTTGTGAGATGTGAGGACTGGTGGTAAGGGTGATGGACTGGTTGTGAGAGTTA
This sequence comes from Cherax quadricarinatus, assembly GCF_026875155.1. NCBI lineage: Eukaryota > Metazoa > Arthropoda > Malacostraca > Decapoda > Parastacidae > Cherax > Cherax quadricarinatus. The sequence continues at coordinate 16,652,109 of NC_069498.1, forward strand.
TGAATGTTCGGAAGGGTGTGATGGATGGTGGCTGTGGGGTGCGTGATACCTGTGATGATTGTGTTCTAGCGAGGGTCACGCGATTGTTAATTGACATGAATGACGATTGTGTTGAAACGACTGGCTGATTGTTGTGATGTAACGTACTGGCGGTTGTGATGAATGACTTACGATTGTGATGAACGACTGACCGCTGTGATGAATGACTGACGATTGTGGTTAACGACTGACGCTTGTGATTGAATAACGACTGACGATTGTTGACGATACGGATTGACGATTGTGACGAACGACACTGACGATTGTGATGAACGATTGACAGCTTGTGATGAACGACTGACGATTTTGATGAACGACTGACGATAGTTATGAACGGACTGACGATAGTGAATGAATGACTGACGATTGTCGCATTGAACGAACCTGGCGATTTTGTGATGATCGCATCTGACGATTATGATGAACGTACTGACGTTGTGAGGAAACGACCTGACGTTAGTGATGATCGACTGACGATTACGACGATTGTGATTAAAGACTGACGTTTGTAGATGAACGTCTGTCGCTTGTGACGATCGATTGTACGATTGTGATGAAACACTTGGTGAGGGTGATAGACTGGTGGTGAGGGTGTTGGACTGGTGGTGAGAGGTGATGTATTGGCGGCTGGTGAGTGTGATGGACGGGTGGTCGTGGGTGATGAAACCTGGTTGGTGGGGTGATGGATCCTTGGTGGTGAGAGTGACTGGCAATGGTGGTGATGGTGATGGACTGGTGTTGAGGCTGTGATGGACTGGCTGGTGAGAGTGTGGAATGAGTGTGTGATGGTGATGGTATGGAGTTGAGGGTGGATCTGGTGGTGAGGGTTGATGTGACTGGTGGTGATGGGTGATGGACTTCGGTGGATGAGGGTGATGGACTGGTGGTGAGGCGTTGATGGGTTGGTGGTGAGGGTTATGGACTGGTGGTTGAGAGTTATGGAATGGTGTTTTGTAGGTGATGGACTGGTGTTGAAGGTGATGGACTTGATGGTGAGGACTGATTGGACTGGTGTTGAAGGGTGATGGATGTTGGTGAGGGTGATGGACTGGTGTTGATGATGGTGATGACTGATGGTGAGGGTGATGGGGACTGTGTGTTGAAGGTGATAGGAATGATGGTGAGGGTGATGACTGGTGGTGAAGGTGGATGCTGATGGTGAGGGTGAGGGACTGGTGTGTAGGTGATGGACGATGGTGAGGGTGATGGACTGGTTTGTTGAAGGTGATGGACTGATGGTAGAGGGTGATGGACTGGTGTTGAGGTGAAGGGACTGATGGTGAGGGTGATGGACTGGAGTTGTAGGTTGATGGGACTGTATGGTGGGGTGATGGACTGGTGGTGAGATGTGATCGAGTTTTGGTGAGTGTGATGGAATGGTAGTGAGGGGTGAAGGAATGGCAGGTGAAGGGTGAAATTCTTGAAGATCTCGGGGTTATCTCTGAAGTTCTTCGAATTTCTCGAAGTTCTGAAGTCTCGAAGCTCTTGAAGTGCTGTCGAAGACGCTTGAGTTCTAGACGATCTTGAAGTTCTTGGAAAGGGAAGATCATTAAGTTATTAATGCCTCCACTTCAGGTCCATGCCTTCAGGTGTGACCATCCTTGTCCCTCGGATATCTACCATTCACCACTTCCTTAGGTCACCAACACAGAAGGATTTGACAACAACACAAAGGGACCAGACTAACCACTCAAGGACGAGGACAACACAAGGACCAGACAACAACACATGGAGAGGACAACTCAACACAAGAACCCAGACAACATACACAAGAACCAGACAACAGAAACACAAGAATCCAGACAACAACACAAGAGAGGACAACACAAGGGACGAGACAACAACACTAGGAGAGGCAAACAAGGGACGAGACAAACAACACAAGGACAGGACAACACACAGGACGAGACAACAACACAGAGAGATGGACAAACAACACAGACCCAGACAAACACACACAAGGAGAGGACAACAACACAAGACCAGACAACTAACACAAGGATGAGGACAACAACACAAGAATCAGAAACAGAACACAAGACTGACCACAACCAAGGAAGAGGACAACAACACAAGTAGAGGAACACCCAACGCACATGGAATGAGAACAGAATCGAAGGAGAGGACAACAACTAAGGAGACGGACAACAACCGAAGAACGAGGTCAACACCCGAAGGAGAGGACAACACGAAGGAGAGGACAATCAACCGAAGGCAGAGGAACAAACAGAACAACCGAAGGAGGGACAACAACCGAACAACCGAAGGATGAGGACAACAACCTCATGGAGAGGACAACAACCGAAGGAGGATGGATAACAACCGAAAGGAGACGGACAACATAACCGAACAACAACCGATGCGATTGGAGGGCAACAGAACCGAAGGAGCAGGACAAAAAATAAAAAAAAACTAACTAAGGATGAGGACTCAACCAAACTAAGGAGGAGAGGGACAACAACGAAGCGTGAGGACAACAAACCTAAGGAGGAGGACAAGACTACCTAAGGAGAGGACAACAATCCCTAAGGAGTGGACAACAACCTATGGGAGAGGCAACACGAAGGATGAGGACAAAAAACCGAAGTGAGGACAAACACCGAAGGACCGAGGACAAAACTCACAAGGACTCAAGGACAAAATCCCAAGAGAACAACGAGAACAGTTAAGATACTATTACTGGAGGAGGACACGCAGAAATCTGCGCCCAGCAGTAACATCCTCTGGGACAGCCTTCACCCGCTGACTAACTAGATCGAGGACCTCACCTCTCACCAGTTAGACCTCCATCGCTCCCCCTGGCCCACTTAGTAACAATTTCGGAGTTCTATTTTATTTCATATGCTATTCATATTAATTATTAATTTATTCACAATTATTTAACTGTGTAAGTGTTATTTTAAACATATTTTTTGTGTCCAAAATGCTACTGTTCCACTGAGTAAACCTTACGTTTTCAGGTATAGGAATCTTTTGGATTAATTGTGTTTTCGGTTTGTCTTTTTGTTTCTTGTCTTATTTATCCTCTTCGTTTCTCCTGATACGCTATGAGTTCAAAAAGTACATACTCTCATCTTCTCTCTCTTCGATCTCTCTCCCTTCTCTACGCACCATACGCACATCGCACCACACACACACAAACACACACACAAACACCACACTCAAAACGATATACATGATATGTATATATATATATAGATTGTGTATATGTATGTTGATTGAGTGTGAGACATTAAGTGTGTGGAGATGAATGTTTCGTTCACTTGGTAATATTCATGACACAACAGGAAACTACACATATTATGGAAAGAAACTCTTCATTATTATGTATGTAAATATTAACTATCTTTGGTTATTGATAGAATGTGATGTTCAGTGTTTTATTAAATATATCAGAAGTGAGAGTTGTGAAGACAGTAGTAGTGAGAGATGTGATAGACAGGAGAAGTGAGAGATGTGAAGACAGGAGAAGTGAGAGATAAGTGAAGACAGAACCGGAGAGATGTGAAGACAGAATTGTGAGATGTGAAGACAGAAGTGAGAGATGTGAAGTACAGAAGAGAGAGATGTCGAAGACAGAAACTTCAAGTGAGGAGATGTAGAAGCATGAGGTTGAAGTGACTTTATTAAGTGATGTCTAGAACAGTTACAATGTTTTTCTTCTCATCTGCACTTTCCTCTTCATTATATATTGAGAGGAAAAAACATATGACCTACATTAATAATATTAATTCTTAGAGAATAAAAGAAAGTCGATCAATAGAAGATCTCTTTGACTACCACGTTACATACCCTGACACCACGTTTACACTTGACCCTGACCACCACGCTACTTGCACCTGACCGCACTTACGTTACTTGACCCTGACATACGGTTACCTTGACCGCCTGACCAATACGTTACCTTGACCTCTGACCACCACGTTTCCTCCTGGGCGTGATCCTGACCACTACGCGTTACCTTGACTCTCGACCAACACGTTACCTTGACCTGACCTCCAGGTTACCTTGACCCTGACCACACGTTACCTTGACCATGACCACACTCTACCTTGACACTGTCCACCTCGTTACTTGACCCTGACCACACGTTACCTTTGACCCTGACCACCACACGGTTACCTTGACCCTGACCACCACGTTACCTTGACCCTGACTGCCACGTTACCTTGACCCTAGACCACACGTACCTTGACCCTGACACCACGTTACCTGACCCTGACAACACGTTACTTGACCTTGACCACTTTACGTTACCTTGACCCTGGCCACACTGTTTCATTGACCCTGACTCACGTTACGTGACCATTGACCACCTCGCTACACTGACCATGACCACCACGTTACTTGACCCTGACGCCGCATCTACGTTACCTTGAACCTGACCACCTCGTTACCTTGACCCTGACCACTACGTTTACTTGACCCTGAACACCACGTTACCTTGACCCTGACCACCACGTTACCTTGGACCCTGATCACTCCACGCTATCTTGTTCCCTGACCAACACCGTTACCTTGACTCTGACACCACGCTACTTGACTGACCTCCATGCACCTTTGACAGCCTGATCACCATGTCTACCTTGACCTGATACACTCCATGCTACCTTAGGCCCTGATCTCCACGCACCTAGACACTGACACCACGTTACCTAGACCCTGACCACCACGCTTACCTTGACAATGAACCACCTCGTTACCTTGACCATGACCACCACGCTTACCTTGACACCTGACTACAACGTTTCCTTGTTAAGTCTCCACTACAAAGTCAAGATTATTTTCCATTTGTACAATGTTTATCCGGAAATTAGTGACATTTATGCGATCATAAAATCCATGGTTATGACAGCATAAAGTCCATGGTTAGGTGAGCATAAAGTCCATGGTTAGGTGAGCATAACGTCCATGGTTATGTGAGCATAAAGTCCATGGTTAGGTGAGCATAAATCTATGGTTATGTGAGCATGAAGTTCCATGGGTGAGATGTGAGCATAAATCTATGGTTTATGTTGTGCATAACGTCCATGGTTATGACACTCCACCTCCCTCTCGCATAAAGCCCATGGTTATGTGAGCATTTCTCGTAGTCTTAAGCCTAACTTAATACTAAAACAGCAATAACTATTGTATGCTAATGTATATAAGAACTTCAAATACAGACATTTATGTATTTTTTGCAACAGAATAATACTGTCATAATACTTATGAAATACGTAACTAATATTTTCTTACGTGTCCTATATATTACTGAGTTTCGAAAATAGGTATATGCAAATATATAATATATATATATATATATTATATATAATATTATATTATTTATATGTATATTATATATTATATTATATATATATATAATATATATATTCTTTTAATTTTTAATATAATATTATATATATATATATAATATATATTAAACGAAATTTTTGAAAAACACATAATTTACACTTATGAAGATTTGACCTGTAAAGTTCTAGACTCGTGACTGTCACTCTCACAATCATACCAACAATAACACAAGACTCCTGACTGTCACTCTCACAATCATACCAACAATAACACAAGACTCCTGACTGTCACTCTCACAAGTCATACCAACAATAACACCAGACTCCCGCGGTCACTCTCAAAATCATTGAACAACAATAACACCAGACTCCGAACTGTCACTCTACACAATCATACCAAACAATAACCACCAGACTCCTGACGGTCACTCTCACAATCATACCAAACAATATCACCAGACTCCTGACTGTTACTCTAACAATCTTACATACAATAACACAGGACTCCCGACTGTTCAAATCTCACAATCATACCAACATTAACACCAAAGGACTCCGACTGTAACTCTCTAATCATACCAACAATATCACAGACTCTGACTGTCACTCTCACAATCATACAACAATAACACCAGATCCTGTCTGTCAACTCTTCACAAATCACTACCTCAACACAGAACCTCCTGGAATCCTGACGTCACTCTCACAACATTACCATACATGAACACCAGACTCCTGACTTGTCACTCTCACAATCATACAAAATAAACTCCAGACTCCGACTGTCGACTCTCGCAATTCATTACATACACAATAACACCAGGACTGTGACTGTCAAACCCTTTTTGTCTCACACGCAATCCATACCACTAAAAGCTGCAGAATCACCGTATGTCATTTTCACAATCATACAACTATAACACCAGACTCCGAGTGTCATTCTCACAATCAAACCAAAAAAATAACACCAAGAAGTTCCCTTACATGTCACTCTCACAATCATACCATACAATAACATTCAGACTGCGAACTGGCACTTTCACTAATCATACAATACATTATCACCAGATTTCCAGACCGCTCAATCTTCTCGCATTCTTTCCAACGCAATAACAACGATCTCGATGTCACTCTAACAATCATATCCATACAATAATACCAGACTCCGGACTGTCACTCTCACAATCAAACTCAAAACCACCAGACTTCCGACTGTCACTCTCACAATAATGTACTTACAAATAAAACAGGATCATCGCAAAGTCACTCTCTCAAATGCATCCAACAACTAACACAGATCCCCGATGTCCACTCTCACAATCTTATACCAAACAATAAGATTGACTCCCGAGGGTCATTCTCACAATCACACCAACAATAAACGGAACACTCGACTGTCAAGACTCTCACTCCAATCCATTACCAACAAAAAACACGACTCGCGTCTGTCAACGCTCTCAATTCATACCAAACAATTGGCTACAGATCCTGACTGTCACTCTCACTAATACTTACCAATTAATAGCAACCAGACTCCTTGACTGTCACTCGCAACACACCAACAATAACACCAGGACTTCCGAATATCACTCTCACATTCTACGAACAATAATACAGGACTCCCGACTGCTACTCTCATAAATTACGCCAACAATAACACGAGGACTCCTGCCTGCACTCACACAATCATACACAATAAACAGCGAACTCCGACTGTCAGTTTCGCAATCACTAACAATAATCCAGACTCCCGACTGTCGTTCACAATCATACCATTCTCAGTGTACAGAGTGAGCTTAACCTCTTCTACATTCAGTTTTCCATGTCACTGTACAGGAGAGTTCCACCTCGCTATTTCATTATCATCATCAGTGTACACGCGGTAACACCTCTCCTACCTTCATTATCTTCTCACAGTGTACAGGTGAGGGTCACCTCTCTACCTTCATATCATGTCACTGTACAGGTGAGTGTCCAACTCTATAACTTCATTATCATCTCAGATGTACAGGTGAGTAACACCTCTCTACCTTATTTCTCTGTCAGTGTACAGGTGAGTTACAATATATACCTTCATTATCATCTCAGTGTACAGGTGAGTTAGCACCTCTCTACCCTTCATTATAATCCTCGTGTACCACGCGTGTTAAACACCTCTCTACACTGCATTATACCATCTCACTGTAACAGGTGAGTTACACCTCTCTACCGTTCATTATCATCTCAGTGTTACAGGGGAGTTACAATTCTCTACCTCATTATCATCTCAGTGGTACAGGTGATGTTACTATCTCTACCATCATTATCATCTCAGTGTACAGGTGAGTTACACATCTCTACCATCATTATCATCTCAGTGTTCAGGTGAGTTACAACTCTCACGACCTCATTATCATCCACTCCCTGCCCGCGTAAGGTGAGTTACAACTCACTAACTCTCATGATATCTCAGCGTACAGGTGAGTTACAACTCTCTATTCATTATCATCTCTGTGTACAGGTGAGTTACAACTCTCTCCTTCATTTCATCTCAGTGTACAGGTGAGTTACAAGAAAACTCTCTACCTTCGTTTATACTTCAGTTGTACAGGTGAGTATACACCTCTTACCATTAATTATCATTAATGTAAGGTGAGTTACTCCTCTCTACCTTTCATTATCATCTCAGTGTACAGGGTGGAGTTACACTCTCTACCTCATTATCGTCTCCTCAGTGTAAGGTGAGTTACACCTCTCTACCTTCTTTTCATTCAGTGTACAGGTGAGTTACACCTTCTACCTTCATCTATCATCTCAGTGTACCAGGTGAGTTACAAACTCTCTACTTCATTATCATATCAGTGTTACAGGTGAGTTACAACTCTCAACCTTCGTTATCATCTGTCAGTGTACAGGTGAGTTACACTCTCTAACCTTCATTATCATCTAGTGTACAGGTGTGAAGTTACACCTCTCTTCCTTATTATTCATTCTCAGTGTACAGTGTGAGTTACAACCTCTCTACCTTCATTATCATTCTGTGTACAGTGTGAGTTACATCCTCTCTACCTTCATTTATTCTCAGTGTACAGCTGGGAGTTACACTCGTTCTACTTCATTATAATCTCAGTTTTACAGGTGAGTTACACCCTCTCTACCTTCATAGTCTTCTCTCAGTGTACAGGTTGAGTTACAAAACGTACCTATCATTATCATTCAGTGCTACACCGGTATGAGTTAACATCTCTACCATCATTGATCATCTCAGTTCGTACAGGTGAGTTACTCCTTCTCCACTTCATTTTCATCTCAGTGTACAGGTGAGTTACAACTCTTACCATCATTATCATCTCAGTGTACAGGTGAGTTACAAATCGTACATCATTATCATCTACAGTGTACAGGTGTGAGTTACACCTCTTCACCTTCTTTATCATCTCAGTGTACAGGTGAGTTTACACCTCTCCAACCTTCATTATCATCTCAGTGTACTGGTGAGTACTACTCCTAATTCATTATCTTGTCTCTGTGTTACAGGCTGTGTGTTACAACTCTCTACCTTATTTCATCTCAGTTTGTTACAGTGTGAGTTTACAACTCTACCTTTTCATTACTCATCTCAGTGATACAGGGAGTTACACTCTCTACCTTCATTATCATCTCAGTGTACAGGTGAGTTACAACTCTCTACCTTCATTATCTTTCTCAGTTGTACAATGTGAGTTACAACTCTCTACCTTCATTATCATCTAAGTGTAAAGGCTGAGTTAAAACTCTCTACACTTACATTATCATCTTCAGTGTACAGGTGAGTTACAACTCTCTACCTTCATTATCTGTCTCCGTGTACAGCGTGAGTTACCATCTCTCTACCTTCATTATCATCTCAGTGTACACACGTGTGAGTTACAACTCTCTACCATCATTTTCATCTCAGTGTACAGGTGAGTTACAAACGATCGCACGCTATCACGCAAGCATTTTCATCTCAGTGTACAGGTGAGTTACACTCTCTACCTTCATTATCATCTCATGGTGTAAGGTGAGTTACAACTCTGTACCTCATTATTCATCTCAGTGTACAGGTGAGTTACAACTCTCTACCTTCATGTGCATCTCAGTGTACAGGTGTAGTTCACTAACTCTCTTCCTTCCATTTATCATCGCAGTGTACAGGTGAGTTACACATCTTGAACAATATATACACCGCACAAGTCAGAATCTGACACCCAAACATTGCGAATCGTTCGATGTAAAGAGGATCCAAGGTAGGACGCGAAAGACATGCTCTAGCTGTTCTTGCTTAATTCTTAATAAAGTACGATATGTTACACGGTGTGTTATAGCGAAATTTTATTTTGCTATTTTTATTCTGAAGAGAGCTGCAATATTAAGCTTAAAATTTATTACATGGTTATGCAGATATAAAACATTGTTGAATCTGGAGTGAGTCAAACTAACTTCTTTATGTAATTTAAGTCATTTTATTAACATAAATCGAAGAAAGTGTTGTGGCCAGACTGTGGCAGCAGTGTCGTGGTTAACTTATGGTACTTGCTTGTGGCGTCTGTGGCAAGACAGTGTCGGGGTGTAAAGACTATGTACTCGTTGTGGCCAGACTGTGGCAGCAGTGAGTGTCGCGGTAATTATGGTACTTGTTCGTGGCAGATTGAGGCAGCAGTGTCGGCGGGTAATTATGCTACGTGTTGTGGCCAGACTGTGGCAGCAGGTCGGGGTTAAGTATGGCTACTCGGTTGGCCAGACTGTGACAGCAGTCGTCGGGATCATTATGGTTTCACAACTCCAGTCACGTCAGAACACTGCGCGTGTTCTATTTTTTTTTTGGCTTATTTTCGTTGTATGTTTTATATTTTAAGATGCTTAAATTTCATAAATAACTAAAGAAATATATAAAAGTTCGCATGGCATTCTGTTGTCTGTGTTTACAATTTATCATTGTAATAACCAAAGAAGAAGCTAGTGTATTGTCACCTGGAGAAAGAGTTCCGTTCATGTAAGTTATACACAAACAGATGGACTTCTAACCTGGCTAGGAGTCCGTCTTATCAAGGGTTATTACACACACACAGATGACTTGCTAACCTGGTAGGAGGTCCCGGTCATATCAAGGTTATACAATCACACACAGTATGTCTTCTCTAACCTGGCTAGGCAGGTCCCGTCATATCAAGGTCTTATACACACACACAGATGACCTTTTAAACCAGGTAGGAGTCCCGTCATATCAAGTGTATACACACAAAGAATGACTTTCTAACCTGGCTAGGAGTCCAGTCATATCAAGGTTAATACACACAAAGATGACTTTCTACTGGCTAGGAGTCCCGTCATATCAAGGTTTTTACATACAAACATGAACGACTTTCTAAACCTGGCTTTGGAGTCCGTCTTGTCATGGTTCATACACACCACGAGATGACTTTTCTAACCTGGCTAGGAGTCCGTCTTGTCAAGGTTAGATACACAGCACAGATGACTTCTAACCTGGCCTAGGAGTCCCCGTCTTGTCATGGTTTTTATACACACACAGAAGATGGACTTTTCTACCTGGCTAGGAGTCCCCGCCTTCGTCAATGTTATACACACACAGAGATGACTTTCTACCTGGCTGGAAGCCCGTCTTGTCAAGGTTCATATGTACACACACAGATTGACTTTTCTAACCTGGCTAGGAAAGTCCCTCTTGTCAAGGTTATACACATACAGAGATGGACTTTCTACATGGCTTGGAGTCCCGTCTTGTCAAGGTTATACCACACCACACAGATGATTTATAACTGGCTATGGAGGCCCGGTCATGTCAAGTTATATACACACATCAGTAGACTTTTAAACCTAGGTCTAGAGAGTTCCCCGTTCTTGTCAAGGTTTATACACACACACAGATGACTTTCTCACCTGGTCTAGGAGTCCGTCATGTCTAAAGGTTTTATCCAAACAGAGATGACTTTTCTAACCTGGCTAGGAGTCCCGTATTGGTCAAAGGTTATACACACAAGATGACTCTTTCTAACCTGGCTAGGGAGTCCTTCTTGTCAAGGTTATTATACACACCACAGGATGAACTTCTAACTTGGCTAGGTGTCCGCTTGTCAATGGTTATACACCACACAGTTGACTTTAATACCTGGCTAGGAAGCTTCCCGTCATGTCAGGTTATACTACATCACACTGATGACTTTTCTAAACCTGGATAGGAGTCCCGTCTTGTCAAGGTTATACACACCACAGAGATGAGCTTTCTAACCTGGCTAGGTAGTCCCGTCCTGTCAAGGTTTTATACACACACAGATGACTTTCTAACCTGGCTATGGTAGGTCCCTTTCTTATCAAGGGTTTATTCACACACAGATGACTTTTCTAACCTGGCTTGAGTCCCGTTCGTGTCAGGTTATTTACACACAGAGATGAGACCTTTCTTAACCTGGCTAGGTGTCCGTCTTTGTCAAGGTTATATACACACAGAGTTGACTTTCTAATCTTGGCTTGAGTCCCGTCATATGAATGTTTTACACCACACAGGTGATTTTCTTCTCACCTGGCTAGGTAGTCCGTCATGTCAAGGTTATATACACACAGAGATGACTTTCTAACCTGGCTAGGAAGAGTCCCGTCATATCAAGGTTATACAAACACTAGATGACTTTCCTCTAATTATATATTTTTTAGTGGCAGAAATATTTTTTATTGTATTGTAGCAGCGTGTGTGCGTGTGTGGGTGTGTGTGTGTGTGTGTGTGGGTGTGTGTGTGTGTGTGTGTGTGTAGTGTGTGTGTGTGCTGTGTTGATGTGTGTGTGTGTGTGTGTGTGTGTGTGTGTGTTGTGTTGTGTGTACTGAATGTGTCTTTGTGAGTGTGTGTGTGCTACTGTTCGTGAGTGTGTGTGTGTTTTGAGTGTGTGTGTGTGTTGCTGATGTGTGTGTGTGTTTGTGAGTGTGTGTCTATGTTGTGAGGTGTGTGTCGTTAGTGAGTATGTGTTGTGTTGTGAGTGTGTGTGTGTTTGTGGTGTGTGTGTGTGTGTTAGTGTGGTGTGTGTCGTGTGTACTCAACCCATTTGTACTCACCCTTTTGTGGTGTGCAGGGTCGATTCAAAGCTCTGGCCCCGCTCTTCACTGATTGCTACTAGGTCCTCTTCTCTCCCTGCTCATGAAGCTATACATACCTCGGCCTTTAAAACTAATGAGTATGGGTTCCGACCTCACTACTTCACTTTCTAGACTCTATTTCCACGACTTGACATATCTATGAACTGAAGAAATACGTCCTAACATCCGACTTTGATTCATTTGAGTCTTCAAATCCAATTGTGACCTCTTGTATGTTTGTGTCCCATCTCATGTGAATCATTCCTGTCTTTGTCCACCGTTGTCTATTCTGCGCAGCTAATTTTTATATGTCGTTATTCATGTCTCCCCTGAACCTCCTGGACCTACCAGTGTCGTCAGCGATTTCCCTCAGCTTTCTTCGTTACGACAATCCCCGTAGCTCTGGGACTAGTCTTGTTGCAAACTTTGCACTTTCTTCTTAATTTTCTTGAAGTGCTTGACTAGGTGTGATTCCAAACTGGTGCCTGCCATACTCCAGGTATGGGCCGACGTTTAATATGGATACGTGTCTTGAACGACTCTTATTGAGGTATCGGAACGCTATCCGTAGTTTGCCAGGCGCCCGTATGCTGCAGCAGTTATTGATTTATGTGCGCCTCAGGAGATATGTCGGTGTTTATACTCACCCCCATGATTCTTTTTCCTTGAGTGAGGCTTTGCATGGTCTTTGGCCATCTAAACTTATTGTGTCTGCGGTTCTTCTGTGCCTCCTTCCCCAATCTTCTGACTTTGCTTGGCTCAGTGGTTTTAACTCAAGGAGCAGTTCTGGACCAGGCTGTTAGCCTGTCCAGGTCTGTTGTCGTCCTGCCTGATCCTCATCGATTTGATTTTCTCATTAACTTACATCATCTGCAAAAATGGAAACTTCTTGAGTCTATCCCCTTCCGTTATGTCGTTCTCATATACAAGAACGCACAGGTCTAGGATGACCCTGTGGAACCCCCGCTTGTCAAAATGCGCCCACTCTGACACCTCGTACGTACCATGACTCGTTGTTGCCTCCTGTTCAGGTATCCTCTGATCCATTGCCGTGCCTTCCTGTTAGGTGTGCCTGATCTTCTAGCTTTTTCAGCTAACCTACTTGTGAGGAAAACTGGTCTCGAAGGCCTTTTTGCAGTCCAAAATATAATGCCAGTCGATACACCCCTCTCTCTCTTGGTCTTACTTCTCGTCACTTGTCATAAAACTTAGTAGGTTTGTGACACAGGATTTTCTTCCTGAACCATGTGGTTTTTTGTGTGTGTGTGTGTGTGTGTGTGTGTGTGTGTTGAAAGAGGAAGTGGTGTAAAAGGGAAATGTGTGTATAAAAGAGGAAATAGGTTATCAAAGGGAAATAGTGTTTTCAAAGGGAAAGTGTGTGTATCAAAGAGGAAAAGTAGTGGTATCAAGGGAGTAGTGTGTATCAAAGAGGAAGTAGTGAGTATCAAAGGGAATAGTGTGTTTCAAAGGGAAGTAGTGAGTTCAAAGAGGAAATAGTGTGTATCAAAGAGGAAGTTAGTGTGTATCAAAGGAGGAGTAGTGGTATCAAAGGGAATAGTGTGTATCAAGAGGGGAATAGTGTGTATCAAAGGGAAATGTGTGTATCAAAGAGGAAATAGTGTGTATCAAAGAGGAAATAGTGTGTATCAAAGAGGAAATAGTGAGTATCAAAGAGGAAATAGTGAGTATCAAAGAGGAAATAGTGTGTATCAAAGAGGAAATAGTGTGTATCAAAGAGGAAATAGTGTGTATCAAAGAGGAAATAGTGTGTATCAAAGAGGAAATAGTGTGTATCAAAGAGGAAATAGTGTGTATCAAAGAGGAAATAGTGGGGTGAATCACAACTGTTTTGAATTAACTGTGTTAAGTCAAAACAGTTGTGATTCACCTGAATAAAACTAGAAACAATAAAACACAATAATTAATTCAAAACAATTCCAGGTAGCTTGACCTGGTGAACAAACCTGCTTTATCTCCCGATGATCACAACCAGTCCACCAAGTTTCTTCCTGGTGAACAAACCTGCTTTATCTCCCGTTTGATCCAACCATTCCACCATGTTCTTCCTGAAAACAAACTTGCTTTTATCCCCGGGGATTGATCACAACCAGTCCACCCAAGTTTCTTCCTGATGAACAAACCTGCTTTATCTCCCGATGATCACAACCTTTTCCACCAGTTTCTTCCTGGTGAACAAACCTGCTTTATTTTCCGATGATCACAACCAGCCCCAAAATTTTTTCTTCCTGGTGAACAAACCTGCTTTATTGCCGATGAATCACAACCAGTCCACCATGTTTCTTCCTGGTGAACAAACTTGCTTTATCTCCCGATGATCACAACCAGTCCACCAAGTTTCTTCCTGGTGAACAAACCTGCTTTATCTCCCGATGATCACAACCAGTCCACCAAGTTTCTATGGTGAACAAACTTGTTTATTTTTTTTTCCTCCCGATGATCACAACCAGTCCACCAAGTTTCTTCCTGATGCACAAACCTGCTTATCTCCCGATGATCAAAACCAGTCCACCTACGTTTCTTCCTGGGCGTGAAACAAATTGCTTTATCTCCCGAATGAGCAAACCAGTCCACCCTGTTTGTTCTCTTCTTTTTCTTTTGTTATAGTTATGTTATAGTTGTTATGTTTTGTTATGTTACAATATTATTAACACACCAGAATATACAAAATAACCATTGTGAACAAATAGTGAACTTCCAGCACATTCATGATTTCTCAGGAGATTTTTCATAGTGGTTGTTTTGTATATTGTGACTTCACCAGTGTATCCAGAAATATATTATTACTTTTCCAGTGTTTGTGTGGTAATGTGGACTGTTACTAGGTCAAAGTGGTGGTCGGGTAAGTGGACTGTACTAGTCAAGTTGGTGTTGGTTGTGGAGGTAAACCAATATACAAAGCCTTCAAGAATGGATCTGATCAGCCTGCGGACTAGAAATCAAACAAAATAGGTAAAATAAAGTTGAGAAGCTGGTCCAGGAGCTATGAATCAACCACTGAAAAATAATTTTTATAAAGTAATTAGATGACAACTTTACCAGATTGTCTGAGTCCTTGGTTTGTCTTGGACTCAGCAGAATATATTTTATGTTCCAGTGTTGTTCATGTACCAGTGTTGTTCATGTACCAGTGTTGTTCATGTACCAGTATTGTTCATGTACCAGTATTGTTCATGTTGTTGTTGTTCATGTTGGTGTTGTTCATGTTGGTGTTGTTCATGTTGTTGTCGTTCATGTTGTTGTTGTTCATGTTGTTGTTGTTCATGTCAGTGTTGTTCATGTCAGTGTTGTTCATGTCAGTGTTGTTCATGTCAGTGCTGTTCATGTTGGTGTTGTTCATGTTGTTGTTGTTCATGTCAGTGTTGTTCATGTCAGTGCTGTTCATGTTGGTGTTGTTCATGTTGTTGTTGTTCATGGTCAGTGGGTGTTCATGTTGGTGGTTGTTCTTGTTGGTGTTGTTATTTGGTGTTGTTCATGTTGGTGTTGTTCATATGGTGTGTTCATGTGGTGTTTGTTCAGTGTTGGTGTTGTTACTGTCAGTGTTGTTCCTGTTGGTGTTGTTCTTGTCAGTGTTGTTCATGTCAGTGGTTGTTCATGTGTGTTGTTGTTCATGTCAGTGTTGATTCATGTTGTTCGTGTTCATGTCAGTGTTGTTCATGTGTTGTAGTTTCATGTCAGGTGTTCATGTTGGTTGTTGTTCATGTTGTGTAGTTTCATTGTTGGTTTGTTCATGTAGTGTTGTTCATGTCAGCTGTTGTTCCTGTCAGTGGTGTTCATGTCAGCCAGTGTTTGTTCATTGTTGGTTTGTTCATGTTGGGTGTTGTTCATGTCAGTGTTGTGTCATGTCAGTGTTTGTTCATGTTGTTGTTGTTCTTGTCAGTGTTGTTCATGTTGATGTTGTTCATGTCAGTGTTGTTTTTTTCCCATGTTGTGTTGTTCAATGTCAGGTTTCATGTTGGTGTTGTTCTGTTGTGTGATGTTCATGTTGGGTGTTGTTCATGTCAGTGTTGTTCATGTCAGTGTTGTTCATGTCAGTTTTGTTCAGGTCAGTGGTGTTTCATGTTGGTGTTGGTCAATGTTGGTGTAGTTCATGTCAGTGTTGTTATGTCAGGGTTGTTCATGTCAGTGTTGTTCATGTTGGTGTTGTCATATTGGTGTTGTTCATGTTGGTGTTGTTTCATGGTGGTGGGTTCATGTTCAGTGCTGTTCATGTACCAGTGTTGTTCATGTACAGTGTTGTTCATGTTGGTGTTTTGTTCATGTCGGTGTTGTTCATTTTGGTTTGTTTCATGTCAGTGTTGTTCACGTCAGTGTTGTTCATGTTGTTGGTCATGTTGGTTTGTTCAGTCATGTGTTGTTCACGTCAGATGTTGTTCATTGTTGGTTGTTGTTATGTCAGTGCTGTTCATGTCCAGTGTTTGTTCTTGTACCAGTGTTTGTTCATGTTGTGTTGTTCTTTGTGTTGTTCATGTGGTGTTGTTCATGTTGGTGTTGTTCCAGTTCAGTGTTGTTCTGTTGGTGTTGTTCATGTTTTGGTTTGTTCAGTCAGTGTTGTTCACGTCAGTGTTTTGTCATGGTGGTGTTGTTTCATGTTGGTGTTGTTCACGTCAGTGTTGTTCACGTACATCATTTGACTGTTATGTAAAGGATGAATATCAGTATTGTTTTTTGGTTGTGTTCATTCATCATAGTGAACATGATTGTTGATCTTGTAAGTGTTCTTCATCTATAGATGAACATGAAGGTTTTCTTGTAAGTGTTCAGGCATCATTGGAACATGAAATGTTGTTTCTTGTATGTGTTCATTCATCATAGGTGACCTGAATGTTGCTCTTGTAAGTGTTCATTTCATCATAGTGAACATGACTGTTGTTCTTGTAATGTGTTCATTCATTTGTGACATGTATGTTGTTCTTGTAAGTGTTCATTCATAATATTGGGAACATTGAATTGGTGTTTTGTATGTGTGATTCATCATAGTGAACTCGAATGTGTTCTTGTAAGTGTTTCATTCATCATAGTGAACATGAATGTTGTTCTTGTTGGTTCATTCAATCATAGCTTGAACATGAATGTTGTTCTGTGTAAAGTGGTTCAATCATCATAGTGAAGATGAATGTTGTTCTTGTATGTGTTCATTCATCATAGTGAAGATGAATGTTGTTCTTGTAAGTGTTCATTCATCATAGTGAAGATGAATGTTGTTCTTGTAAGTGTTCATTCATCATGTGAACATGAATGTTGTTCTTGTAAGTGGTTCTTCATCATAGTGAAACATGATTGTTGTGCTTTGTATGTGTTATATCATAGTGAACATGAAATGTTGTTCTTGTAAGTGTTATCATCATAGTGAACATGAATGTGTTCTTGTATTGTGTTCATTATCATAGTGGAAATGAATGTGTTCTTGTAAGTGTTCATTATCTTATGTGAACATGATTGTTGTTTCTTGTATGTGTTCATTATCTAGGTGAACATGAATGTTGTTCTTGTATGTGTCATTATCATCGTGAAACATGAATGTTGTTCTTGTATGTGTTCATTCATCATGTGAACATGACATGTTGTTCTTGTATGTGTTCATTCATCATAGTGATCATGAATGTTGTTTCATGGTGATGATAGCCATGATTATAGGATATTCATATGTATAGAGATGCTCCATATTCATAATTACATGTAAAGATTTAAAACTATACTTAATACATACATAAATAACCCGCCAATACGGAGGCTGACTCTAGGAATACTTTTCAGGAAGTTTTTGGACCATTAATAGTAACCAAGGAAACTTAACAGTTTAATAATGCGATGTAATATAATCAGAGGTACTACGTCCTGGACACCAATCTTTTCCAGGTGGGTTGACCGTCACTGTCTCCTGAAGGTGTTGTCCGTGTTTGTACACGTGACTACAAGTGTAGTGTGTGTGTTGTGTGTGTGTGTGTGTGTAGCGTAGAGGAGAAGTGTGCGTGAGGTGTGGTGCGTTTGTGTATTTGATTATATTTACTAGTAATACCGAAAGGAGAGGATAATATGCATTGTTGAATAAATTTACGTGTATGTTAGTTACGATTGATTGTGTTTGTGTGTGTGTTGCCTCTATTCGGAGCTCTGTATGTATGAGTGTGTGTAGTTTGTATGTGGAAATCCAGAAGCTTAGTGAATAGAAAGAGTGGGTGCTTGAGAACCACAGTTTTGTACCATGCCAAAAAAGATCACCACCAAGAAAAACGATTAACGATTTCAATTAATTACGTTATCGTGCAGGGAACACCAAAAGGTCACACAAACGACACTAATTTACCTCACATTGAAAACGCTACAAATTACACGTTTCGAATAAATAATTGAATAATGTAATAATTGCATTAGGAACAAATATTAAATATAAATATTATGTTCCAGATTCTCTTCACTAGTAACCAGTTCTTGGTGGACGACTGTGATAGAATCTCTCTTGTCTCAGGTAGTCGGACGTTTCGGGGTTCTGTTCAGGAGGTGTTATTACAGAGCGCAGATTTCAGTGTGTCATCCTCTGTAATAACATCTTCCTCCTGTATACTGACATTAATACACTTGGTAGTAATATCGTATATGGACCAGTGCTTCAGGCTGGCTAAAACTGCTGACCTCAGGAAAGTGGTGAAGGGTGTAATGGATGAACACTTGGAATACGGACCTGGGGTTGGGACTGCTGACCTCTGAGATGTGTAGAAGGGTCTTGTGAACCTGGAACCACGGTCTGAGGTGGGACTTGCTGACATCGGGGGAAGTGGTGTGAAGGGTGTATGATGAACACTTGGAACCACGGACTTGGGTAGGGGACTGCTGTTCTTGGGGGTGGGACTGGGTTAAGGCATTAAAATCGAAAAGAGTTTCCAGGGCTTCAGAGGAAGGGAAGACATCCGGGGGCCCTCGGATTAGATTCCTGGAACATTAACTGGGGAAGGTAGGATGTGTAGGACAGGAAGTGGGGTAAGGAGAGAATAACTGAGGGGACAACAGATGGATCTGGACTCAGAACCTGGGGTGAAAGGTAGGATGAATAGGACAGGAAGTGGGGAAGGCGAGAGAATATCTGAGGGGACACAGTGGACTCCTGGACACAGGAACCTGGGGATGGTAGGATGAATAGGGGACAGGAAGTGGGGAAGGGAGGAATATCTGTGGGGACACGATGGACTCCTGGACGACTGAACTGGGGAAGGGAGGACAGTATAGGAAGGAAGTGGGGAAAGGGAAGAATTTGAGGGGAACACAGATGGACTCCTGGACACATGAACTGAGGAAGGTAGGATATTATAGGGACAGGAAGTGGGGAAAGGGAGAATATTGAGGGGACACTGATGGACTCCTGGACAATGAATCCTGAGGAAGGTAGGATAGTCTAGGTCCGGAAGTGGGGAAGGGAGAAAATCTGAGGGGACACAGATGGATTCTTAGACACATGAACCTGGGAAAGGTAGGATGGAATAGAACAGGAAGTGGAGAAGGGAGAAAGAATATCTGAGGGGGACACAGATGGATCCTGGACCACATGAACTGGGGAAGGTAGGATTTATAGGACAGGAAGTGGGTGAAGGCAGAATTTCTGAGAGGACACAGATGGGGAAGGATTAGAATGACAATAGCGAGCTCTCTTGAGTGTAGATTAGGCAAGTGAGGAAGGGACACATGGGCCTGGGAAGGTCGGATAGTATAAAACAGGAAAGTGTGGAAGGGGACACAGATGGACTCCTGGACACATGAACCTGGGAAAGGTCGGTAGTATTAGGGACAGGAGTGGTGAAGGGAGAATATCTGGGAGAACGATGGACTCCTGGACACCTGAACCTGGGGAAGGTAGGTTAGTTAGGGACGGAATTGGGAAGGGAGACTATCTGAGGGGACACAGATGGACTCTGGATCCATGAATCTGGGGGGAAGGTAGGATAGAAAATAAGACAGGAAGTGGGGGGGGAAAGGGAGAAATCTGAGGGAAAAGAATGAACTCTGGACACATGAACCTGGGGAAGGTAGGATAAGTATAGGATAGGAAGTGGAAATGAGATGTCTGAGGGGACACAGAATGACTCCTGGAACATGAACCTGGGGGAAAGGTCGGACCAGAATAAGACTTGAAAGTGGGGAAGGGGAATATCTGTGGGGGACCCGGTGGACTTCCTGGACACATGAACCTGGGGAAGGTAGGATAGTATAGGACAGGAAGATGGGGAAGAGAGGAATATCTGATGGGGGGGGGGGGGACAAAGATTGACTTCGGACACAAGAACCTGGGGAATGTAGAACAGTGTAGGACAGGAGTGGGGAAAAAAGGGTGAAATATCTGAGGGGACAAGCTGGACTCCTGGATACATGTTCTGGAGAATATTATATGCAAGATCAATGTGTGAGGGGACAAGGACGGACACAGAACCTCGGGGAAATCATCAAAATCTGCGCCTCCACGAGACAAAACTAATAAAAATATAATTATTTAAATACTAATAATTATATTATGCGGGGATCGATCTGTTCATTAGTAGGTACCTGTGTGTTCTATATTAGTATGTGTTTGTTCAGGATGTCAGTAATGTCAGCTAGGTTTGTATGTAGGAAAAATGATTTAGTTATTAGTAATATCTTATCTTGATACAGAGATTTCATCAAGGTAGTAGCTCAACGTCAGGCTTCATTTGTTCATCATAAGTGGACATTACACATCGTTATCAAAGACTCACACCTCACTATCTAAGACTCAATGACATCACTTCGTTATCAAAGACACAGTGACATCACTCATAGTTATCTAAGATCAGTGACATCACTCGTCGTTAAGATTCAATGACAAACACTTCTCGTTATCTAAGATCAGTGACATCACTCATCGTTCTCAGTGACATCGTTGTGTAAAAGTTTCGAAGAGTGATATCTTTAGTTAGGA
This sequence comes from Cherax quadricarinatus, assembly GCF_026875155.1. NCBI lineage: Eukaryota > Metazoa > Arthropoda > Malacostraca > Decapoda > Parastacidae > Cherax > Cherax quadricarinatus. The sequence goes on from NC_069498.1 coordinate 16,673,469, forward strand.
TATGATCCCAACGATTTTACTATAGAGAAAGTTTGTTTACACACAGTCTACTTTTATGGGTAATGTCTTGTCCGTAAGATACATTCAACCATTCCGTATTGACGCCGTTAGGGAGAAGATCAATTATATTTTAAAGTAAAAGCACTTAAAGGTTTCTCTTCAGGAAATCCTGATAGAGTAACTGGTGAGTGGAGCGTAAAGACGCCACTGATGGCTGGGTCTGGTAACCCAGAACTAACTTTGACGTTGACAATAGTATCTAAACTTTTAATTTTTTTTATGCACAGGTGGCATGTATCTAACGCGCGTAACAACATATATCGAAAATATTGTGAGTGGATTGTGTGTGAGTAATTACACCCAAATAACATCAGTCTGAATGAGGATAAAATACAACACGTTTTTTTTTTTTGTCTTGGGAGGGAGGGTTGCATTGTTTAGCAATATTTTGTTTTGTCATACATTTTATTATGTAATATGTTACATTATGTTAATAAGCTATTAACATAACATGGAGATAAATGCTATAACAATTACGACACAATGGAAAAAGTATCTCAATGCAAATAATGGCGATTGTTATTGACAACGTTTCGCCCACTGTTGCGCCGTCTATAAGCCCTCGTTTATTTTCTTTATTAGCTAAATTGTAAATGAACGTCCTTGTGTTATTACTTGTTTGTACAATTATTTCTGTATGTGATCAGTATGTATTTATATCTGGCTGTATATGTGTAGTTTTATTATATGTCTGTTTTATGTAAAGGACGTAGATTAAATAAAATAATCCAAATATCCAAAAGTATGGCTTGAACATAGTTTATTGTTTGTTGTTTACCCCCCCCCACTGTATTATTTTGGTTTGGTGTTTCCGGGTCAGTGTTCACGTGACCTACCAACGTCCAAGCTAGGTGTTCGTCTTGCAGCAGGTGAAATTTACCAGCAGACTAGCAACACTCCTTCATGGGTCTTATTAGGGGTCAGTTGTTAATTGCTCTTTCCTCACCATGTATATTTGGGACAATACTTGTACTCTGTCTGATTCCTCTAGTTATATAATCTAGGTTAATTATAGAGAATGAAGATGTATTATTGTGTATTAGTTGATATAAAGTCTCTTTGTGGAAACAAAGCTATAAGAATCATAGGGAAAATACGGTCAAAGATTCCTGGTTGTATATACTTTTATCAGTATAAACAGGTAACTAGGATAAAGTTCCATGCCTGATTGTTTATAATATTAGGAAATTCACATTCATTAAAATGAGATGAGATTGTACTTGAAAGTTTATTTCCATCCAAACTCTTCTGTCTAAATTGTTATGTCTGAATCCCACATGATGAAGGTAATATTCTTACTGACCTTTTAAGCTTAAGTTGTAACACCCACACAGTGGGACCTTTATCAAGACACAAAACAGCTTTACCTGAAACAGATTATGGTGAGTATGTATAGGATAGCATCGTGACGTGAAGGGTCTGGGGGAGAGAGTTGATGTGAAAAGTTGGATTTGAGAAAGACATACTCGGCATAGGCCAATAGGTTTGTTGACTGTTTAGACATCGTTGGAGAATTTCCTGGCAAGAGATATAGCTATGTCGTTAAAGCTTCGTTTTGAAGTCTACCAGAAAACCTACCAACCTGGGTTCTTCTCAACTTCTGCTCTCCACCTCAACACCAAAACTATAAACGTGAGTATTCATAAGCCTTCTTGATTTCGTGCCCTACTAGTTTGTAGTAGTTGAATTTCAGAGGAAAGAAAGAATGTTCTTTCATCGAAAAGTATTTTCTAAACTTCACTGTTTCTTTACTTTCATTTATTAACTGTAGGACACTGTAGACACTGCCAGATACAGTTGAGACCACTGTTAGACCTGTAGGACACGGTAGGACATGTAGACTCTGTAGACACTGGCATATAACATCAACTCATACACAGATAACCGCAAATAGCTGAGAGAAAAACTTATGAAGAGAGTAGAGTGATGTTATATATAGGTGAGGGAACAGCGACGGGAGAAAGAGAGGGAGGGAAGAGCGAATAGTGGAATGGAAGTTGTGTGATGGTTGTGTAGTGGGAGTGTAGTAATTTGTGCCACAAGAGAACTGGGAGTGAAGGGGAGACAATAGTAGTGTATATAGTAGAAAAATAGAAGCAAAAATACTAAGTAAAGGAGTGATAGTGTAGTACAAGTAGAAGTGAGTTCAGTCTAAGCGACAAGATTAAAGGAGCACTGCCAGGAGAAGCTTAGACCTATAGGCGCATTGTGCCGGAGAGCTTAGGATTATCTAGGAAGCCACTGCAGGAGAGTTAGGGACTACTAGGAGCCACTGCAGGGAGAGCCTTAGGACCTACTAGGAGCACTGCAGGGAGAGTTTTGGACTACTCGGAGCATGAAGGGAGGAGTTTAGGTCCTACTAGGGCACTGCTGGAGAGTTTAGGACCTACTAGGAGCACTGCCGGAGAGGGCTTACGACCTACTAGGAGCACTGCAGGAGCGCTTAGGACTACTAGGAGCACTAGCAGGAGAGCTTAGGACCCCTTATAGGAGCACTGCAGGAGGTGCTTACGACCTACTAGGTCACGGCAGGAGAGTTTAGCACCCTAGGGGCACTGCAGGAGAGATTTTTAGGACCCCTAAGGGGCACTGCAGAGAAGAGCTTAGGACCCACTAGGAGCCACTGCAGGATCGTTAGGAACCCCATAGGGGCATGCAGGAGAGCTTGGCCCAATAGGAGCACTGAGGAGAGCTTAGGAACCTACCTAGGGAGCACTGCAGGAGAGCTTCGACCTTCTAGGAGCAGAGGAGAGTTAGGGACTACTTAGAGCACTGCAGGCGATGGTAGGAGCCCAATAGGAGCCCTTCAGGAGAGCTTAGGACACTAGGAGCATTCAGGAGAGCTTAGGACCACTAGGAAGCACTTTCAGGAGAGCTTAGGACCAGTAGGATGCACTGCAGGAGCGCTTAGAATCCACTTGAGAGGGACTGAAGGAGAGCTTAGGACCCCTAGGCGCACTGCAGGAGTGCTTTATGGACCCACTAGGCGACTGCAGGAGTGCTTAGGCCACTAAGGAGCACTGCGGAGTGTTCGGACCACTAGAAGCATGAGGAGAGTTAGGACCCACTAGAAACACTCAGGAGATCTCTGGACCACAAGGGCGCCACTGCAGGAGAGCTTAGGACCAACGGAGCCACTGCAGGTGAGCTAGGATCACTAGGAACACTGTAGGAGAGCTTCTTAGATACCACGGAGCACTGCAGGAGAGCTTAGGGCCCACTAGGAGCACTGCAGGAGAGCTTAGGACCCACTAGGAGCACTGCAGGAGAGCTTAGAACCCACTAGGAGCACTGCAGGAGAGCTTAGGACCACTAGGAGCACTGCAGGAGAGCTTAGGACCCACTAGGAGCACTGCAGGAGAGCTTAGGGCCCACTAGGAGCACTGCAGGAGAGCTTAGGACCCACTAGGAGCACTGCAGGAGAGCTTAGGACCCACTAGGGGTAGGGCGGAAAACGCGGGATAGTGGGAAACTGATGGACAGAGCACACTGGCAGAAAAATGAAAAAAAAGAAAATATGAAAAAGATGAATGGAGAAAAGGTAGGGAGAGAAGAAAGGATCATGTCAAGTCACGAGTGTTCTGAAGTTTGGAACATTTGACAATGTAAGGAGAAAGGAAGACATCTACAGAGACTGTGGCATGCAAAGAGTACATAACCTTTATTCGGCGCACGTACACACCCTCATTTACAGGCTATCTCCCCCAACCAGCGAACCAGGTTGCTAAGAGTTGATGATGGGGCCCCGTCGTTCAACTAGTGACCAGGTTCTAGCCAATAAGAAGATGGTTTTGGCAATCGCAGAGGTTATGTGGGTACCGCTCTCCTGTCTGCCCTTGTCATTCCCATTCTAGAGCTGGTTGAAGCACGGTTGCTATCTTGTGGCTTCTATTTCTGCCTTGCTTCCCGTGGAGTGCACTATACTTATTCTGTACATAGTGTACATATTTGCTGTTATAAATTGGTGAAGGAAAAATAAAGTCTAAACTTTTTTACTGTGTTTATTTTGCTCCATTACACGGGTTTACAGGCCATTTGGATCCTGGGTTATAATATGGGTAGCCTGTCGAGGCTGGGCTGGATTAGAGAAACGGTTGGACTTAAGGTGAAGCTCGTAGCGGGAAAACATTGTGCGCTTGCTGTCTGGCATTGCTTTACAATTTTGCGTGTCAGTTGTTACTGTGGAGAATTTGCAGTCAGCTTTGCTTGTATGCGTTTTTCTGCAATCGTATTGTGCATAGCTAAGCGTGTTCTGCAAATTAAGTGTTACGTTGGGGTATTCTGCAATCGTACTGTCCATAGCGAATAACTTACCCCCTAGACGGGGTCAGACGTCTGGTGTCGACATATACTTTGCCTAACCCTACCTAAATTGTCCCTACAGCGTTGTTGGCAAATTGCTCGTTCCATTGGATTACATACAAACCCCACTCTCACAGCTGCGCAACTGCGTTCACTGTTTGCTGAAAAACTTATAGAAGAAGAGGTTGGCACATCAGACTCCCCCCTCTACGGGAGTAGGGCAAAAACTATATGTTCTCGCAGGGGGAAAGATGATACCCCTACGGAGCAAATGGTCAGTATAGTGCAGCTGGGTTGTCTCAGGGTGAATCAGGGGTCGTTGGCACTTGAGCTGGCAAAAATCAATTCTTGAGGAAACTAGGAACAGAAAGCATTCGCAAGGGAAGAATTTGATAGGGAAAGAGAAAGGAGGCAGTTTTCGCATTCTGTAAATAATTTTAGTTTACAGAAAGCGTACAGTTTGTTCCCCGCTTCAATGAGGCCGAACCAGAGAAATTTTTTTCGAAAGCTTCGAAAATCAGGCTCGAGCCTTGAGGTTGCCGGAACAGCATTGGGCATCGTTGGTTCATACAGCATTATCGGGTAAGGCACAGGAATTTACGTCAGTATTAAATGTGCTGAATTTTCTGATTATAAGTAGTGAAGACCACAGTGTTGGGAGCATATACGTTTTATCCAGCCAAATACGCAAGAGTTTCAAATTGGGCAGACGAAGTTTGGTAAATTTCCCTAGTCGATTTTGGGAGACAGCAAACAAGCTTTTACCAGCTGGTATAAAGCAAGTTTTTTGTCTCTACCTTTGAGGAGCTGGTTGGCAGTTATTCTGATTGATAAACCTGCTGGATTCTGTGGGATCAGAGGTTCGAGTCTTTCTGCAGGTCGTGACTTAACCATGCATTGGAGGTAGCCAGGTTGGCTGATACTTCAAAAACTAACCGCTCCTTTGTCCGAGCGGTCCCGTCTCTTTTTCAACAGCCTGGCATCAGCAGAAATCGTCAACCTTGGAGAAAAGTGCCAGCGGAGGGAGAACGTCTACGTCAGCCAACCAAAGGGTCACCTGGTGAGCCACGCTTCTCAACATATGGTCCACCTGCGGAGAGGCAAACTATCATGGTGCATCTCGACAACAGTATCCAGAGAGACCCACCCAGAACGACACCATTTGCAACGTCAACAGGGAGTAAAGGGCAAGCCTGTCGTTGCTTCAGGTGCAATAAAGTGGGGTCACATCAGTTCCAAAATGCCCCCATAACCCAACCCATTGGGAAAATCTCTAATATCCTAGAAACATGTCCCCAGGAAGTAGAAAAAGGTATGGCCCCTTATTATTGCAAAAGTCTTATTTCCTTCAGGAAAACTCAGAAAAACTAAGGTAAAGACCTTTAGAGTTTACTGGAGCATATTGCTCATTGTAAGAGAGGGAATATTACCCCTTTCAGGAGAATACTTCTTTGAATTCCTCTGTTTTTTGGAGCATATGGAGGAGCTATATATTTTTGTTCCTTTGCATAAAATTTATGTACAGTGCAAATATTACCTGGGTATTGACTGTAGGTGTTAAAAAGGATTCCCCATGAAAGATGCAGTGTTATTACTGGGTAATAACATTCTTACTTTTAGTTCGTGCCCTGAACCTATAATGATTAATTTTTCCCGGTGTTGGCCATAACTCGGGCAACACCCCAAAGGGTTGTCTGGAGAGAATGTTGACCTACCCTTGGACGACTCGATTCGGAATAGCCACATTGTTTTAGAGGAAAACTGGCCAGAGCATCGTAGGATCAAGTGAACAGACCCCGATCAAGCCTTCCTTTTCCCCAGGTTGCAGGATTGCCAGATGTCTCTGTTTCCATTGCCCGAGGGACTGTCCTTCCGGGAGGAACAACGAAAGGACCCTTCTTTAAAATTCGCTTTTGGAGGCCGCCATGGGTAAATCCTCTTTGGGTCATCCGGTCAAGTATGGAAATTTAAAAACGATTTTTTTGATCTGCACTGAGGGCTGGTAAGGAGATAGAGGGCGGCAATTGTTTAAAGGTTAGTGGTTCCAACAAAGTATAGACCTCACATAAATTTAAAAATAGCTCATAATACGTCATTAGGGAGGTCCTTAGGAATTACAAAAACCTTTTATAGAATCACAAAAGAATTTTATTGGCCAAAATTAAAGAAAGATGTGAAGAATCATATTAGGTGTTGCCGAGAATGTCAGAAGTTGGAAAAACCCGGACATTCCATTAAACCTGCACCTCCCCAACCTATACCTGCTGATGGAGAACCTTTTGCAGATTTAATTATAGATTGTGTAGGTCCATACCTAGGTCAAAGTCTGGAAATCAGTATTTATTTACGATTATGGATAAAGTAACCAGATACCCTGAAGCAATTCCCATGCGTAGTATTAATACTAAAGCTATTCTTTAAAGCTTTAAAAAAAATTCATTTCTTGTTTTTGGGATTCCTAAAACTATTCAAAGTGATCAAGGTACTAAAATTCACTGCCCAAAACATTTAGGGAAGTATTAAAAATAGGTTAGGGGTAATCCAAACTTATCCATGCCCATCATCCCCAGTCCCAAAGGGGCTTGGAAAGATTCCACCAGACATTAAAAACAATGATGAGAGTTTTTGCATGCACTTTCTACAGACTGGGATGAATCACTACCTTTGTTGCTGTTCTCAGTACCCAGAACGGTGCAAGGTCTACAGGGTATAGTCCTTTTGAGCTGATCTTTGGGCACAATTTTACAGGTCCTTTCGGGTGCTCAAAGAAGGGTGGATGGGAGAAGACGTTAGCTCAACACTTACAATCCGTCTTCAAGGTTGCAGGTGGCACGTCAGTTAGCCAAGGCTAACTAATGACGCTCAAAGCAAGATGAAACAGAGGTTTATGACAGAAGTGCACAATTCCGCTCTTCCATCAAAGGGGACAAGGTGTTGGTGCAGGAACCTATACCTGGCCAACCTTGAAAGCTAGATTTACGGGACCTATGCAGATTGTAAGTAGATTATCTGATGTAAATTATGTGGTAGCTCCCATTGATAAGACCTCAAAATCTAAAACTTACCACTTAATCAGTTAAAATACTTCCATAACACAGATAAAGTCCCCGTAATGACTCTGTCTCTACCTCTGAGGACAACTCTGACTTTGCCTCTATCTCTGAAATTAATATTAAACTTTCAAATTCTGTCCTCAAGGATCTAAACCCTTTAATGGAGAGTTATCTGAAACGCAAGCAACAAATTTTAACTAGTTCTACAGTATATCCCAATATTTTTTCGGATGTGCCGGAAAAAATGTACGTTAGGTTACCATGATGTAGATGTGGGAAACTCTAAACCAATTAAACTCTCCCCTACAGATAATCCTGGAAAAAAACAAGGCTACTTCAGCAGGAAGTAGAATTTTTGTTAAAGCATGGTTTTGTGGAGGAGTGGGCTAGTCCATGGGCTTCCCGTGCATCCCTTTTGAAGAAGGCTGATGGAGGGTTTGTATGTGTACAGACTACCGTAAAGGAAAAGAGGTCACAATTACAGTGCTTACCCTCTTCCTGTCTGGATGACGTAATTGACTTTGTGGGTAAGGCTACTTTTGTGTCCAAATTAGATTCCTCAAAGGCTACTATCAGGTACCTTTGACAGATAAGGCGAAGGAAATCTCTGCCTTGTAAATTTCCCGGAGGTCATTATCAATACACAGTTACCCCCCTTTGGAATGAAAAATTCCCCCCCTTTTATTCCAGAAAACTTTATCCATCAGGCTATTAAAGGACTTGAAGGCACGGCCCGCGTACCTAGTGATTTGTTGTGGTGTCTGATACTTGGGATCAAAACCTACTTAGCTTAAGGCTCTGTTTGAGACCTTTAAGAGTTCCCCTTTAACAGTTAATTTTATTTAAATCTTCCTTTTGGCCCGGCCACTGTCAATTTTCTAGGCCATGAAGTAGGTAGTGGTAAAGTTGCACCTAAACTTGCTAAAGTTCTTTTTATTAAAGATTATCCAGTTCCTCATGATTGGAAATCTCTTCAACGTTTCCTAGGCATGATAGGATTTTACAGAAGACTCTGTAAGAATTTCTAGATATTGTAGCCCCCCTTACCTTTTCTTTTCCAGTCAAAGTTCCCTTTAATTGGACGTCAGACTGTACACTGCTTTTAATAAATCAAAGTTATTTTGTACTGCACCATTCTCTTGTCTCCAGACTTCTCCAAATTTTTTCATTCAGGTTTATGCTTGTGAGTCTGGGGTTGGGGCAGTACTATTACAAATCGGGAACAAGGAGTTGCAGCCTGTTGCATAATTTTCAGCAAAAATTCCAGCGCATCAGAGGGTTATTCTACCCTTGAAAAAAAAAGCCCTCGCGCTGGTACTGGCTTTGGAGCATTTCGATGTTATGTGGGCCAGACATCGCAGGTGGTCCAGTTTTACAGTGTCACAATCCCCTAGATATCTCCAAGCCATGAAGAACCACAACACAAGGCTTATGCGCTGGACGTAAGGCTGCCCAACCCCATAAAACTGTCGATTAAATATTTGCCGGGCAAAGAAAATATGTTGGCAGACTCTTTTTCTAGAGTTAATATTATTTAGGTTAGGATGTTATTTGTGGTAACCCCTTTTCATGCTCTTTTTTTTTTCCCCTGGTGTGGGGGTTTTTTTTAGTGAGGGGATGCGGGCTACCGTCCGCCTGTTTCTTGGACTATGCTAGCCCGTCTGACTGCTGTCTCGCTCTAAGTTTAGGGTTTGGCTTTTTGGTCACGAGAAAAGCTGAGCTCTATCAAAGAGTTGGATGGTGGAGAGGGAAAAGGGGGTCCCATTATTTTGTGCCATGGCGGCACGGTTACCATGGGAGGTTGGGCAGCCTAATCTGAGCCTTCTCGGGGTGGGGGTGTGGTGGCACAAAGAGTACGTTTAAACCCTTTTTTCGGCGCACGTACACACCCCCATTTACAGGCTATCCCCCCCCAAACCCGCGAACCCGGTTGCTAAGAGTTGATGATTGGGGCCCGTCGTTCAACTAGTGACCAGGTTTTTAGCCAATAAGAAGATGGTTTTGGCAATCGCAGAGGTTTTTGTGGGTAACGCTTTCCCGTCTGCCCCTTGTCATTCCCATTCTAGAGCTGGTTGAAGCACGGTTGCTATCTTGTGGCTTCTATTTCTGCTTTGCTTACCGTGGAGTGCACTATACTTATTCTGTACATAGTTTTACATATTGCTGTTATAAATTGGTGAAGGATAATATAAGTCTAAACTTTTTTCTCTGTGTTTATTTTGCTCCCATTACACCCGGGGTAACAGGCCATTTGGATCTGGGTTGTAATGAGACAAAACCGCATTTAAAATTCATAAATGGAAAATGTGTATATAGGGATGCTTCAACAAGACGACGGTTGTGAAGGCTAGAAGTAGAATAAACACTTGGCAAGAGTCGTCGGGTAAAA
>NC_069498.1:16683772-16705356 GCF_026875155.1 Cherax quadricarinatus
AGGGAGGGGTTAGGGATCCCGGTGTTCTGTGGACTCACCGTCTACGTTGATCAACTGTGGGCCGGAGTCGTCAGATGCTGTTTAGTGGGACATTACATGAAGAAAAGGTTGGAGTGTTAACTGAACTGGGCCAGGACCGTAGTGTGACACTGAGGGACGTATGATGGAGTGGAACACTGAGATATGCACAGGACCGTAGTGGAACACTGAGATGAAAAGGGTGTCGTGGGACACTGAAGATGGCCTGGTTGTAGTGTACACGAACAGTGTCGTGGGACTGACTTCGTGTCGTGAGAGGCAGTTGATTGTAATTTATTATTATAAAAATGTTATTTATAATTTATTGTTTTAGCATAGAGATATATATATATAGTGACAGTAGTGTCAAGAGTTTGTACCCAGTGTAGGGTTATTAATTATATTTTAGTAAAATGCTGATTATAATTTATTATAGTAACATGTACATATTATTATTATATCATAGTTCAAATACTCTAGACCAAAGATAGTTGATTTTTATATATTAAAGATTAATTTATATTAATGTGTGTATTTATGTATCCCGAACTCTTTATTACAAAAGAAGTAAATCTTAACATCTCTCTTCTTCTTTAAAAAATTACTTTTTTGTAATATTCACTATGATGAATGAACACATACAAGAACAACATTCATGTTCACTATGATGAATGAACAAATACAAGAACAACATTCATGTTCACTATGATGAATGAACAAATACAAGAACAACATTCATGCTCACTATGATGAATGAACACATACAAGAACAACATTCATGTTCACTATGATGAATGAACACATACAAGAACAACATTCATGTTCACTATGATGAATGAACACATACAAGAACAACATTCATGTTCACTATGATGAATGAACACATACAAGAACAATATTCATGTTCACTATGATGAATGAACACATACAAGAACAACATTCATGTTCACTATGATGAATAAACACAACCAAAAAACAATACTGATATTCATCTTTACATTAACAGTCAGTGTTGTACGTGAACAACACCAACATAAACAACACTGACAGGAACAACACTGACATGAACAACACTGACATGAACAACACTGACATGAACAACACCAACATGAACAACACTGACATGAACAACACTGACATGAACAACACTGACATGAACAACACTGACATGAACAACACCAACATGAACAACACTGACATGAACAACACTGACATGAACAACACCAACATGAACAACACTGACATGAACAACACTGACATGAACAACACTGACATGAACAACACCAACATGAACAACACTGACATGAACAACACTGACATGAACAACACCAACATGAACAACACTGACATGAACAACACTGACATGAACAACACTGACATGAACAACATGACATGAACAACACCAACATGAACAACACTGACATGAACAACACTGACATGAACAACACTGACATGAACAACACCAACATAAACAACACTGACATGAACAACACTGACATGAACAACACTGACATGAACAACACCAACATGAACAACACTGACATGAACAACACTGACATGAACAACACTGACATGAACAACACTGACATGAACAACACCAACATGAACAACACTGACATGAACAACACTGGTACATGAACAACACCAACATGAACAACACTGACATGAACAACACTGGTACATGAACAACACTGACATGAACAACACTGACATCAACAACACTGACATGAACAACACTGACATGAACAACACTGACATGAACAACACTGGTACATGAACAACACTGACATGAACAACACTGACATGAACAACACCAACATGAACAACACTGGTACATGAACAACACCAACATGAACAACACTGACATGAACAACACTGACATGAACAACACTGACATGAACAACACCAACATGAACAACACTGGTACATGAACAACACCAACATGAACAACACTGACATGAACAACACTGACATGAACAACACCAACATGAACAACACTGACATGAACAACACTGACATGAACAACACTGACATGAACAACACTGACATGAACAACACTGACATGAAGAACCCAACATGAACAACACTGACATGAACAACACCAACATGAACAACACTGACATGAACAACACCAACATGAACAACACTGACATGAACAACACCAACATGAACAACACTGACATGAACAACACCAACATGAACAACAAAATGAACAACACTGTACATGAACAACACTGACATGAACAACACTGACATGAACAACACTGACATGAACAACACTGACATGAACAACACCAACATGAACAACACTGACATGAACAACACCAACATGAACAACACTGACATGAACAACACCAACATGAACAACAAAATGAACAACACTGGTACATGAACAACACTGACATAGAACAACACCAACATGAACAACAAAATGAACAACACTGGTACATGAACACTGGTACATGAACAACACTGGTACATGAACGACACTGGTACATGAACAACCTGACATTGAACAACACTGACATGAACAACACTGACATGAACAACACCAACATGAACAACACTGACATGAACAACACCAACATGAACAACACTGACATGAACAACACCAACATGAACAACAACATGAACAACACTGGTACATGAACAACACTGACATGAACAACACCAACATGAACAACAAAATGAACAACACTGGTACATGAACAACACTGGTACATGAACAACACTGGTACATGAACGACACTGGTACATGAACAACACTGGTACATGAACAACACTGGTACATGAACAACACTGGTACATGAACAACACTGGTACATGAACAACACTGGTACATGAACAACACCAACATGAACAACACTGGTACATGAACAACACTGGTACATGAACAACACCAACATGAACAACACTGGTACATGAACAACACTGGTACATGAACAACACTGGCACATGAATAACACTGGTACATGAACAACACTGGTACATGAACAACACTGGAACATAAAATATAATTCTGCTGAGTCAAGACAAACAAGGACTCAGACAATATGGTAAAGTTGTCATCTAATTACTTTATAAAATTATTTTTTCAGTGGTTGATTCATAGCTCCTGGACCAGCTTCCCAACTTTATTTTACCGATTTTGTTGATTTCTATTCTACAGGGACTGATCATATCCATTCTTGAAGCTGTGTATATTGTTTACCTCCACCACCACCACCACATGACCTAGTACAGTCCACTTACCACACTAACACTGGAAAAGTAATTATATATTCTGGTACACTGGTGATATCACAATATACAAAACAACCACTGTGAAAAATCTCCTGAGAAATCAGAATGTGCTGGAAGTTCACTATTTGCTCACAATGGTTATTTTGCATATTCTGGTGTGTTAATAGTATTGTAACATAACAAAACATAACAACTATAACATAACTATAACAGAAGAAAAAGAAGAGAAGAAACATGGTGGACTGGTTGTGATCATCGGGAGATAAAGCAGGTTTGTTCACCAGGAAGAAACTTGGTGGACTGGTTGTGATCATCGGGAGATAAAGCAGGTTTGTTCACCAGGAAGAAACTTGGTGGACTGGTTGTGATCATCGGGAGATAAAGCAGGTTTGTTAAACCAGGAAAGAAACTTGGTGGACGGGTTTTGTGATCATCGGGAGATAAAGCAGGTTTGTTCACCAGGAAGAAACATGGTGGACTGGTTGTGATCATCGGGAGATAAAGCAGGTTTGTTCACCAGGAAGGAACTTGGTGGACTGGTTGTGATCATCGGGAGATAGAGCAGGTTTGGTCACCAGGAAGAAACATGGTAGACTGGTTGTGATCATCGGGAGATAAAGCAGGTTTGTTCACTGTTACAAAAAACGCGATTCTAAAAGCTTAGAGATCTCCAGTGAATACTAGAAAGGAATGCCCTTCTAGCATCCAGCCTGTTACTGGGTTTTCGTAACAAGTAGTCAGTATCCTTGTCCAAATTTATCCTTTTAAAATTCAGTATGGTTCAATAGTGCTTTAGGATTACAACGGGTAGGCTACTAACTAGAGAAATTAAAATTTAATTAATTTTATTAAGTCTATAAGTTGTCTAGAGGTATATTATCAAAATAAATTAATTACAGCAATAAAAATAAAATCAATCTCTCGAGTTCAATTTATTGTGCTGAAAGCACATATCACATTTATAATTCTTAAGTACCGTCAGGTACATTAACATTTAATAAGATATTAAAAATTTATGTACAAGTGTGTGTATGCGTGTAAGTGCTCTTAAGTAGTTAGCTATGTCTCAAGACTCGAATAAGACTTAAACAAGTGACTGACAAAGTCCCAAATAAACTAACTTCTTGACCGATGGCAACCCGACAGTCCTGCTTGAACAACAAAGAATGCTAAGCCCAATAGCAATGCAATATCAAGCGACAGCGACACAGAATCAGGAACTGGGAAATAATATAACGACACTAAGTAGGGACCATCAGCAGATCCTCCACAAAACTCCCATAATACTGAATCTACGTTCAGCATAGGAAAACTGTGACTGTGACAATACACAGGAACCAGTACAAAATTAGGTCAGAAGCTATAGCTAAGGACCTGAGATACTCAGAGTGTCTGTGACACACAACCTCAGTACAACGTCGAAAATCACTAAGTCTTTACAATGTTCTGTGAACAAAGTTCTACAGAACTAACAAGAATAATGAGACAGACAATCTGTCCAACCACCAAGCGAGTCTCCAGCAGACTGACTACTTCAGACGAGGTGAGGACACCCCCCCTCGATCACGTGATAGCTACGTGGACAACTGCAGCTCAGAAGCCGGCAGTATAACGAGCGACAAGCGATAATTTCAGTAGTTTGACAATCAAGACTAACTGAGCACATTTTATATACATCCTAACAACATAAGCTAAATAACAATATAAGTCAAATAATAATATAAAGTCATACATTTACGATTTAGCTATTATCGCAAATATAAGCAATATAAAATTATATGAAAAGATAATATACATTATATATACATAATAATCATTGTAACCCATTCAGGGGTTGCAACATTCACCAGGAAGAAACTTGGTGGACTGGTTGTGATCATCGGGAGATAAAGCAGGTTTGTTCACCAGGAAGAAACTTGGTGGACTGGTTGTGATCATCGGGAGATAAAGCAAGTTTGTTCACCAGGAAGAAACTTGGTGGACTGGTTGTGATCATCGGGAGATAAAGCAGGTTTGTTCACCAGGAAGAAACTTGGTGGACTGGTTGTGATCATCGGGAGATAAAGCAGGTTGGTTCACCAGGAAGAAACATGGTGGACTGGTTGTGATCATCGGGAGATAAAGCAGGTTTGTTCACCAGGAAGAAACTTGGTGGACTGGTTGTGATCATCGGGAGATAAAGCAGGTTTGTTCACCAGGAAGAAACATGGTGGACTGGTTGTGATCATCGGGAGATAAAGCAGGTTTGTTCACCAGGAAGAAACTTGGTGGACTGGTTGTGATCATCGGAGATAAAGCAGGTTTGTTCACCAGGAAGAAACTTGGTGGACTGGTTGTGATCATCGGGAGATAAAGCAGGTTTGTTCACCAGGAAGAAACTTGGTGGACTGGTTGTGATCATCGGGAGATAAAGCAGGTTTGTTCACCAGGTCAAGTCTACCTGGAATTGTTTTGACTTAATTTATTGTGTTTTATTGTGTTTCTAGTTTCATTCAGGTGAATCACAACTGTTTTGACTTAACACAGTTAATTGTGATTCACCCCACTATTTCCTCTTTGATACACACTACTTCCTCTTTGATACACACTATTTCCTCTTTGATACACACTTTTTCTCTTTGATACCACTATTTCTCTTTGATACACACTATTTCCTCTTTGATACACACTATTTCCTCTTTGATACACACTATTTCTTCTTTGATACTCACTACTTCCTCTTTGATACACACTATTTCTTCTTTGATACTCACTACTTCCTCTTTGATACATACTACTTCGCCTTTCAACACACCACACACACACACACACACACCACACACACACACAACCACACACACACACCCCACACACACACACACACACACTCACAACACACACACTCACAAACACACACACTACACACACACTCACACAACACACCTAACACACACCTCCAAAAAACACACACCCTTAAAACAACCCTCAAACACCAAATTTTTTAAAAACACCCCAACCCCTTTTAAAAAACACCTCCCAAAAACCTTTTTTCCCCCAACAAAAAAACCCAAAAACCCCCAAATTTTTTTTTTTAACACTTCCCCAAAAAAACCCCCCACCCACAAACCCCACACACCACACACACAACCCCAAACACCCCCCAAAAACCACACCCCACGTGTGTGTTGGGTTGGTTGTGTTTGGAGTGTGTGTGGGTTTTAGTGTGTTGGGTGTTGTAGGGTGTGTGTTGGGTTGTGTGGTGGTGTGTTGGGGGTGTGTGTTGTGTGTGTTGGGTGTGTGTTGGGTGTGTGAAAAGGGAAGTGTTTTTCAAAGAGGAAGTGTGAGTATAAAGAAGAAATAGTGTGTATCAAAGGGGAAAATTTGTGGTATCAAAGAAGAAAAGTTGTATCAAAGAGGAAAAGGGACAAAAAAAAATATTTGGTAAAAAGGGGAAAATTGGGTACGAAAAGGTGATAAAAAGGGGAAAAGTTTTCAAAAAAGTATGTGATCAAAAAGAAAATTTTTGGGGTGAACAAAAACTGTTTTAATCAAAAACAGGTTTCCTGTAAAACAAAACACAATAAAACACAATAAAATTAAGTCAAAAACAATTCCAAGTTACCTGGTACCAAACTTTTTAATTCCCCGTGATCACAAAAAGTCCCCCAAGTTTTCTTCCTGGTAAAAACCCCGCTTTTCTCCCGATGATCACAACATCCCCAGTTTCTTCCGGGTGAACAAACCTGCTTTTTTTCCCCGATGTCACCCCCTCCACCAATTTTTCCCGGTGAAAAAACCTGTTTTCCCCCATGTCAAAACCAGTCCACCGTTTCTTCCTGGTAAAAAACCTGCTTTATCCCCCGTATCAAAACCAGTCCCCCAAAGTTTTTCCGGGTGAAAAAAAACCTGCTTTTTCCCGATGATCACAACCCCACTGTTTCCCTGGTAAACCCAAACCCTGCTTTTTATTCCGATGATCAAAAGTCCCCAATTTCTTCCGGGTGAACAACCTTTTTTATCTCCCGATGATCAAACCTTTTCCCCCAGTTTCTTCCGGGGAAAAAAACTGCTTTTTTCCCCCCGTGATCACAACCAGTCCCCCAAATTTTCTTTGGTGAAAAACCTGCTTTATCTCCCTGACAAAACCGTCCACCAAGTTTCTTCCTGGTGAATGTTGCAACCCCCCGAATGGGTTACAATGATTATTTGATATATAATGTATATTATCTTTTCATAAAATTTTTTATATTGTTATATTTGCGTAATAGCTAATCGAAAATTATGACTTTTATATATTTGATTATATTGTTATTTAGTTAGTTTTTAGGATGTATAAAAAATTTTGGCTCATTTTAGTTTGATTGTCAAACTACTAAAATTATCGCTTGTCGCTGTTATACCCCGGGTTCTAGCTGCGTTGCCCCACGAACTATCCTGATCGAGGGGGGGGTCCTCACCCGTCAAGTAGTCAGCTGTGGAGACCGTTTGGGGGTTGGAAGAGTCTTCTCATTTTTTCTTGTTGTTGAGCTTTTTTACAGAAAACATTGAAAAAGATTGGGTTTTTTTCGCGTTTACTGGGTTTGTGTCAAGAATTGGTATTCAGGTCCTTAGCTATAGCTTTCCAAATTTTGTAGGTTCCTGTGTTTGTCCAGTACAGTTTTCCATGCTGAAGAGATTCAGTATTAGGGGATTTTGTGGGGGATTGCTGAGGGTCCCTATTAGTGGTTTATTATTTCCCATTTCCCTGTTTTGTGTGCGTCGCTTGATATTGCTTGCTTTGGGGTTTGCTTCTTTGTTTTTCAAGCAGACTTTTGGGTTGCCCGGGTCAAGAAGTTAGTTTTTTAAAAGGGGGGTCGTCATTTTGTTTAATCTTATCGAGTCTTGAGACTACTAACTACTTAAGAGCACTTACCGCATACACACACTTGTACATATTTGTAATATCTTATTAAATGTTAATGTACCTGACGGTACTTAAGAATTATAAATGTGATATGTGCTTTCAGCACAATAATTTGAACTCGAGAGATTGATTTTATTTTGATTGCTGTAATTAATTTATTTTGATAATATACCTCTAGACAACTTATAGACTTAATAAATTTATTAAATTTTAATTTCTCTAGTTAGTAGCCTACCAGTTGTAATCCTAAAGCACTATTGAACCATACTGAATTTTAATGGATAATTGGACAGGATACTGACTACTTGTTACGAAAACCCAGTAAACAGGCTGGATGCTAGAAGGGCAGTCCTTTCTAGTATTCACTGGAGATCTCTAAGCTTTTAGAATCGCGTTTTTTGTAACAAATGGGGGCCTGTCCGGGAGGCTCTTGATCCAAGGTGTTGGAGAAATTGTCCAGTTTGACATACTAGTGAATCTATGATCAAAACACTTTGAGTACTTTCCTAATCTGAAGACTTTGAGTTTAGTCTTGTACAACATACCAGGTGGATGTATGTACCTGACTGAGTCTCTTGATCCAAGGAGATGGAAATACTGTTTATGAGCTCTAGCTCTAAGACAACCAATACTAAAATTCCTATTAGGATTATAGTTTCCCATAATCACTCTCTCGTAGTACAATTATTTTTGTGATGTATGCCATAGTGAAACAGTTAATTGATACTCTGACTTTGTCTGAGTTAAGTACATTAAAACTTCAGACGTGTTGGCAAGTAGCCAAATATCTCGGTTTGACGTATAACAGGAATTACACCGCAGAAACTGTCAGAGCATTAATTAAAGATATATTGTTTCCTGCTCATACAGAGATGTCTGATTATGATTCAGATTCAGAAAGTCTAGTGTCACAATTAGGAAGTATGACTCTATTTGATGAAGAAAGAACAACTAGAGCAGAAAGTGAGCCTAGTGTCTGAGGCCTAGTGTAGATCAGTTCTCGCTCGCTCCTTCCTTCACTGACAACTATAGTACAGAGTATAGCTGTTAGTATGAACACAGCCTAATACTAGTACAGTGTATGATACACCTGTATTTACTTATCCTAGACCAGATCTAGACACTCTAGAGACGGCTGGACCAAGTGTCCGACCTAAGGACCGTCCAGACCATGTTAATTTCCCTACTCCCCATTACCCACTGGTCCTATCTCTCAGGAACAGTTTGAGAGGTTTGAACGCCTCCTTATGTTGCAGACTGCACAAATAGAGGACACAGAGGAGATTGAACGAAGAAGATTTCAAAGAGAAAATGTTCGTCTGGAAGACAACAGACTGATATATCACAGGACACATTTAATGTGCAGAAAGCTGCATCCATGGTTCCTAAGTTTTTTTGAAATTGACTTAGACACCTATTTTGATGTGTTTGAGAACCAGGCACGTGCTATGAACTGGCCACGTAAGCACTGGGCAACATTGCTGCATACAGCATTGACAGGAAGAGCTCAAACTTGTACGGCTGCTTTGCCATTTGCTAAGTACATTAGTTATGACGCTGTCAAACAAACTATTCTAGAGGACATATAACTTGTTACCTGTAAGTTATCAAAAGAGCCATTTCGTACGTTACATACGACGACAAGATCAAGCTTGTGTAGAGTTAGCCTCGTGAAGAAAAAAGTTGCATTTGAAGAGATGTCTAGAGCTGCTAGTGTACCAACTACGACAGTCTTGTTCAGTTGTTACTACACGAAGGGGTTTAACAACTGTATGTCTGACTGACAACAAGATATAGCTCGATCTACTACTCAGAATTCGGAAACGCAGCATTAGCAGACAATTACGAGATTTCTCACAAACTTGTACGTTACTAAAACATCAGAAAACAACGGTAACCTAAATGTCTAGAAGTTGGCAACCTAAATTCAGCTGGGCTCATTGCCGGCCTTGGATGAACTGCTACTGTACTTCTAGTTACCTTTACCAGGAAAACTCACAATCCTGGATCTGTCTCGTGGCTAGACAGAAATCTGGTATCGAGAAGAAGAAAGTTAATGTACCTATTGTAACAGAAAAGGACTTATAGAGAGTATTGCTATAAGTAGAAAGAGATACGAGAAAACTGATCGTGCGGCTGGCGCCCCCACTCAAGTCGTATCCTCTCCGTGCAACAATTAGACACCAAATCCGAGCAATACCTCTGAACCTACTGTTTTAGATAATGTTACTCAGGACAGATGACTAGCGTCAGAAAAAAAAGTGTATCTGACGAAAAGATTCGTTCAGCTAATGATGAGTCCTACTTTTCGAGAGATATAAGTAGGATTTGACGAATCCAATTCTACAACTGAGATAGTTTCTTTCAGAGGACACTGGCAGTTATCTCACGTTATTAGAGAAGATGTACTGCCCATAAATGACGAATACCTATTGCAAGGTAGATGTATTGTTAGAAGCCTAGGGGGGGCTGTTATTAAAAAGTGCCTTGCAATAAAGTTTATATTGAAACAAGCTAATTATAGGGTTCTATTTCAGTGTGGTGATATCCAGTGGTTGTATTTCCCTCAGGTCAGTGGACTTGGTTGATAGGGATACGATATCTTCATGATGGTATATTTAAGGAACCACTGTGATTGTATAACACTGATGATAATTATGTCATTGAAGATTGTAGAGAGAAACCTATTTTATTTCCTCTCAGCGCAATTACTAGAGCTATGTCAAAGATTCAAAAAAACCATCCTGTCTCCTGTTGGGTTGTGGATGACAATGATTTGGGCTTGAATATGTTGTTTTAGGGACGCTCTGCGCCCAGGATCAATAACAATGACTCCCCCCGGTCAATCAACCTAGTCAGGACACAACTGACGTTAAATTTCTAACTCATGATGATTTAAATCAAGGATCAGTTTGTTGATCAGTCACTGGAAAGACTGAGAGATATAGCAGTTACTGAGAGTGAAGCAAAGGATCCGATAATTGTTAATATTATAGTAATGGTGTGTATACTGATGGAGAAAAACACATGTAAGTTGTCAGCTGATAGTGGTTTCCAACACAGTCAGCATCTTCGTTGTGTTACCAGTTACATTTCGTGAAAAGCCATTGATTTTGCTCACATAGTCCCATAGGAGGACATTTGGGTGTCAAGAGACACTCGGTAAACTGGCAAAAATTTTACTTGGTCTTAAAT
The DNA here is from genome assembly GCF_026875155.1 of Cherax quadricarinatus. Taxonomy (NCBI): domain Eukaryota; kingdom Metazoa; phylum Arthropoda; class Malacostraca; order Decapoda; family Parastacidae; genus Cherax; species Cherax quadricarinatus. Next base: position 16,695,111 of record NC_069498.1, read on the forward strand.
GAAGGAAACAGTAGCTGATCTTGTGTGACGTTGCCACGTGTGTCAAGTTGACAGGCAAGCCAGCGCACTCACCTCACTACCACCTCTCACTATGAGCTTTCTAGTAGCAAAGTTCAGTTCACCTGGGACTAGAGATTGTTCCAGACTCGTCAAAAGGCCTGAAGCATCTCCTTTCTCTGCTCCTTTTTTGAAGAGTCCTAATTTTCAAATCTTCCCTTCTTTTACATATAGATGCGAGTGGCTATTGCAGTGGGTGCTGTGTGCTCAAGACGTCAACATCACTTGATATTCTCCTCCTATATGTATATTCATCTATAAGCTTTAAACGACACCAGAAAAATTATGCCACATTGAGAATGGGCTCTAGCTCTTGTGTGTCCTTGGAAAATTTTGACGTGTATTTGGGCACTTCCCCATTTAAATTAACGTTTTTTCTGACCACAATCCATCACCCTATATTTAATACTATGAAAAGAAAAAATGCTAGGTCATGAGGTGGGCCCTCAGAATCCAACCTTATTCTATTAGTATAAAACACATAAGTGTTATTGTAATGTAATTGCTGACAGTATGTCTCGTACTTATTTATCAGTTTCATTAATTTAAAGAATTTTATGCCCAAATACTTTTGTTACTTGTTATGTCAAATTCACCCTCAACGGAACGGTTCCTTGATGTTGGTGAGGGCTCTTGATTTGGGAATTGGGATTCTGTGCTCCAGTTCCCCAAATTAAGCCTGAATGCCTTCCACATCCCCCCCCCAGGCGCTGTATAATCCTCCGGGTTTTAGCGCTTCCCCCTTGTTTGTAATAATAATAATATATAATATGTCAATTTCAGTAAAGTAATACTTAATCCTCCAGCCCCATATTAACTATATATACTCATGTCAGTCTAATTATTATATTTATATATTCACAGTATGTTGTGTTGATGGATGGAGACAAGCTGTGTGTTGAGTGAGTAGTGTGTGCGGGTGATGTATGCGTGACGAACACTGTCCTGTCGCAGACCCCCCCCCTTACTACACACTTAAGCTGTTTATATCAGATGTTCATACTGACTCCCCATGCATTCCACAACCACTACTTAAGAGTGGATTGCAGTCTCCTCTACTATGTCGAGCCTCAACGTGCCCCTCCTTGTCAGCGCTATCCTGTCTCTACACTGATGTATATAAACCACGAGTATTGCAGAAATACGAAACTGTGTAACTGCCCTAGTTAGAGGGCATATCTAAGTGACGGACGCTGTGTGAATGTATGAAGTGCTGGGGCACAGAGAGGACTCGTTAATATTGATATTGATAATATTGATATGAGGTAACCAGAAATAATTGTGAAAGAAATTCATGCAACTCTAGTGCGACCCTCTGTCGTGTTGGGGGGGGGGTGATGCACATCCCCTGAAATGGGTTACAATGATTATTATGTATATATAATGTATTTATCTTTTCATATAATTTGTATATTGTTATATTTGCGTTAATAGCTAAAGCGTAAAAAAATAGTATGACTTTATATTATTATTTGACTTATATTGTTATTTAGCTTATGTTGTTAGGATGTTGGTATAATAAAATGTGGCTCAGTTTAGTCTTGATTGTCCAAACTACTGTAATTATCGCTTGTCGCTCGTTATCTGCCGGCTTCTGAGCTTGCAGTTGTCCTCGTAGCTTTTCACGTGATCGAGGGGGAGGTTGTCCTCACCTCGTCTGAAGTAGTCAGTCTGCTTGGTGACTCGCTTGGTGGTTGGACAGATTGTCTGTCTCATATTCTTGTTTGTTCTGTAGAACTTTGTTCACAGAACATTGTAAAGACATTTGTGATTTTCGTCGTTGCTTACTGAGGTTGTGTGTCACTGACTCTCTGAGGATATCTCAGGTCCTTAGCTATAGCTTCTGACCTAATTTTGTTATGGTTCCTGTGTATTGTCACGTCACAGTTTTCCTATGCTGAACGTAGATTCAGTATTATGGAGTTTTGTTGGAGGATCTGCTGATGGTCCACTACTTAGTGTCGTTTATATTATTTCCCAGTTCCTGATTCTGATGTCGCTTGTCGCTTGTATTGCATTGCTTTGGGCTTAGGCATTCTTTGTTGTTCAAGCAGAATGTTCGGTTGCCAGCGGCAAGAAGTTAGTTTATTTGAGGGACTTTGTCAGTCACTTGTTTAAGACTTATTCGAGTATTGAGACATAGCTAATACTTAAGTGCACTTACACGCATACACACACTTGTACATATTTGTAATTTCTTATTAAATGTTAATGTACTCTGACGGTACTTAAGAATTATAAATTGTGATATGTGCTTTCAGCACAATAATATTGAACTCGGAGAGATTGATTTTATTTTGATTGCTGTAATTAATTTATTTGTAATTTACTCTAGACAACTTATAGCTTAATAAATTAATTAAATTTTATTTTCTAGTTAGTAGTCCTACAGTTGTAATCTAAAAGCACTATTGAACCATAACTGAATTTAATGGATAATTGGACAAGGATCTGACTACTTGTTACGAAAAACCAGTTAACAGCTGGATGCTAGAAGGGCATTCCTTTCTAGTATTCACTTGTGAGATCTCTAAGCTTTTAGAAATCGGTTTTTTTGTAACAGTGGAACAAACCTGCTTTATTCTCCCGAGTATCACAACCATGTCTACCATGTTTCTTCCTGGTTGATCCCAATACCTGCTCTATCTCCGATGATCACAACCAGTCCACCAAGTTCCTTCTGGTGAACACAAAACCTGCTTTATATCCCGTGATCACAACCAGTCCACCATGTTTCTTCCTGTTGACCAACCTGCTTTATCTCCCGATGATCACAACCAGTCACAAGTTTATTCCTGGTGAAGTACACAAACCTGCTTTATCTCCGATGATCACAACCAGTCACCAAGTTTCTTCTGGTGAAAAACCTGCTTTATCTCCCGATGATCACAACCCCAAGATCCACAAGTTTCTTCCTGAGTGAAAACCTGCTTTATCTCCGGATGATCACAAAACCAGGCCACCATGTTCTTCTCTTCTTTTTATGCTGTTATGATAGTTGTTATGTTAATAGTTGTTATGTTTTGTTATGTTAAATACTATTACACACAGAATATGCAAAATAACCATTGTGAGGCAAAAATAGTGAACTTCCAGTGCACATTCCTTGGTTTCTAAGGAGGATTTTTCACAGTTGGAATGTTTTGTATATTGTGATATCACCATGTGTACCAAGAATATATAATTACTTTTCCAGTGTTAGTGTGGTAAGTGGACTGTACTAGGTCGGTGGTGGTGGTGGTGGAGGTAAAACAAATATACACAGCTTAAAGAATGGATATGTGATCATTTCCTGCTAGAATGGGAAATCAACAAAATCGGTTAAAATAAGTTGGGAAGCTGGTCCAGGAGCTATGACTCAACCACTGAAAAAAATAATTTTATAAAGTAATTAGTAATGACAACTTTACCCATTATTGTCTGAGTCCTTGTTTGTCTTGACTCAGCGATGTATATTTTATGTTCCAGTGTTGTTCATGTACCAGTAGTTGTTCATGTACCAGTGTTATTCATGTGCCAGTGTTGCTTCATGTACCAGTGTTCGTTCATGTACCAGTGTTGTTCAGGGTTGGTGTTGTTCATGTATCCAGTGTTGTTCATGTACCAGTGTTGTTCATGTTGGTGTTTGTCATGTACCAGTGTTGTTTCATGTTTATACCAGTGTTGTTAATGTACCAGGTGTTTTCATTGTTCCAGTGTAGTTTCATTTACCAGTGTTGTTTCATGTACCAGTGATCGTTCATGTAACAGTGTGTTCATGTATACCAGTGTTCATGTACCAGATGTTGTTCATATTGTTGTTCATGTTGGTGTTGTTCATGTCAGTGTTGTTCATGTACCAGTGTTGTTCATTTTGTTGTTCATGTTGGTGTTGTTCATGTCAGTGTTGTTCAGCAGTTGGTGGGCGCCTCCGTCATCCCTCAGTGTTGTTCATGTTGGTGTGTTCATGTCAGTGTTGTTCATGTAGTGTTGTTCATGTCGGTGTTGTTCCATGTTCCAGTGTCGTTCATGTACAGTGTTGTTCATGTACAGTGTTTCATGTACCAGTGTTGTTTCATTTTGTTGTTCATGTTGGTGTTGTTCATGTCAGTGTTGTTCATGTACCAGTTTGTTGTTCATTTTGTTGTTCATGTGGTGATTGTATGTCAGTGTTGTTCATGTTGGGTGTTCATGTCAGTGTTGTTCCATGTTGGTGTTGTTCATGTCTAGTGTTGTTCATGTCAGTGTTGTTCATGTCAGTGTTGTTCATGTCAGTGTTGTTCATGTACCAGTGTTGTTCATTTTGTTTTTCATGTTGGTGTTGTTCATGTCAGTGCTTGTTCTTGTTGGTGTTGTTCATGTCAGTGTTGTTCATGTTGGTGTTGTTCAGGTCAGTGTTGTTCATGTTGGATGTTGTTATGTCAGTGTTGTTCTGTTTGGTTGTGTTCATTCATGTCAGTGTTGTTCATGTCAGTGTGTCATTGTCGTGTTGTTCATGTCAGTGTTGTTATGTCAGTGTTGTTCATGGTTGGTGTTGTTCATGTCAGTGTTTGTTCATGTCAGTTGTTGTTCATGTTGGTGTTGTTCATGTACCAGTGTTGTCATGTTGGTGTTGTTCATGTCAGTTGTTGTTCATGTAGTGTGTTCATGTCAGTGTTTGTTCATGTTGTGTTGTCATGTACCAGTGTTGTTCATGTTGGTGTTGTTCATGTCAAGTGTGTTCATGCAGTGTTGTTCATGTACCCAGTGTTGTTCATGTCAGTGTTGTTCATGTCATTGTTTGTTCATGTCAGTGTTGTTGATGTCAGTGTTGTTCCATGTCAGTCGTTGGTTCATGTACCAGTGTTGTTCATGTCAGTGATTGTTCATGGTTGGTGTTGTTCATGTACCAGATGTTGTTCATGTCAGTGTTGTTCATGTTGGTGTTGTTCATGTCAGTGTTGTTCATGTCAGTGTTGTTCATGTCAGTGTTGTTCATGTCAGTGTTGTTCATGTTGGTGTTGTTCATGTCTAGTGTTGTTCATGTCAGTGTTGTTCATGTCAGTGTTGTTTATGTAGGTGTTGTTCATGTCAGTGTTGTTCATGTCAGGGTTGTTCATGTCGTGTTGTTCATGTTGGTGTTGTTCATGTCAGTGATTGTTCATGTCAGTGTTGTTCATGTCTGTGTTGTTCATGTCAGTGTTGTTCTGTGTTGGGTTGATAATGTCGTGTTTGTTCCTGTCAGTGTTGTTCAGGTTGGTGTTGTTCATGTCAGTGTTGTTTCATGTCAGTGTTGTTCATGTCAGTGTTGTTCATGTTGTGTTGTTCATGTCCAGTGTTGTTCATGTCAGTGTTGTTCATGTTGGTGTTGTTCATGTCAGGGTTGTTCACTGTCATGTGTTGTTCATGTCAGTGTTGTTCATGTCAGTGTTGTTCTATGTTGGTGTTGTTTCATGTCAGTGTTGTTCATGTCAGGTTGTTCATGTCAGTGTTGTTCCTGTCAGTGTTGTTTATGTTGGTGTTGTTCACGTCAACACTGACTGTTAATGTAAGATGAATATCAGTATTGTTTTTTGGTTGTGTTTATTCATCATATGAAACATGATTGTTGTTCTTGTATGTGTTTCATTCATCATAGTGAACATGATATTGTTCTTGTATGTGTTTCATTCATCATAGTTGAACATGAATGTGTTCTTGTATGTGTTCTTTCATCATAGTGAACATGGTATGTTGGTCTTGTATGTGTTCATTTCATAGTGAACATGAATGTTGTTCTTGTATGTGTTCATTTCATCATAGTAGCATTGAATGTTGTTCTTGTATTTTTGTTCATTCATCATAGGGAACATGAACTGTTGTTCTTGTAATTGTTCATTCATCATAGTGGATACATCGGATTGTTGTTCTTGTATGTGTTCATTCATCATAGTGAATATTACAATAAAAGTAATTTTTTTAAGAAAGAAGAGAGATGTTAGATTTAATTCTTTTGTAATAAAGAGTTCGGGATAAAAAATACACAAATTAATATACATTAATCTTTAATATATTAAAAATCAACTATCTTGGTCTCAGAGGTATTTGAACTATGATATAATAATATTATATGTACATGTTACTATAATAAATTATAATCCAGGGGGGGGGGGCCAATTTTTTTTACTAAATATAAATTAATAACCCTACACTGGGTACAAAACTCTTGACACTCTGGTCACTTTATAGATATCTTATGTAAAACAATAAATTATATATAAACATTTTTATATATAATTACAATTCAATGCCTCTCACGACACGAAGTAGTCACACGACACTGTTTTCATTGATACACTACCAACCAGGCCATCTTCAGTGTCCCCGACCCTTTTCATCTCAGTGTTCCAATAGGTGCCTGTGCATATCTCAGTGTCCACTCCATCTACGTCCCTCAGTGTCACACTACGGTTGGCCCAGTTCAGTGTAACACTCCAACCTTTTCTTCACTGTAATGTCCCACTAAACAGATCTGACGATTCCGGCCCACAGTTGATCAACGTAGACGGTGAGTTCACAGACATCACCGGTAGTCAGTAAATCCTCTCCAAAGGCGGTTGACACACCGCTAGCCGAACACCATGCTGCAAGCTCACTGAATGCGGCCGTTCAAGTAATGAGGCAACAGGACTCAGTTGAGCTGCGTGAGCGGTTCTTCTAAACGACCAGTAGATAGGTTACGATTCGGTGGTCAGGTCCTACTGCATAGGACGTGTACCTGAGGAGTTCATGGTACTTAATGTTGAAGGCCAGTAGACGTGTACCCTTCGGTGGTCAGGTACTACTGTTAGGTGTGTTCAGCGGGCATCAGGTAACTATAATATTTCTAAAGCCAGTAGACGTGTACCCTTTCGGTGGTCAGGTTACATACTGCTTAGGTGTGTACAGCGAGGCGCTCTGGTACATACTGTTACTAAGCCAGTAGGACGTGTACCTTCGGTCGGTCAGGTAACCTACTGCTTAGGTGTGTACAGCGAGGCGCTTGGTAAATACTGTTAACTAAAGTCCAGTGACGTGTACCCTTCGGTGGTCAGGTACCTATGCTTAGGTGTGTACTGCGAGGCGCTCAGGTACATAATATTTCAAAGCCAGTAGACGTGCTACCCTTCGGTGGTCAGGTATCTACTGCTTAGGTTGTACAGCGAGGCGCTCTGGTACCATACTGTTACTAAAGCCATGTAGACGTGTCCCTTCGTGTGGTCAGGTACCTACTGCTTAGGTTTGTACAGCGAGGCGCTCTGGTAAATACTGTTACTAAAAGCAAGTAGACGTGTTACCCTTCGGTGGTCAGGTACCTACCTGCTTAGGTGTGTACAGCGAGGCGCTCTGGTACATCTATTTCTAAAGCCAGTTGACGTGTTACCCTTCGGTGGTCAGGACCTATTGCTTAGGTCGTGCTTACCGTGATTGACTCAGGCTCTGTACTGCACTAAGGCAGGCTCAGCGCCCCCACATGCGGTTTGATGACGCACCCAGCTCCCCTACCGGTACTGCGGCCGGCAGGTTAACTATTTAACCGCTAGTTTGGCAGGGCGGCGCAACAACCCCACCACAAAAAGGACCGACACACAAAGATCAATGTAATATGTATCCCGAAACGTTCATCCCGGATTTGATCATCCAGAAATCATTCTTGATAATTCATTACCCTCCGGACGGGCCCCATATATTCAAAAAAGTTATTTTTTTAAAGAGAGAGAGGATGTTAAGATTTCTTTTTTGTATAAAGAGTTCGGGTTACATAATTACCACATTAATATTAAATAATTTTTAATATAAAAAATAAACTATCTTTGGTCAGGGTATTTTGAAAACTATGATATAATTAATATATGTTACATGTTCTATAATAGATTATATCATGTTTACTAAAATATTATTAATAACCTACATGTGTACTTCATTTGTCTGTAAATTATTATATATTCTTTGTAAACAATAATTTATAATACATTTTTATTATTTTTAATTACAATCAACTGCTCTCACGCAGTGTCAGTCACTGTGTTCATGTGTACATTAACCAGGCATTTTTCATGTTCCGACACCCTTTTTCATTCAGTGTTCATACGGTCCTGTGTATCTCAGTGTTCACTCATCATGTCACCTGTGTCCATTTGGTCTGGCCCAGTTTCATGTAAATCCAACCTTTTCTTCATGTATTGTCACTAAACAGCATTGACGACTCCGGCCCACTAGTTGATCAACTAGTCGGGTGTTCAGACATCACCGGTTTCCGTTTTTTCTGTCAAAGGCGTTTGACACCTGCTAGCTCGATACCCATGCTGAGTTCATGAATGGCTGTCAAGAAACTGAGGCCAACAGACTCAGTGAGCTGCGTGTGAGCGGTTTCTTCATTTGTAGTAGTTGTTGTAGTGTCATGTATGCTTTTTAGTTTTTCCTAGGAGTTCAGGTTTATTATTGAAGCCAGTTGACGTGTACCCTTCGTGGTGGACCTATTTAGTGTTACAGCGATGGCGCTAGGTATATGTGAATTTTTAAAGCAGTGATTACATTTGGTGGTCAGGTACCTATTGCTTAGTGTGTGATACAGCGGGCTTGGTACATATTGTTACTAAAAGCCGTCAGTGTCCTTCAGGTGGTCAGTACTACTTCTTAGGTGTGTACAGCGTAGGCGCTCTATCATACTGTTACTATAAGCCTAGTAGTCGTGTACCCTTCGGTGGTCAGGTTACCTACGTAGGTGTAAGAGGCTAGGTACAATATTCTAAAGCCATAGAGTTCCTTGTGGTTGTTACCTATGCTTAGGTTGATCAGCAGCGTCTGGTACATTACTGTTACTAAGACAGGTGTACCCTTCGGTGGTCAGGTATCTATGCATTAGGTGTGTACAGCGAGGCGCTCTGGTACATAGTGTTACTAAACACTAGACGTGATTCTGGTTCAGTACCTACTGCTTAGGTGGTTACAGCGAGGCGCTCTGGTCTACTATAGTTTAACCCATAGTGAACGGTGTTACCTTCGGTGGTCATGTACCTATTGCTTATGTGTGTTCCTGGGGGCACTCATCTTATGCTTAAGGCGGCTCGAGAGCCCCACATTGAGTTTGATGACCCCTTGTACTGCCGCCGGCAAGTTAACATGATTTACGTAGTATTGCGGGACCAAAAGTTTTGATTGTTCTTGATATGTGTCATATTTGATCTGAATGTGCTTTCTATAATAATGTGTTCTTTATTATCACATAGTGAACATGAATGTTGTTCTTGGTGATGATAGCCATGATTATAGGATATTATATGTATAGAGATGCTCAAATATTCATAAATACATGTATAGATTTAAAAACTATACATTAATACATACATAAATAACCCGCACATACGAGACTGACTCGTAGGAATACTTTTCAGTAAGTTTTGGACCATTAACTAGTAACAAGGAAACTTAACAGTTTAATAATGACGATGATAATATAATCAGCAGGAACTACGTCCTGACACCAATCTTTCCAGGTGGTGACCCGTCACTGTCTCCTGAAGGTGTGTCCGTGTTTGTACACGTGACTTACATGTGTGTGTGTGTGTGTGTGTGTGTGTGTGTGTGTGTGTGTGTGTGGTGTAGTGTGGTGTGTGTGTGTGTGGTGTGTGTATGTGTGTGTAGCTAGAGGATACGAAGTGAGAGGGTAGGTGCGTGATGTATTTGTTTATAACTATAATACGAAAGGATAGTTAATATCATTGTTGAATAATATACGTGTATGTTAGATACCGATGATTGTGTTGTGTGGTGTTGTATTCGTGCTTCTGTATGTATGATGTGTGTGTAAGATTTGTATGTGGAAATCCAGAAATTAGTGAATAGAAGAGTGTGTGCTTGAGAACCACAGTGTACCATGCCAAAAAAGATCACCAACAAGAAAAAAACGATAACTATTAACAATTAATTACAGTTATCGTGCAGGGAACACAAAGGTTCACACAACGACACTAATTTACTCACATGAAAACGCTAACAAATACACTTATTCGAATAAATAATTGAATAATGTAATAATTGACATAGGAACAATATTAAATATAAATATATGTTCCAGATTTTCACTAGTAACCAGTTCTTGGTGGACGAACTGTGATAGAGATCTCTCTTGTCTCAGGTAGTCGACGTTCGAGTCTGTCCAGGAGGATGTTATTACAGAGCGCAGATTTCGTGTGTCTCCTCGTAAAAAACT